>CM067545.1:38229061-38829061 GCA_034509755.1 Anisodus tanguticus | reverse complement strand
AAATAGAAAAACAAGTTCACAACACCACAAAGAGATCAGATTTTCCTGATAGCAATCCTTCTCTTAGCAATCTTCATTATTCGTGTTCTTCGCTGAGATCATTTGTGTAGGCTTTGCACACCCAATGACTGATGCATGTAAACGGTCTCCTTAAGATCACCATGTAAAAAAGCATTCTTCACATCTAATTGATGAATGGGCCAAGCTTTCGAAAGAGGTAGACTGAGAACAGTGCGAATGGTAGACGGTTTGACCACCGGATAAAACGTCTCACCATAATCCACGCCAACCTGCTGAGTCTTACCATCTCTTACAAGACAAGTCTTATTCCTCGCAAAAGAACCGTTAGAATTATCCTTATGAGTAAAAATTCACATAGACCGAATAATATTAACATCAGAAGGACGGGGTACCAACTCCCACATCTTATTTTCAATAAGAGCATCATATTCGTCATTCATAGCCAATTTTCAATTCGGGTCATTTAATGCAGACACTGGGTTACGGGGTAGGGGGATTTAAGAACATTAGAATTTAGATTAAAATGTTTTTTGGTTTAAAAATACCCCGTTGACTACGAGTGACCGGTATATGACTCGGAGGAGAATTGGTTGGATTTTGGGACAAAATTAGCGGGGTGACGGACTGGCCAGCAGGCAGCAGGAAGTGGGCCTACTGGCCCAATACTGGAAGCCGAAACTGAATGTAGACCGAGAACAGTAGCAGGGGCAGAACTGGGCTGAATATTTGGCCCAATTTCTGGACCCGAGACAGAAGAAATGGGCAGAGGACCGAAATAGTGGCAGGAGGTCCCATGGGCAGTGGGCCCACTGGCGGATTATGGGTGCGGGATAAGTCCGAATAATAGTGGATAATATACGAAGAGACGGTGTCGTTCAAAAAATTATACGAACTAGGCACGAGAGTACTCGCGGAAGCAAATGGAAATTGGGTTTCATAAAAAATAACATGAAGACTAATGATGATTTTATTAGATGATAAATCAAAACATTTATAACCACGATGATTATACGGATAACCCAAAAACACACAAGGGGTAGAATGGGCCTGAAGTTTGTTACTTGTGGTGGACGAAAATAGTGGATAACACAAGCACCCAAAGACCCTAGGATGTGAATACGAAGGAGTCTTATTATATAAGATTTGAAGAGGGGATGAATATGCCAAATCTATGGTAGGAAGTATGTTAAGAAGATATGTAGCCATTTGTAGAGCATAATGCCAAAAGGAATGAGGCACGAAAGCATGGACCAATAAAGTTCGGACAATATTATTATGGTACGAATTTTGCGTTCGGTTTTTCCATTTTGTGAGGACGTATGAGGACAAGAGAAACGAAAATGTATTCCATTAGTACCACAAAAATTCCGAAACAACCCATAACCATATTCTTTGCCATTATCACATTGAATATTTTTTATTTCACGTTCGAACTAGGTACTGATGAATGCTCTAAATTTTTATAAAGTGGAAAACACTTGAAATTTTTTCGCTAAGGTAAAAGTCCATAAAAATAAGAATAATCATCCAAAAATAGAACATAATAACGATGGCCCAAAGAACTAAGAACAAGAGATGTCCATAAATCGCTATGAATAATATCAAATGACATTAAAGTACGAGAAGTAGAGTCCTCAAACGGTAATCTAACAAGTTTTCCTAGAGGACAAGGTTGAAAAATTGGAGTACTACGTGTACCCTTACAAGAAATAAAATTGTTTTTTTGTAAGGAAGAAACAATAGACGACCCAGGGTGACCCAAACGTACATGCCATAAGGAAGGAGCGAGAGCTGCAAAAGTAGATGAAAAGGCTTGACTCGAGAGACCGGATGTGGGCTTTACTCGAGAGACCGGATATGGGCTTTACTCGAGAGACCGGATGTGGGCGTGATAGGATAAAGATTCCCTCTACTATCACATCTCATGAGAGGAATCCCCATCTTGAAATCCTTCATAGAAAACCCAAAAGGATCAAAATCAACAGAAACCCAATTATTAGTGGTGAATTTACGGACATACACCAAATTTTTAATTAAGTTAGGGGCATGAAAGGCATTTTTCAAGACAAGAGGTGGATGGGGGAGACAAAGTTTTATGACCATAAGCACGAATTGGAATTGAATTGACATTACCAACAATTATGCCACGATTGTTGCTCAAATTAGAATAAGATGAGAGAGTACCTTGGTCAGACATCATGTGAGTAGTGGCGCCAGTGTCCATGTACCAATTTGCGTTCGGGGGATTTAATTCAAGTGTGTGCATTGCGGCTTCAATGTTGGTAGGGGTGGGCCCCGTTGCATGGTAGGCCTACGGAGGTCGAGACCCAAGCACACCTACTTACTTCCCCAGCCCAGAAACCTGTGGGGCACTGAACTGCTGGGCCGAGAAACTTGCTTATTGGGATATTGAGACCAGTTTCCCGGTAAATGTGATGGCGGGTAATAAGGGGCAATGGGCCAATAACTGCCAGCCCAGTTCCAGGGCCACGGACCCTAGGGTTGTGGCTAGTGGGTTTGCGACCCATTGCCCCGAGGTCCACCCTCGTTATTCACACCTCGGTTGCCGCCATTATTTTTCCGATTATGTTTCTGATTTTTACTATTTTTTCCGCCACCGTTGTTGCGATTTGGACCAGAATTTTCAGAAAATGATGTAGTAGCGTTGGATGTGGTCATCATGATGACTAGAGTTGCACTAGTAGCCACCTTCTTAGCAAAGCCGGCTTCTTCCAAGGTAAGCATGGACCGGGCTTGATAGAACGGGGGAGAGGATCACTTTGACGAAGGAGAGTTCCAACTCCACTATAAGCCTCAGATAGGCCAGCAACTAGCTGGAGAACAAGATGATTATTGCTAACGGGTGCACCAACGTTGCGAGTTGGTCCGCCAACCCTTTCAGCCTTTTGCAATAGGCTGAGATGTTCGGAAAATCTGCCATGTGAACATGAGAAAATTCCTGCTCAAGAGTAACAACCTGAGAATTTTTGTTATCTTGGAATATGTCATATAGCCTATTCCAATCTTCCATTGTTGTTGCATCAGGCTCAATGATCGTTTGTAGAAGGTCGGTAGAAATAGTGGAATAAATTCACTAGAGAACCGTAGCATCAAGTGTCATCCACAACGTAGGACTCACCTCGGGTTCAGGCACCTCCTCTGCGCCAATAGTCGAGGGAATTATGTGATGGAGGACCTGATGTTGGAAACTGTAAAGGCAGGATGAACGAAGAACACTAGGAGAAGTAGAGATTAGGAAGAAAAAAATGGAAAAGAAGGAGAAAATTTGGTATGGGGGAAGGATTTTCCGGCAAGAAAAAGCCGAGAAGAAGTCTCGGAATTCGAGCCAAATACGCGGAAGAGTTTAAGGTATTTGTGAGACCTAGACTTCTGATACCATGAAAGAAATAATTCTTGATTATTTTCATTATATTTTCTATAATAGGAAAATCCTATTCCTATTCTACTCTTAAAACCTTATTCTACTTGTACAATAACTATATAATTATGATAAGTGTACAATTCTAATTACAATAAAACATCACCTAAAATAGCAATTTTGTACTAAGTCAGCCCGTGATATACACGGTGTATATTCCGTGTTATCGCAGGTATCTATCCATGTATATTTAGTGCAACAACTGAGATTTGATGAGTTCCATAAAGGATACCAATATATTGTACCCAAGTGAAGTATCTCTTCATGTTCTCGTTTCGCCTTCCTATGAAGTGGGCATTGATGTGGAATTCATGGTCTGTAACTAGACAAAAATCTTTATCCTTCTTTGCATGGAAGTAGAAGGTAATCCCATCTCCACCGATAAAACGTGGATCTTGACAAACACAACATCCCAAATAAAAGTACTCGGTAAATGCATAGTTTAGTATTAGCATAAAAAATAAAGAGAAAAAAGTGTAGAAATTATTGCCAAAGTTTTAGGAAATAGTACTAATTACTTACTTCAAACAGGTTTGCAAGAGACACAATCAACTTGACAACTAGCAGGGCAAGAGGAAGGGCATGCATGTTCGACAACATAACAACTAGGGTAGTACTTGTTCTTGAACTTGACTTTCTTAGGTGTGGGTGATCGATAAGCTGGAGGAGATAGAGAATCAAATGAGGGTAGTGGAGGAGAAGATGAAGGTGGAGTTGCCTTTTGTGGAGGAGGAGAATAAGAAGGAATGGTTGGGGAAGGAGATGAGGGTGGCAATGAAGGTGGTGGAGTTGATTCATTGGGAGGAGATGGTGGTGGAGTTTCTTCTTTGGGAGGAGATGGTGGTAGAGTTGATTCTTTTGGAGGAGATGCCAGTGGAATTTCTTCCTTGGGAGGCAATGGCGGTGGAGTTGAATCCTTAGGTAGAGATGGTGGTGGAGTTGATTCCTTTGGCGGAGATGGAAGTGGAGTTGCTTCCTTAGGAGGAGATGGTGGTGGAGTTTCTTTCTTAGGAGGAGAACGTGGTGGAGTTGATTCCTTAGGAGGAGACGGCGGTGGAGTTTCTTCCTTAGGAGGAGATGGTGGCGGAGTTGCTTCTTTAGAAGGATATGAAGGTAGAGTTTCTTTCTTAGGAGGAGATGGCGATGGAAATGGAGGTGGAGTTTCTTCTTTAGGAGGATATGATAGTGGAGTTTCTTTCTTAGGAGGAGATGGTGGTGGAATTGATTCCTTAGGAGGAGATGGAAGTGGATATTCTTTCTTAGGAGGAGATGAAGGTGGTGGGTTTTTTTCCTTGGTAGGAGATGGAGGCGGAGTTTCCTTCTTTGGAGGAGATGAAGGTGGTGGATTTTTTTCCTTGGGAGGAGATGGTGAAGGGTAAGATCCAGAACCATGATCATTAGGAGGTGGCACCGGTCCATAAACACAAATAGGCTTGCAAGAACGACACTCTGTTATGCAACCATTTGGACAGAACTTGGGACAAACATGAGGAAGATTTTTACATTGCTTGATCTCGTCATCTGAGCAATGAGAATGACTTGGATGATCAGCTATTCCAGGGGAAGTTTTGGCTTCTGCTGCTTCTATAAGCATTAGTAAGACAATCGCCAAACCCACAACAATGTGGGCTGTCGATCTAGCCATTTCAACGACGTGTAATAGTCTTTCTCACTATGCTTATTAATTAGACGTTATCTAATTGTTTAAGTAATTGTGTTGAATGTGTGATGAAATTTCCATTGCTACATCTCCCATTTATACATGTTGATAAAGAGAACTCAGCCTATTATTTGGGAGCTCATAATTGCATTATTTGATCGATAATTGGTACTTAGTATGTTACTTTGGAAGTTGCCTTTCACGTGCTTATTTTCCCAAGTAGAAGTTAGTTAAAAGAACTCAATATAATTCTCTTCAATATTCTACGAGTTATCATGCTACTTCTAAAATGAAGATGTGGTATCACTTGGCCATAAAGCTTGTAACACCCGTACTTTAATTTTAGGATATATCGGGATAAACATACATTATTTTAATGAAATTGAGGTCATTCGTGAAGTTATAGAAGATTCATATCAATGTTGAAGAGGTTACACGGGATTAGAAGTTAAAAAGAATTAGAGAAATAAGTTTCATCAAAGTTTGGAATATGGAGCAGGTTATAAAGACCATATAGAATTTTTGTCATATAATTGAGCTCGGTGTATAAAAGGGCGAAGTTTCGAAATAATTTAGAACTTAAAATGTGACGATGGGGTAGAGAATAATATTTGGTGTGTACATAAAGAGGCTACAGACAAAATTATACCCCATGATTATGATAATAAGTGTATAATGAATATTGCATTGATTAATATTTAAGTTTAATTTTAGTACGAGAAATAAGTTGATAAGGAATGAATGGATAGGTGTATGTGGACAACACATCCACGTGGAAAATGGGAAACTCAACACCATTACAATTTATAGGTTCGTTGGTGGTATATTGTAGACACGCATGTATTAGAGATAGGTATTGATTTGTGTGGGCCCATAAGAAAGGCTATAATTAACGAACCCTCTTTAACGAGACATTCCTCTTAAAGAATCTTATATATGCAGCAACAATTCTTCATCTTGAGAATTAGCCAGCACACTTAAAATATAAAATAGGCAGCATCTTGGAGATATTACTTCTCACTATTGTTAGCTAAATTGTTTTTTTACGACAAGTTTTTCAATAAGAAGTTCGTTAGCAGCAATGAAGTTATATTGGCGGAAATATTTTCATTCTTTAAGGAGATGGTATAATCTTTTATCAAGAAGAGATATTAAGTTATCTATTGAAGCAAGAATACAAAGAATGACTTGGTGGTTATGCGACATCGGTTACATAATTCATCTCCGCTTGTTCTTCGGGTTTTCGTTTTGCAAATTTATGGTTACTTCGTAGTGAAGTAACATGGAAGAAGGGCTGATTCTTGACATATAACAATATCTTATAAGAAAGGTCGGTTTCACCATCATCAACA
The DNA here is from genome assembly GCA_034509755.1 of Anisodus tanguticus. Classification (NCBI taxonomy): domain Eukaryota; kingdom Viridiplantae; phylum Streptophyta; class Magnoliopsida; order Solanales; family Solanaceae; genus Anisodus; species Anisodus tanguticus. The sequence goes on along the minus strand of CM067545.1, from coordinate 38,822,589 downwards.
ACAGATCGGAAGTAAAGGTATGTTAAGAAAAATTATTTCTTTTTTGGCATGTTCTATGTACGAAATGTGAACATAATATTGTTTCATAAATTATTCTACTCTTAGTAGTTAAGGATGTTCCTGTTGTTCATTCCTATGTTAAAAGCATGTCTAAATATGTTCTTAAATCCTTATTGAGGTATATCGAAAAGATGTCAGTATTAATAATGTTAATCGGAGATGGAGAAACATTACATCACTCCAACAAACTTATATTGTCAAATTATCATATTATCATATCATTCATGCATTACATTCATGTACATACCTTGACCTCAAAGAAGTTATATACTCTACTATATGTATGCATTATATATATGTATGGGGAATGGGAAAAGGGAAGGCGTTATATACACACACCACCTGCAGCTGGTACAGACATACACGAAAAATGATTATGCCCACAGAGGCCGATATGATATGATATGATGGGATTCCTACAAAGGCTTGATGGCGTTATATACACATATGTGCATGACCGCATTGTGTATGGCATTTAGGCATATTATGGCCCTTGGAGGCATTCTACACAGACATGATACTTATGCATATTATGGACCTAAGAGGTATTCTGCACATACATGGTACTTAGGTATATTATGGCCTTCAGAGGCTTTCTCTACTAGTTGGTTGTTTCTTGTCTCATGTTACTTCCACGTCTCTATTATGCTATTTTTCATGTCTGACATACTCGATACATTATTCGTACTGACGTCCCTTTTTTTGGGAGATGCTGCGTTTCATGCCCGTAGGTCCAGATAGATAGAGCGACGGTCCACACCAGTAGGTTTCCAGTTCAGCTGATATTGGAGCACTCCATTTTTTCTGAGGTTGTGGTCTAGTCTTGGTACATTATTTTGCATATGCATATGGGTATGGCGGGGACCTTTCCCGACCTTGTGATATCACATACTCTTTAGAGGTTTGTAGACAGTTGTCTTGTGTATAATAGTCGTGTATGAACTTTTCGGCCTTGGTATGTTTATGTATATAGATTGAGTCCTTCTGGTTGTAGGATTTTTCATAGCTTCTTTCCAGTTTACTATTTTCATATGTCAGCAAGGTATCTTGTGGTACATATTCTATACAATAATAATATAATTTTATACATATTGTAGGGATACACATATGTCAGCAGGATATTTTCACAGTTTACTAGTTTCATAGCTCCTTTCCACATACTCTGCAGGTGTTTGCTTCGCATAATGATGAATTGAAGCTAACATACTTCTTTGGCATGTATATAGCGTACATTATATTGTTTCTTCTTCTGCACATACATGTATAACGTAATGCTTTGGCATATGCATGTTCAATGTGCAGTCTAACTACATGTTATATATTCCTTTTGTTCCCTCATAAAAAAAAAAGACAGTACTGTGCACTAAGCTCCTGCTATGCGAGTGGTCCGAAGAAGGGCCGGACCACAAGGATCTATTGTACGTAGTCTTATCTTGCATTTCTGCAAGAAGTTGTTTCCACGACTTGAACCCATGACCTCCTGGTCACATGATAACAATTTTACCAAGCATTCAAGAAAAATGAGATTTTAAGGAAAGTGATGTGTCTACATTAATTATGGACAAGTCAAAGAGATACCACATGTGTTGAGGTTTAATACTCCTAGAAAGATGACAAACATTGAAGAGAATATTGAGGTATACAACGTTGACTTGGAAAAAGAAGCGCATGAAAGGAAACTTATCAAAGGAACGTACCATGTTAGTCCCAATCCAATAGTGCACAACAGAGTGTCATTATTCTAACGTTAGTATGGAATTGTCTTTATTAGAGAGTGTCTTACTTTTAATATGAGATTTTTCATCATAATTCAAATTTAAATGAACCCTTATACGGATATCAATCCCCGGACGGAAAATTTAAAAATAAATAAATAAGGGAGTATTGTTCTTGCAAGCCTATTGCATGGCCCAGTGGCAGTTGTAACGCATTGGCTTGTGCAACAGACTATAGAGAGAATGAATATGAGCTTAATTAATTGGGATAAGGACACAAATGGTTATCCGGTCAAACTATTGACACTCGACGATCCAAAAATTTTAAAGGTTATTTTTTAGTCTTTTCAAAATTATTTCATTTTCTATTCATAAATTTTTTGTATAATCAACGTATAATTTCTCTTTAATAAATATATAATTAATGTATAATTACTAATTATACATATATTATACATGTTTTGAGATATTTTTTGAAGGCTCAATTAACGTATACTTACTAATTATACACATATTATTCATGTTTTGAGATATTTTTTGAAGGCTCAATATGAAATTTTTTTCGTGATCTTTAGTGGCGACTAAAGTCGCCACAAATATGTTCTTTTTTTAGTGAACCTTTAGTGACAACGTTTCAATCTTTTAACTAAAGTCGCCAAAAAAAGTCTGATTTGTTTTGTAGTGAATGGGATGGGTGGCTAGCACCTAGCAATACTTTGAGCTGAACGGCCAACTTGGGATACTAAGCTCAAAATGGGGCCTTTTTTTAGCCTTTTGTTTTGTTGGTGGCCTCTCAATGTCCTCTGGAAATTCGCAAGAATACTTATTTTGGGATGGTCTTTAAGTTTTTATCCATCAAATTGAGAATCTTTAATTTTTGCTCTTCGCCTAAAACTTATGGATTCCGGGTTCGAACCCCCCGCTCAAGAAAAAACTAAAAAACAAATCGCAAGACATAGTTTGGAGTTCGCAAGGCGGATTTTGCCTGCGAACTATGCCTGATGGCAGAGTTTCAAACTCTAGAGATAGAGTTTCAAACTCTACAGATAGAGTTTCAAACTCTACCTTAAGGCAGACAGAGTTTCCCTTCAGGCATAAGACAAACTCTATCTTGCGAATCCAAACTATCTCTTGCGAATTCTTTTTTGATTTTTGACTGAGCATGAGTTCGAATCAGGAACCTTGGGATATTTTTGAGCGAAGCAAAAATTAAAAATTTCAAATTTAAGGGACAAAAAATAAAGAACAATGCCTTTGAAGGGAATCCGCACAAAAAAAGAAGATGTCCTCTTCCTTTAATTAGTGCACAGTGAAGTTGGCCGTAGAACTTCCGTTGGGCTTTAAGTTTAACTCAATGCACATTCAAGTAAAGGTTCATTCCTTTTCCACATGCTTAGTCCCGCTTATTCATTTCACATTTAGTGAAGCGGCATGCTAAACCTTATTTAGTTATTTTTCTCATCTTCTTTAAAATAAATTTAAACCTCTTTTAGTGTTTCACAAAAAAAGGATATTAACATAATGTGCTTGGCCCTTGAGGCCAGCCTAACACAGTCGCTATTGGACACCGCTCCCCTCCAATAGAGGGACTGTCCAGTGGACTATAAATCTGCTGACATCTGGACACTTACACATCTAAGGGCCAATAATTGTTTAATCTAAACAGCCTCTTAAATAATGGTTAAAACGATAGTACGCTTAGCTCAATACAAATTTGGCAAGATAAAAGAAGGATTCGGGAATACCACTGTGAAAATTCTCTACTGATTGAATTATTTCCGAAAAAAATCTGTGGGAATTTCCTTTTGTTGGAAAAAGATTTTTTTTTTACTATTTACTACCTTAACTTCCTTGGAACTTATGCTGAGGTATTTGTTGTTGCTACTATGTAACACCCAGAACAATGGAAGATCTTTGTGTATATTTGTCTCTAGTTGCTTTCATCTCTAAATTTTAATTCTGCTCAATTTGTTCATTTTTTCTTAACTAGAAAAAGATCTAGGAATATGACCATTATCAATATACAGACTACATAATTTTTTGTTTCGCATTAACAACGCCTATATGAAGTCCTATATAAAATTATGAACTAGAGTAGTGAAGAAATCTCAAAGATATATATATACTCGATGCACTTTAATTTGGTTAGAAAGTTTAATATACTCCCTGTGTGTCAATTTATGTGGCACAATTCGAATTTTGAGGGTCAAACAATTTTATTTTCACCATGAATTCGGACATGGAATCTTTATGTTTTTTGAAACAAAATTTATATATTTGGAAACTAATTAAAAGGTACTATAAGTCACAAAAATTGACGATACAATTTTTTTTAAAGACATGAAAAAATTATGTTCGAACAAGAGCTTGTTTGAATCTCGAAATCTGAAAGATGTTGCATAAATTGGGATGAAGAAAGTATTAATGAATCTGAGAAGAGTTACTAAAACAATGCCTACACAGCACATGCCACCTCCAACCTGATAGACCCAACCTGGCATACTCGGCGTACGTCCACAACAGGCCTACACAGCACAGGCCCCTCCACCCTCAACTTATGCACCAACTAACATTGAAGCAGCTATGAACACAATGTCCCTCAATGCTCCAGACAAAAATTGGCATATGGACACATGTGCCACATCTTACATGACGACATCACAAGGTACTCTCTCGTCTTATTCCAATTTGAGTAATTTAAATCAGAATATTATTGTTGGTAGTGGACAAGGCATTCATATTCGCGATTTTGGTCATTTATCCTTATCCCCACCACATCTACTACTAATCTTTAAAAATTTCCTCCATGCTCCTAAACTCATTAAGAATCTAATCTATGTGCGACGTTTCAAAACTGATAATAATGTTTCCTTTGACTTTGATCCTTTTGGTTTTTCTGTGAAGGATTTTACGACAGAGAGATGAATAATGAGATGTGACAGCACCGGAGATCTCTACCCTATTTCAAACGCCGTCAAGAATCCAACTTCAGTTCTATCAGCCTTTGATGCTCTTTCGTCTTCCTTATGATATTATAGATTAGGACATCCGGGAGATTCTATTTTACGCTCCCTTAGGAATAATAATTTTATCAATTTCAACCGTATTTCTAAGACTCCTATATGTGAATCCTGTGGTTTTGGAAAACTTGTTAAATTACCATTTTATGCATCCACAAATTGTACTTTAATGCCTTTCGATATCATACATAGCAATTTGTGGACGTTTCCTATTTTAAGTATGGTTGGCCATCGATATTATGTGTTGTTTTTGAACGATTATTCCAATTTTCTATAGACTTTTTCAATTGACAATAAATCTCAGGTCTACCCCATTTTTTCCTCATTTAGTGCTTTCGTAAAAATACAATTTGAAAAGAGCATTAAATCTTTTCAATGTGACAATGGTAGAGAATTCGATAATAACCAATTCAAACAGTTTTGCTCCAATAATGGTCTTACCTTTCATTTTTCATGCCGTCACACCTCCTCCCAAAATGGTGAAACCGAACAGAAAATTCAAAACATAAACAACCTAATTTGTTCCATACTTTCTCACACCTCAATTCCCCATCCATTCTGGCATTACGCACTCTCCATGGACACATATCTCCTAAACATAATTCCAAACAAGTCTCTATCTCAACGGTCATCCACTCAAGTTTTGTTTCGTAGGAACCCCTCCTCCCAATACTTGCGTATCTTTGGATGTCTCTATTATCCTCTCCATTTGACCACTCAAAAACTCCAACCCCGGTCTTCCCTATGTGTGTTTTTGTGTTACCCCGCCAATCATCGTGGTCACTCATGTTATGACTTGTCAAATCGTAAAATTATTATTTCACGTCATCTCCTATTTGATGAGTCTCAATTCCCCTTTGCCTCCCTAAACTCACCACCTCAGCATTCCTACGACTTCCTAGATGATGGCCTGAATCCCCTTCTAATTCATCATTTACATAGTCCGCCGTCCCAGACCCTGGCACCCGCACCCACTGCGTTCAGTCTGGGACACGCTGCCCACCCGGTTCCGCCGACGGTGACCTGGAACAACCCATTTCAACGTGATTCCGCAGCCACCTCTCGGCAAATCGACCCTCGGCCAGCCAACCCCACCACCCCTACCCTTCCTCCTCTTCTCGGCAGTCCCGCGACACCCCACCCTCCTCCCATCCTGCAGTCCCGTGACACCCACTTAAATGGTTGTTTAACCTATCCGTTTCAGTTGTCCCTTCCCATATCCCTCAAAATTCGAAGGATTCCTTGTCTGCCCCAAATTGGAAAGCCGCAAAATTGCCGAATATAATGCTCTCATTGATAATAAGACGTGGGACCTAGTACCCCGTCCGCCTGATGCTAACATTATTCATTATGTGTGGATTTTTAACATAAAAAAAATTGATGGTTCTTTTGAGAGGTACAAGGCTCATATTGTAGGTGATGGCAGGTCTCAACAGGCGGGAGTAGACTATGATAAAACGTTCAGCCTTGTCGTAAAGCCCGCAACAAATCAGATCGTCCTTAGCATTGCCCTATCCAAGTCTTGGCCCATTCATCAGCTTGATGTCAAGAATACTTTCTTACATTAGGATCTTCATGAAACGGTATATATGCATCAGCCTATGGGTTTCAGGGATCCTATTCATTCGGATTATGTGTGTCTATTGCGGAAAGCGCTCTATGAACTGAAACAGGCTCCCCGAGCATGGTACCAGCGGTTCGTCGATTATGTCTCCTCTATCATTTTTTCACACAACAGATCCGATCATTCTCTGTTCATCTACAACAAGGGTCCGGACATGGATTACCTCTTATTATATATTGATGACATCATCCTCACCACATCATCTGATGCTTTCTGCCGGTCCATTATGTCTCTCATTTCCTCTGAGTTATTTCTTGGGCATCTCTGTTACTCGACATTCTTGTGGCCTATTTATGTGTCAGAAGAAATACTCCGAAGAGATCCTTGACCGTACAGGCATTACATCTTGCAAATTTTCTCACACGCCAGTAGACACCAATTCTAAGCTCAACGCTAATTTTGGCCCTCCGTATTCAGACCCGACTCACTATTACAGCCTGACCGGGGCCCTACAATATCTCACATTCATGAGATCAGACATATCCAATGTCGTGCAATAAATCTACTTGCACATGCACAATCCGACGAAAGTACACATGCATGCCCTCAAACGTATTTTACGATACGTCTAAGGCACACTTCACTTCGGATTACATCTATACAGGTCCTCGCTCACTAGTCTCACTACTTATTCTAATGCTGACTGGGGTGGATGTCTTGACACCAGACGCTCCATGTTTGGTTACTGCATTTTCCTCGGAGATAACCTATATTCTGGGTCTTCCAAAAGGCAACCTACACTATCCCGATCCAGTGCCGAAGCAGAGTACAGAGGTGTCGACAACGTCGTCTCTGAGTCTTGTTAGATCCGTAACCTTCTACTTGAGCTTCACTGCCCAATTCAAAAGGCAACACTAGTCTACTGCGATAATATTGAGCGATATATCTTTTCGACAATCCCGTCCAACATCAGCGCACTAAACACATTGAGATAGACATTCATTTCATTCGTGAAAAAGTGGCTCGTGGTCAAGTTCATGTCCTTCATGTTCCTTCCAGATATCAGATTGCCGACATCTTTACCAAAGAACTTCCACACATACTATTTGATGATTTTCGAGCCAGTCTCAGTGTTCGTGAACCTTCCGCTTCGACTGCGTGGGTATAATAGAATATTTTCCGAATATTCTTCCATTAATTGTATTAATTGTATATCTTCTATTTTAGGTAGAATTATAATCCTTTTGTAATTAGGTTGATTAGTTACCTAGTATATAGCAAGGTAAATACTTTTGTAATACTATATATATTGTAAATCATTCATCAATAAAATCAAGTAACATATTCCTTTAGTGAAAATTCTCTACTGATTGAATTATTTCCGTAAGCATTTCTGTGGGAATTTCCTTTTGTTGGAAAAATAGTTTCTTTACTATTTACTACCTTTTCCTTGGAACTTATACTGAGGTATTTGTTGTTGCCACTATGTAACACCCAGAACAATGGGAGATCTCTGTGCATATTTGTCTCTAGTTGCTTTCATCTCTAAATTTTAGTTCTGCTCATTTTTTTCGTTTTTTCTTGACTGGAAAAAGATCTAGGAATATGACAATTATCAATATACATACTACAGAATTTTTTATCTCGCATTTACAACGCCTATATGAAGTCCTATATAAAATTATGAACTAGAGTAGTGAAGAAATCTCAAAGATATATACATTCGATGCACTTTAATTTGGTTAGAAAGTTTAATATACTCCTTCTATCTCAATTTATGTGGCACAATTCGAATTTTCAGAGTCAAACAATTTTATTTTGACCATGAATTCAGACATGGAATCTTTATGTTTTTTGAAATAAAATGTACATATTTGGAAACTACTTAAAAAGTACTGTAAGTTACAAAAACTGACGATACAATTTTTTTTTAAAGACATCAAAAAAATTATGTTCAAACAAGAGCTTGTATGAATCTCTAAATCTGAAAGATGCTGCATAAATTGGGACGAAGAAAGTATGAATGAATCAGGAAGAGTTACTAAAACAATCCATGAAAATAATGGAGTGTTTAATTTGAAAGAGGTTTGGGATTTGGTGTGGAAATTAATCAATTTTTGGAACTTAAAGAAAACCATGAAGATAAATTTTAAAATAAAAACTATGAAAATGAGATATCTTCCATTTTGTCGTAGGAACAGAGAATGATTTGAGCGAGACTCTCGCCAACACATATGCTGTCAATAAGGAAAAAATAAAAAATAAAATTAGTTTGTTTTAACCATGGTTTAAGAGGCTGTTTATGTTAAACAATTGTTGGCCCTTAGATCTATAAGTGTCCAGGTGTTAGCAGATTAGTAGTCCACTAGACAAACTGGACAGTCCCTCTACTGAAGGGGAGTCACGTCCGTCGCTATTGGGGCAGGTTGTTTTAAGATTTAAAAAGGGAAAGGACACCATGTGGTTTTTAGGGAAAAAATAAGACAACTTTTCGCCCCATTGGCATTTGGGAGCAAATTAATGTCAATTTCTAGCCATTTTCTTATGCCTTCTTCATACTCTTCTTTGAGCTTCCAATTCTCCATTGTTGTTCAGTTCCTTCTAATCACAGTGAGCTTCAATTAATTTTACTCCCATCACTAAATGAAGCTTCTCTATATGGGTTTTCTTCAGTTCGGAGTTGAACATTTTCCAGCCAAGTCATAGAAATAGAGAAACATAGTTCGTCGGAGAAACGATCTCCGATAAAAGCCAAAGCAGTAAGAAAAAAAATACAAAACAAGCCCAGATCTGAGCGCGACAAAGGTGAGAGGAGTGAAAAATTCAATCTTTAATTAGAAAAAATTGGATACATGAGTTTGTTTGTTGATGGGATCTTTTACATGAACGAGATGATTCTGGTGTTTGATATTCATATTCTTCGGCCATTGAAGCTTTTTAAGGAATTCGTTGTTTCTTCTAAGATGAAATAAAGGTGCAAAAGCACTTGGTAGATATTTTAATTTATCTCAGCGCATTCTAAAAGTTGCTATCGTCTATGCGACAAGAGCTATATGTTGCCCTAATTCTTTAAAAACTAAGGTCAACGAACATGCTCAGATGTAAACCCAAAAAAAACAAAATAAAAGATTAAGTTAGATTTTGGTCAAGGAGTGAACCTGGATCATTGTTCGACACTCTTCAGATGCACTTGTTCGGAACTTGGCTCATGCGAGGTTTGTGCTTTAAGGTACAACTGGAAAGTAACCGTTTCAACAATACTACTGATTGTATTATACATAAATGGTACAACAACGATTCATTTTCTATACATGTATTAACGGATTACGTATTGTGTACAACAATGATACAATTTCTATACATATACAATATTGATACATATTCTATATAATAATGATATAATTTTCTATACACATACTATAGAGATACATATTGTCACGACCCAAATCGAAGGGTCATGACGGGAACCCGGACCTTATTTGCCGAGTACCACTATCCATGTATTTAGAATACAACCATAATTTCTCATGGCCCACAAGGGCCACCACGAGATATCTTGCTGACATATGGAAATAGTAAACTGAAAAAGAGTTATGTAAAATCCTACAACTAGAGGGACCCAACCTATATACATATACATCAAGGTCGACAGGGTCATACACAGGACAACTGTCTACAAGCCTCTAATAGTACGCGACATCATAAGGTCGGGATAGGACCCTGCCATACCCATATGCACATGCAAACAAAAATACCGTACCAAGACTAGACCGCAACCCCGGAACAAACGGAGTGCTCTAATATCAGTTGAACTGGCAAACTACTGGTGCGGACCGTCGCCCTATCTACCTGGACCTGCGGGCATGAAGCGCAGCATCCCCCGACAAAAGGGACGTTAGTACGAATAATATACCAAGTGTGTTAGGCATGAAAAATCGCATAATAGATACTTGAAGGTAACATGAAATAAGAAACAACCAACCAGGAGAGAATGCCTCTGAGGGCCATAATATGCCTAAATATCATGTTTGTGCAGAATGCCTTTGAGGGCCATAATATTCCTAAATTCCATACACAATGCGGTCATACATATACATATGCGTATATAACGCCATCAAGCCTCTGTGGGCATAATCATCATCGTATATATCTGTACCAGCTGCAGGTGGTGTGCGTATATAACGTTTTCCCTTTTCCCATACCCCATACATATATATAATACATACATATAGTAGAGTATATAACTTCTTTGAGGTCAAGATATTACATCAATATAATGCATGAATGCTATGATAATAAGACACTATAAGTTTGTCGAAGTAATGTAATATCGCTTCACCTCCGATTAACATTATGAATACTAACATCTTTCCCATATACCTCAATAGGGATTTAGAAACGTATTTAGACATGGTTGGAAGATAAGAATGAATAACATGAACATCCTCAACTACTAAGAGTAGAATCATTTATGGGACAATATTATGTTTACGTTTCGTAATTTAGAACATGCCAAAAGAAAGAAGGATTTGTCTTAACATACCTGTAAGTCGACCTTTCGACAAAGATGTCAAAAATATGTTCCTTCACCAATTAAGCTTTATTCAATCCTTCGAATGATTATGACGAGTCAATACTTCCGATAAACGTCTAACTTTAAATCCGAGCTTTTAAAGGACCGATCCCAAACATTCGATTTAATTTCCGTAGTTGAGCTAAATGAATATTGTACTAGAGTAAGATACGTGAACGGACAACAACATTGGTTTGAATATGTTGCTTAAGGAGTGAATATCAAATGACACAAGATGTGCAAAATATATAAATATAGAGGGTGGATAGCGGTGGATATTTCCTACAGTGGGATACTACTTCTTCTTAAATAATACTCATATGAGGGTAATGTATTTTTCCATTTAGTGGACAGTGGGGTCCACATGACCTTATACCACTTAATTGTTTATTAGTGACTAGATGCCACCTTCACACTTTGATAGCATAGTCACCACACCTTTAATCAAAATGATCCATGTGGAAATGATATAAGAACAAATATCCCATGCTAATTAATTATATCCTTTTCTTGTCTCCCACTTAATTACACTTATCCAATAACTAATTCCTTCTTTCTCACTAAATCTCAACAATTAATCAATTGTCAAATAAATAATTTCTTGATCCCAATTCATTTGAATGATAATTATTTTTAAAATACTTCATATACTCATTATCATGATTGTGTGACATAGCATTATCCCATAGCCTCTTTCGGCATATACGAAATATTATTTCCAACCATCGTCGTCACACTTTTAAGTCCAAAATTATTTTGGGACTTTATCCTTTTATACACCAAGCTCTTGATGTGAATACCTAAATATAACCAAATTCCTCTGGGACTCAGGTCTACTTACATATGTCTAGCGACTCAACCCATGGCCCGAAAGTACGGGGTGTTACACATATTCTATACATCAACGATATAATTTCTATACATATACAGTACTGATACATATTCTATACAATAATAATAAAATTTCTACACACATACTGTAGGAATACATATTCTATACATCAATGATACATTTTATATATATAAAATAGTGATACATATTCTATACTACAACGATAAGTCTATACATATGCTGGAAAAAAAAGAGATAGAGAGACTGTGTGGTAAGGTGATGTAAGGGTTGCAAAAAGAGAGATTAGGGTTTTGGATTTTGAAGGTTTGAGTTGTACAAAAAGAGTACCATTGATAAACTATTACATTATCAAAGAATATTCAAATTTTCAAAATGTTTAGTCTATTAACACTTTTATCGCGCTTCTATTTAATATACAATAAAAATTCAGCTCTTCCTCTCTTTAATCGTTAGGCCACCTAAAATTGGGATGTGATTTCTTTCGTATTTTATAAACTTAGGATTTTTTTTTTTTTTAAATTTCAATAATTCAATAATTAACTTAATTTTCTATCTGTGTGAATTGGGTGTGTGTGTACTGACCTGTAGCTGAAGAATGAGATGGAATTTCTAAAGTCTTGTTTGGATTCACCACTCATTGTTAATCTTTCATTTTCTAAAGTCAAGTGTTTTCTCTCTTTGGAATTTTGGGTATGGTATATAATTTTATCATGTATATATTATCTAGTGTTATTAAGGAGTAATAATAGTAATATATATGGCGTCAGTTCTTTCTGGCTCTTTTTTATTTTTTTCTTTGTGAAAGTCTTGGTGTATTTTGTTTTCTTTACCGTGTCATCAAATACATATATTACACATAGGAGTTGGATAAGGAAATGGATTGGAATTAATTTAGGGCTACAAAATGGGTTTTGGAGAAGCTTAGGTCATCTAATGCCAATAGTTTGGGTCGGATGGCTAGCATTTTCCGTTACCCTATAGGAAATGGATTAGGATTAGATAAGGGCTAAAAATGGGTTTTGGAGAAACTTGGGCTGTCCGATGCCAATAGTTTGGGCCGGATGACCAGTTTTGTCATTTATCCTTAAAATAAATGGTCCCCCACCCTCGCCCATCAAATTTATTGGCCCATGATACTTGAGTTAGTCTTGAACCATTTTGACACCTCTCTAAAATAACATTTGATGTCTAAAGCACAACACCTAATATTATCTTTAGGAAAGAAAAATATACAAAAATTTAATATCTGCATTTCCACAAATTCAATTAGTGTAACAATTAATAATTCTTTCGTTGTATATGTTATTGAAGTTCAAAGAGGTATATTTATTGGTTCTTGCCATCTGCCACCACATTTGGTGGCGCAACCATTATACAAGGATCATGTATAAAAACATTGATAATTGATGTTCGTCCTAAAATGCATATATTTATTCATTGTTGGTTTCACATTTTAGTACTTTTAATTGTCTTTTAAGTATTAATTATAATGATTTGTGCTTAATGTTATATTATTAATGTGTAAGGATAATGTCACAGGAAGATGTTATGAACGAAGGAAATTTGAGCAAATTAAACAAGAAGTGTTGAAATTGAAACAGAGAAAAATAATAAAGTATATGACATGACAAGTGTATTGAGGTCTTTGGCACTAGGCAGCACAAGATATTTTGGAGATGAAGATTTTCTTATAGTTAATTTAATTGATTGAAGGCAATCACATGATGAAAACGAAATTGCACAATACAATGGAGTATAGAAACGCAAGGACCAGTGTACAAAGGATGTCTCGATTCTCCACCGAACAAATCTCATAGTGGCTTGGACAAGTTTTTCTATCCGAGTTGGATTTGATTTTTAAAGGCCCAGCCCTTTTAGTTCTCTTTGTTAGCCCCAAGTCTTGAATTTTAATAATAACACCAATAATCCAAGTTTATTACATGTCCTTTTGAGCCCATCAGAATAGAGCCAAAGCTCAAGATAGAAGGGATAAAGTAAGGCTCACTCAAGTCCAGCAAATTTAGAAGAATTGGCGCATTAGAGTGCAAGGGAATCCAATAGAATTAAGGAAGAAAGGCCCAAGAAATTACCACTCAAATTCAAAAGGAAAAACAACACAATTTTTATCAAGCTTAAAAGAAAGGAAATACAAGATTACATTTGAAAAGGAAAATCAGCACAAGTCGTCATCAAGCCTACAAGAAAGGAAATACAATATTGCGGCCAAGTACCAGCAAGCCTCAAAGAAGGAAACTAGATTATATTCAAGTACCACTAGTCATTAGCGAGCCTCGAAGAAGGAAAACCTAGATTGAAATATCATCACGCAAGGCAAGATCAATCAAAGATTCAATCACAACAACCAAAGATCGCAATCAAGGATTACATTAGTCCTTGATGGGGGACAAACTCCCTTGGGTTACCTTAGAGCAAGCCTCCAGGAAAATCAATCAAATGAATTATTGATTTCCTCTGATCTCACCACAATCTACCAAAGGCGGAACACTGCAAACAATCTCTACCATAAATAGAACACCGCCAAGACACTGAGATCTGTATAGCTTTACTTGAGCGCAATTTCATTCACTCTTTCATCCTATAAAAAGAACTATATTCAATAGTACTTCAGTGTTAGAAAAAATAAAAAGAAGTGATAGACATATAGCTATACAGATCAAGGTTATAACCAAGGAAATCTGGGATCTGTCCAGATAAAGCTCAAGGTTCATTATGAACCAATTCTGTAATGACAATCATTTAAGGCTCTAAGAAAACCCTTGTAATCAAAGGGGACTGGAATAGGAAACACATCGGTGATCCGAACCAGTATAAATCACTTGTGGCATTTATTATTTTACATTTCTTTTTAATCTTTTTATCTGCTAACCTATCTTATAGACTTGCAGGAAAGTCATTGGGTAAATCATCGAGTCGACTTATTAATTTAAAAAGAATAACTTTACAATTCACCCCCTCTTGTATTTCAATTGGTATCAGAGCAGGTCTCACATCAAGTCACCTAACAACATGTGAGAAACGCAAATGGCTGGATATCAAAATTTTCGAAGCAATCTATCAAGTTGGACACTCGACAACTCAACTTGATCATATCAGACTCAACAGAGAGGAAGATAACATAGACAAATAGACTAAAACAAATCATTTTACCTATAGTATGTGATTAAGTGGAGGTATACTTAGCAACATGAAAGGCAGGCTAGACTTCTATAAAATACAGAAACATACACTAAACTTAATTTAAATTAATAGTGATGTAGAGGTTTATGATAATGCATTAAATAGACTCTAAATGATCCTTTAAACAACTTGAGTTTCCATATTCAGATTTAGTGACTTATCTAACTATTGTTACCTCAGTTCTAGGTACAAGAGTCGAGCTATGGTTCTTATGTAATACATCAATTTCTTTCTGCATTGTTGCATACCAATGAGAAATAAAAAGTGCTTGACTCACAATTTTTGGTTCCATATCTGATCTTTCAGTAGCCAGTAAGGTGTGAGTGATATACATATTCTTTGCCTTATGTCTAGTCACTATGTGGTTCCCTACTATTGTTTCTCCTTCTTTATCTACTTGTGCAGCTTCATTCACATCTAAGAAAGTTTACACATGCACATTGTCACTGCTTCCAGTGTTGGTAAACCATTTTGATAGAACAACTTCCAATTGAATGCCCTGTGGATCATAGACTACAAAGTTGTTAGGCTCTTGAGTATCATCATTGTCTCATGTATTTATTGCTTCATCATCATTCACTCTATCATCATTTGTGTTGCTGTGATTATCACCTCCACTTTCATGATCAGTAGCTTGATCCATCTGTTGATGTTTATCATGACCATGTACATGCATAGTCTCATTAGTCTCAGTGGCTTATTCTGTCTGTTGTTGATCATGCACATGCACGGTCTCATGTTGATTATGCACATACACACTCTCACCAGCATGTTGGTGATCATGCACATCATGCACAATCTTAGCCTGATCCAATACTTCTCCTGAGATGTTAGCGTCATTTGAATTATCAACTTGTCCTTTAACATTAGAAAAAAATTCAAAGAAGGTAGCTAGATGAGGTGAGGATAGGGTGCTGCTAGGTTGATCTGCTTGAACATAAGGTTGATTAAGCTCATCAAAGATGACATTCCTAGACATATGAACTCTCCTGGTATGAGGATGATAACACATATATCCTTTGTGCAGACAGTTGTAGCCAATGAATACACAAGGATATGTCTTTGGAGAGAACTTGTTCTGTCCTTTTATATATGGATAACACCTACAACCAAAAACTTTCAAATTGTTGTAGTCAGGAGCAACACTATGTAGTTTCACAAATGGAATATTATTCTTTTGAACTGAGGAAGACATCATTTTTTCAGGAATACAATTTATCATGAAATAGTAATGTTAAGCCAGTCTCTACTATATGTCTATGTTTCCTCTCAAATATGTCATTTTGTTCTGGAGTGTGTGGACAAGATATATGTTTGACAATACCATAATTTTCCACGTGTTTGACAAGCTTAGTTAGGATAATTTTATCATATCCATCACATTGGAAAATTTTAATAGTACTCGAAAACTGTTTTTCTTCAATTTTTTTAAATTTAATAAATACCTCATAGAATTCAAATTTATTCCTTAAGGGATAAAGCCAAGTATATCTTGTATGATCATCCACATAAATCACATAGTACTTCATATGTTGAGAAGACTCAACTGGTGCTGGTCCCCAGAGATCAAAATGTATCTTATGTAAAGGAAACTTCTCAAATTTATTTCTGGAATCAAAAGGAAGCTTACAACTTTTCCCAAACTGACTGCCAGTACAGATAGCATGCACCTTATTCCAACTCCTAACATCAATACTTTTATTACTACTAAAATATTTTAAAGACTTCAAACTAAGATGATATAATATAGAGTGTCAAATACTCTCTGACTTCTTCCAATCTTGTGTTGTTGTTAAGGCGTAGAGGTTGTTGTCTTCCAGTTCATATAGTCCTCATGTGTTAGATCCCTTGGCTAATAGTGTCCATGACTTCTTGTACTTAACAAAAAAACCAAACTCATCAAACTCAAGTTTTGCACAATTATCCTTTGCAAGTTTACTAACTTATAGAAGATTCTTTGTGATGGTGAACTACCAGTATATCTTTAATATTCAATCCTAACTTTTTGGTGTTTCCAGCATGTGTGATTTCTAACTATGGTCCATTCCCAATAATTATTTTGTCGGTTCCATTATAAGTGTGCAAGTTAGACAAATTACATGTTGTTTTGTTGAACCAGAATCCATGTACATGTCATCATCTTCACTTGTGGAGTTCTGCAGGTTGACAGAAGCTAAGGCCTCAGAAAGATCTTCTTTAGCCTGATAGAAGTAATCACATCTATAGAAGCACTTTAAGGCAAAATGGTTGTTTCTTCCACAAATTTGGCATGCTTTAGTACTTGTTCTTTCTTCACTATTATTTGAAGCCTGCACACCTTGATTATCTTGAGTGTTCTGATTTGTTTTTACCTGTCCTACAAGCATGAAACCCCTTCCCCTTGAATTGAAGTTTGAGTTTCCTTTTCTCTGATTGTAGTTTCCTCTTCCTCTTCCTCTTTGTGTAGTGAAAGCAATGTTGTAGTTTTGTTGTGACACCTCATCTTCTTCTCCCCTCATGTCAAAGCCTCTAAGAGCATTGACAAACTAATTCAAAGTAGGTATGGAGCTTTGCCAACATAACAGTTCTAAAAGTTTTGTACTTAGAACCTAGACCTCTAGCAAAGTTGCTATCTTCATAATTTGACTTGTGTATGGCAGCAAGTCCATCACATATGCTCTTGAATTCTTTCAAGTACTAATCAAGTTTCTTTGTTCCCAACTTAATTGTAACACCTCGTACTTTCGGGCGATGGTTTGGGCATCTAGACATATGCATATAAAGAAGCTTAGTATATAAAATGATGCGATCCCGAAATAATTTTGAACTTAATAAGTGTGACCACGAAGATTAATAATAATAGTTGTATGTCCCCAAGGAGGTTATGGACAAGTGTTATATCGCACGATTATGACATTGGGTGTATGAAGGTTTTATAACTCATCAAGATTTAAGTGAATTGGGATCAAAAAATTAATTAGGTGGGTAATTGGTTAAATATTGGAATAAAGTGGGAGAGCAAAGAATTAATTGTGGTATTAATAGAAAATGGGACAAGTATTACATTGATTACTAAGTTGGCACGTGGTTTCTTGGCAAAAATTGATTAAATTGACTAAGCATAAAGATGGATATGTGTTTTTTAGTGAACCCCACAGTCCACTACATATGGCACAACTCTTATCTTACTTTGGTGGAGATATATGTATATCTAGAGAATGATTATAGGCTCAGAATTAGATCTTAGCTAGGTAAAGAAAATACATATTTCTTTCCTTCTTTTTATGATTAGTTGACGAGAGATTAAAAGTTGTCAACATTTTTTCTCTTTCAACAACAAAAACAGTAACTTGGGCTACAATTTCAAAGAAGAAAAATGTTATTTTCTCAAGAACAACATGTGGGTTTTGTTCACTACTTCGATATTGTTGTTCCGTTTTGTCGTGTGTTGAATCTGGGCTTCCTCTGAAGAGAAATAAAGTAGAAGAAGAGTAGTTCTTGGAATATGAGGTGCTAGAGGAGTTTTATGAATTGTGTTGTTAGAAGACTCGACGCAGGTATGTTAAGGAAAATTATTTCTTTCTTTTGGCATGTTCTATGTACGAAACGTAAAAGTAATATTGTCCCGTAAATGATTCTACTCTTAGTAGTTAAGAATGTTTATGTTATTCATTCCTATTGTCAAAGCATGTCTAAACATGTTCCTAAATCCTTATTGAGGTATTTATGAAAGATGTTGGTATTCATATGTAAATCAGAGGTGAAGCGATATTACATCACTCTGACAAACTTACAGTGTCTTATTATCATATCATACATGCATTATATTCATGTATATACCTTGACCTCAAAATGAGTTATATAATCTACTATATGTATGCATTATATATGTATGGGAATGGGAAAAGGGAAGGCGTTATATACGCAAAACCACCTGCAGCTGGTACAGATATACACAATAATGATTATACCCACAGAGGCCGATATAATATGATGGGATGCCCACAGAGGCTTGATTGCGTTATATACGCATATGTATATGTATGACCGCATTGTGCATGACACATAGGCATATTATGGCCCTTAGAGGAATTCTGCACAGACATGATACTTATGCATAATATGGCCCTCAGAGGCATTCACTACTGGATGGTTGTTTTTTATCTACTTTTATATCTCTGTTGTGCTATTCTTCATGCCTGACATACTCAGTACATCAGGGCGTCTCTTTTGTCAGGATACCCACAGGCTCACATAGGCAATGCGATGATCCGCATTAGTAGGTTGCCGACTCAGCGGTTATTAGAGCACTCTCTTTGTTTCGAAGTGTCGATCTAATCTCGATACGATATTTTTTTTGCATGTACATATGGGTATGGCAAGGCCCTGTCCTGACCTTATGATATTGCGTACTCTTTAGAGGTTTGTAGAAAGTGTCTTGTGTATAGCAGTCAGGTATTGCCTTATCGGCCTTAGTATGTATATATGCATGGTTTGAGTCCTTCTGTTTGTAATATTTTACGTAGCTTTTTTTCCAGTTTATCATCTCTATGTGTCAGCATGACACTTTGTGACGGCCCTTGGGGCCCATGTTTAATTATGGTTAGATGTTAACTGTATGATTATTGATACTCGTCAAGTAAGGTCTGGGTGCCCATCGTGGCCCTCCGATTTGGGTCGTGATAAACTTGGTATCAGAGTAGGTCTGTTCTAGAGAGTCTAAAATTCATGTCTAGTAGAGTATTGTTTATGGGTGTGTTGTGCACCACACTTATAGACAGGAGGCTACCGGGCATTTAGGATGGTTACTTTCCCTTCTTGTTCAAGATCGTGCGGTAGAGCTGAATCACAAGCATTCCACTTCTAATCTGTCTCCTATTTATGATTCCAGCAATGCCTACCGCAAGGAAAAGGTTCTATAGTTTGTGGGCCAGAGTGATACCCACAGTGTGACTTGTTTATATGATTCCCCCAGTCCACCACCTATAGAGGAGCATAGTGGGGCTATAGTTCCCCAGTTCCTCCACCTGATACTCCAGATATGGACCTTAATATGCGAAGTGATGTACAGTTATTGACTCAATTAGTGGCCGCTCAGGCCCAACATCAGATTCCCAGTCCTTCTGATAGAGTTGCTAGCGTGAGAGCTCAGGATTTGATCAACCTAGATTCTCCGGTATTCACAGGATCGGACATGAACGTGGGCCCGCAGAATTTTCTGTATCTGATACAACGTACCTTGCAAGTAATGGATGCTACTGATACTAAGTAGGTAAAGTTTGCTTCCTATAGACTGCGGGATATTGCGATGACCTGGTATGAGACATGGGAGCATTCTAGGGGACCTCGTGCTCCACCAGCAGGATGAAAAGAGTTTTCAGAGGCCTTCTTACAACATTTTCTGCCAGTCGAGCTTCGACGGGCCAGGCAGGATAGATTTCTACGTCTTGAGTAGGGAAATATGAGTTTTCGATAATATATATTGCATTTTAATTCATTGGACAGATATGCTCCTATAATTATAGCTAAGATGAGTGACCGGGTACATAGGTTTGTTACTGGCTTGGAGCCGCACTTGGTCAATGAGTGTACTACAACTTCTCTAAATCTGAATATGGATATTTCTCGCATTCAGGCTTATGCACAGAATATGGAGAATTATAAGAGACAACATCGGGTAGATTAAGAGCGTGATAGGGGACAACATAAGAGGGATCGATCCGTAGGTGACGTAGGAGAGTTAAGAGGTGGGCCCAAGCCATAACTTTATAGATGCCCATCCTACCTGGCAGCTAGCTCATCATTACCGTTTTCAAGGTCGAGGGTTGATTAGTTTGTTCAAACTAGGCCAGGTCGGAGTTCACGAGCGTCAGGGTCTTATTATAGAGGGGATTCTAGTCAGATGAGGTCGTCGTTGGCTTGATGCGAGTAGTGTGGTAAGGTCCATCCGGGACCATGTCAACAAGGATCATATACATGTTATTCTTGTGGTCAACCTGATTAGATTATGCGAGAATGCCCAACAAGAAGCGAAGGTGTTAGGGCCCAACCGGTCGGATCTGCAGCAGCTTCATCATATTTAGTACGCCTATCAGGGCAAAGTCATCAGACATCATCCGATCGAGGCAGAGGTAGGAGTGAGGCAACTAATTTCGGTGGTGGCCAGAACCGCATATATGCATTAATGGGTCGACAGGATCAGGAGTCCTCACCTGATGTTATTACAGGTATATTATCAATCTTTTCACATAATGTGTATGCGTTGTTAGATCCAGGCTCTAATTTATCATATATCACCCCTTTCATTGCCTGTAAATTTGGTATGGAGTCTGAGTTAATAAGAGATCCGTTTGTGGTATCTACACCAGTTGGTGAGTCGGTAGTTTCTAGATGGGTCTATTGGAATTGTGCAGTATTAGTTTGTAGTCATCAGACCTTAGCAGATTTGGTAGAATTAGAAATGGTTGATTTCGATGTTATTATGGGCATAGATTGGCTGGCATCGTGCTACGTTAATGTTGCTTGCCGAACAAAGATTGTTAGATTTCAGTTCCCAGGCGAACTAGTCCTTGAATGGAAAGGTAATATGGTGATGCCAAAAGGTAGGTTTATTTCATACCTCAAGGCAAGAAAGATGATCTCCAAAAGTTGTATATACTATCTAGTTCGGGCTAGAGATATCGATGTCGAACCACCTACTTCTCAATCAATTCCGATGGTTAATGAGTTTCTTGATGTATTTCCAGACGAACTTCTAGGCCTTCCTCCCGAAAGGGAGATTGAGTTTGGTATAGATGTGTTGCCAAACACTCAGCCAATATCTATTCCTCCTTACAGAATGGCTCGAGCTGAATTGAAAGAATTAAAAGAGCAATTAAAAGTTCTGCTTGATAAAGTCTTTATTAGGCCCAGCATATCCCCTTGGGGTGTGCCGATATTGTTTGTACGAAAGAAAGATGGCTCATTACGGATGTGTATTGACTATCGACAGCTAAACAAAGTCACTATCAAGAACAAGTACCAAATTCCTAGAATTGATGATTTGTTTGATCAGTTACAAGGTGCAAAATGTTTCTCAAAGATCAACCTAAGGTCGAGGTAGCATCAGCTAAGGGTTAAAGAGGACATTCCGAAGACGACTTTTAGAACAAGGTATGGGCACTTCGAGTTATTAGTAATCTCATTTGGACTCACAAACGCACCGACAACATTTATGGATCTAATGAATAGTGTGTTTCATCCATTTCTGGATGTATTTATAGTAGTATTTATAGATTATATTTTGGTTTACTTTCACTCGGAGGTGGAGCATGTGGATCATATGCGGGTAGTACTGTAGACGCTCCGGGATCATAAGTTTTATGCTATGCTCTATAAGTGTGAGTTTTGGTTGAATTTAGTGGCTTTTCTTGGTCATATAGTGTCATATGAGGGTATAAGAATTGACACTCAGAAGATTGAAGCGGTGAAGAATTGACAGAGGCCCACGACTCCATCAGAGGTTCGCAGCTTTTTTGTCTTAGCCGACTATTATAGGAGGTTCGTAGAAGGGTTTTCTACCATATGAGTTCCATTAACAAAGTTGACACAAAATGCCATAAAGATCCAATTGTCCGATGCCTGTGAGCAGAGCTTCCAAGAGTTAAAGGATAGACTAACATCGGCACCAGTCCTTACTCTCCCAGAGGGTCCAGAAGGCTATGTTGTGTATTGTGATGCCTCGGCAGCAGGTTTAGGATGCGTGATAATGCACCATGGTAAAGTGATTTCCTATGCTTCAAGGCAATTGAGGAAGCATGAGAAATACTATCCGACGCACGATATAGAGTTGGCCGCGGTGGTCTATGCACTGAAAATTTGGCGGCACTACTTGTATGGTGTTCATGTAAACATTTTCACGGATCATAAAAGTCCGCAATACATATTTAAACAAAAAGAGTTGAACTTGAGACAAAGAAAGTGGCTTGAATTATTGAAGGATTATGATGTGGACATCTTATATCATCCCAGTAAAGCTAATGTTGTAGCAGACGCGCTCAGTCGTAAGTCGATGGTCAGCTCGATGCAGGTGCAAGTCGAGAGGAAGGAGTTAGTAAGAGAGCTCCATCAGTTAGCTAGTTTGAGAGTCCGACTAATGGATTCGGAGAATGGTGGCTTTGTGATTCAGAATAAGTCAGAGTTGTCCCTCATATCGGAAGTTAAGGAACGTCAGTGGAAAGACCCCAATTTGGAAAAAATCAGAGAAGGCATTCAGCAAGAAAAGACTACAACCTTTGAGATTGACGAACAGTGGGTTCTCAGGCACCAGGGTCGTTTATGTATTCTAAATATAGGGGGGTTATGAGACAAAATTATGATGGAGGTCCATTGCTCACGATTTCCATTCACCCTGGATCTACTAAGATGTATCATGATCTCAAGGGTATCTATTAGTGGAATGACATGAAGAGAAATATTGCGGATTTGTAGCTTAGTGTCCTAATTGTCAGCAAGTAAAAATAGAGCTCCAAAAGCCAGGTGGCTTGACTCAGAACATTAAGATTCCGATGTGGAAATGGGAAATGATTAATATGGATTTTGTTACGGGTTTAGCTCGCTCTTATCGTATGTTTGATTCTATTTGGGTAATTGTTGATTGACTGACAAAATCAGCTCATTTTCTGGCGGTCAAAACTACATACACAGCCGAGGACTACGCAAAGTTGTATGTTAAGGAGATTGTTCACCTTCATGGTGTGCCTATTTCTATTATATCTGACCGAGGTGCACAGTTTACAACTAACTTCTGGAAATCATTTAAAAAAGGTTTGGGCACCCAAGTTAATCTTAGCACAACTTTCCACCCTCAGACGGACTGGTAGGCCGAGCGTACGATTCATACACTTGAGGACATGCTACGAGCTTGTGTATTAGAATTTTAACAGTTATCATTTACCCCTTATTGAATTTGCGTACAATAACAATTATCATGCTAGCATTAAAATGGCTCAATACGAGAATTTGTATGGACAGAGGTGTAGATCTCTTATCGGATTGTTCGAGGTAGGCGAATCAGAGTTATTTGGGCCTGACTTAGTACACCAAGTCATAGAGAAGGTGAAGCTTATCCAAGAACGGCTGCTAACTGCTCAGAGTCGTCAGAAGTCGTATTCAGATGTCCGACGATAGGACTTAGAGTTCCAAGTAGATGATTGGGTCTTCTTGAAGATTTCTCCTATGAATGGTGTACTGAGACTTGGGAAAAGGGAAAGCTTAGCCCAAGGTATATTGGGCCATATCGCATAATTAGACGAATCAGCCAAGTAGCCTACGAGTTAGACTTGCCTTCGGAGTTAGAGTTTGTCCATCCAGTTTTCCATGTTTCTATGTTGAGAGCGTGTGTTGGAGATCCTTCCCAGATTGTACCGATTGACGATGTAAAGGTTACATAGGACCTATCATATGAAGAGGTTCCTATTGCTATCTTAGATCGATAAGTTCGCAAGTTAAGGACTAAAGAAGTAGCCTCCGTTAAAGTTATTTGGCGGAATAAGAATATAGAAGAAATGACATGGGAGGCGGAAAAGGGGATGAAACGCAAATATCCCTACCTATTTCAGACCAACGCTGAAGTTCCGAGAGAAACATAAGGTGAGTTCTATTTCAGGTTATCATAATTAATTCTTGAGGACCATATGATGTCTAGTATAATGAGATATGTTATATTATATGACCCTATGAAAAAAGTAGTTGTATTTTATAGTTACGTGATGGGGATTGGATATGTCACCCCAATATTCGAGCATGAATGTTTCTAAGGGGGAAATGATGTAACACCCATACTTTCGAGCGATGGTTTGGAAATATAGACGTATGCAAATAAAGAAGCTTAGTATATAAAAGGATGCGATCCTGAAATAATTTTGAACTTAATAAGTGTGACGACGTGGATTAATAATAATAGTTGTATGTTCCCAAAGAGGTTATGGACAAGTGTTATATCGCACGTTATGACATTGAGTATATGAAGATTTTATAACTCATCAAGATTTAAATGAATTGGAATCAAGAAATTAATTAGGTGGGTAATTGGTTAAATGTTGGAATAAAGTGGGAGAGCAAAGAATTAATTGTGGTATTAATGGAAAATGGGACAAGTATTACATTGATTACTAGGTTGGCACATGTTTCTTGGCAAAAATTGTTTAAATTGACTAAGCATAAAGATGGATAATTGTCTTTTTTTAGTGAACCCCACAGTCCACTACATATTGCACAACTCTTATCTTACTTTGGTGGAGATATATGTATGTCTAGAGAATGATTATAGGCTCAAATTAGATCTTAGCTAGGTAAAGAAAATATATATTTCTTTCCTTCTTTTTACGATTAGTTTAGTTGAAGAGAGATTAAAAGTTGACAACATTTTTCTCTTTCAACAACAAACACAGTAACTTGGGCTATAATTTCAAAGAAGAAAAGTATTATTTTATCAAGAACAACAATTGGGTTTTGTTCACTACTTCGATCTCGTTGTTCCGTTTTATCATGTGTTAAATTTGGGATTCTTATGAAGAGAAATAAGGTAGAAGAATAGTAGTTCTTGGCATATGAGGTGATAGACGAGCTATATGAATTGAGTTGTTAGGATACTCGACACAGGTATGTTAAGTTAAATTATTTCTTTCTTCTGGCATGTTCTATGTTTGAAACATAAACGTAATATGGTCCCATAAATGATTATACTCTTATTAGTTAAGAATGTTCATGTTATTCATTCCTGTTGTCAAAGCATGTCTAAACATATTCCTAAATCCTTATTGAGGTATATGGGAAAGATGTTGGTATTCATAATGTACATCGGAGGTGAAGCGATATTACATCACTCCGACTAACTTATAGTGTCTTATTATCATATCATTTATGAATTATATTCATGCACATACCTTGACCTCAAAGGAGTTATATACTCTACTATATGTATGCATTATATATGTATGGGATTGGAAAAGGGATGGCATTATATATGCAACACCACCTACAGCTGGTACAGATATACACGATAATGATTATGCCCACATAGGTCGATATGATATGATGAGATGCCCACAGAGGCTTAATGGAGTTATATACGCATATGTATATGTATGACCGCATTGTGCATGACACATAGGCATATTATGGCCCTTAGAGGCATTCTGCACAGACATGATACTTATGCATATTATGGCCAGCAGAGGCATTCACTACCGGTTGGTGGTTTTTTGTCTCAATTTACTTTTATGTCTCTGTTATGATATTCTTCATTCCTGACATACTCAGTGCATCAGGACATCCCTTTTATCAAGGGACACTGCATTTCATGCCCATAGACTCGCGTAGGCAATGCGATGATCCGTATTAGTAGGTTGCTGACTTAGCGGATATTGAAGCACTCCACATGTTTCGGAGGGTCAATCTAATCTTGGTACGATATTTTTTTTGCATGTACATATAAGTATGGTAGGGCCCTGTACCGACCTTATGATATTGCGTACTCTTTAGAGGCTTGTAGACATTGTCTTATGTATAGAAGTCAGGTATGGCCTTGTTGGCCTTAGTATGTATATATGTATGGGTTGAGTCAGTCTGTTTGTAAGATTTTACATAGCTTCTTTTCAGTTTATCATTTTTATGTGTCAGCAGGGCTCTTTGTGACGGCCCTTGGGGCCATAATTAATTATGGGTAGATGTTAACTATATGATTAGTGGTACTCGACAAGTAAGGTCCGGGTTTCCATCGTAGCCCTCCGGTTTGGGTTATGACATTAATGTTCTACAATTGTTGCTTAAGTTAAAACTCTTTGTTCTTTGTTTCTTGGAGATATGCTTCCTCCAAGCATTCCCACATATCCTTGGTTGTGAAGCAGCCCACAAGGTACATGCTCTCCTCAGTCATAGTTCCTGATATCCATGTCCTCACAAGATCATCTTCTTCATCCCAATCACTCTCAGAAACCTTCTCTTTTTTCTTTCCATTAGCAGCCTTCCCATTGTCATCTTTGCCCTCTGATGGACATGTCTCAAGCTTGATTTCTTGGTTCAGTTTTTCCATTTTCATGACTTGGATCAACTGCATAATGTGAGTCCTCCAAATAAGATAGTTAGTAGGCTTGAGCTTGATAGGACAAGCAGACTTCAGGTGATGCAGTGAAGAAACAGAAGGGGAAAAAGAGGTTGGAATAGAAGTTGAGGCCATTGTTTGTTTTCCTGAAGATTGTGCAGCATAGTTTATTTGTGTTTACGCTCTGATACCATGTAGAATTACATAACAAGAGATGAAGGAAGATTGTGAGTTCCATGATGACTTTGATCAATTATCTTATATGCACTGAAAGTCAACTTGACTCGTCTATGACTCTATATTAATGGGCACTAGACAGAGTCTGTCTTACTTTTCTTGCAATGCCAATTTCCAAATAGATGATACCTGTATGGCGCATATAAATGATGTGCTATCTATTTTAATGTAAAAAATAATACTTCCTCCGTCCTAAAAATATTGACCTACTTTCCTTATTAGTTTCTCCCAAAAGGATTGGCTCATTTCTATATTTAGAAATAATTTAACTTTGTGTCAAGTCAAACTATTGTAGTGTTAATATTGTAGGCCCGCTTTGCCTATCATACTAGTAGGCGCAGTATGACTTTATAGTAGTGTTTGATTTCGATTGCTATGTGTTCTTTAGTGTACTATGTTTATCTTATGTACCTGTGTTAGTTACTGCTTCTTTTTTCCGAATGAGCTAGCATGACTTATTCGCTTTTGATACCAGCATTTTCATACTGATTTAAATATTCTTGTCCGGATTGACCGTTTCTTTTTCTTTGCTTGTGCTTATACTTTGTCTTGAGCAGAGGGTCTCTCGAAAACAGTTGCTCTACCTTCCAAGGTAGAGATATGATCTGCGTACACTCTACCTCCCCAAACCCCACGTTGTGGGATTACACTGGATATGTTGTTGTACCAAGTCAAACTAGGTCAATCTTTTTTAGATGAGGGAGTAATCAGATAATGAGTTTTTAACGTGGGATGTTAATCGATTCATATATTGCGCATATCGGTAGATATATTTTTTACACATTAGTCCGGCACTTTTGAAAATAAACACACCTCATTTCGGTTAAGAACTCTTTTGTTTTGTTTTTCCTGGAACTCCACAATGTTATATACAAGAAAAGGTAAACAATTATAAGTGATGCATTCAATGTACGTTCTCAATCATACGATGGTTACTTTTTTCCCATTAAATTGTAAAGGAATATATTTGTCTATAGAAATTTAAAAAATCTTATTAAAGAGATGGCATCAGATCGTTCTTTTTTTTTGTTCGCTCAAATATTCTTTTAGGACCATTGTTATTAATAAATCTCCATTCTATTGGTTTACAACCTTATTTTGATGGAAATAATCTCTAAAGATGGAGGAATAATTTCTAACGCTTGCAGACAATTCCACGTCGATAAATCCCACAATTGCAGTTCAAACTCGGCAGCTCCAAATTCAACGGCGCCTTATAATTTTCAAATTGTTCTCCATTTGTTTGAAAACTAACCACACAACAATCGACATCAAAGAGTCATGAACCTGCAAACTTTTTGTCACCTCCCATTATTGGCATCAGAATACACATCTTAAATGTGCTCACGTAGTCTTTCCTATAAGTCTTCCCTAAAACACCATTCATTTCATCACTCAAAGAGAAAAACATGAATCCAAGTTCAAGATGAGCAAAGTATTCATCATTCATTATGCCATAGTTATGAACTCGAGATTCTTTCTCCATAATAGGCACAATCTTGGATGTGGTTGTGGGAACATTTTTAACATCAATGACTACTTCGTTAGTGGTGTTGATTCTTGTAATCGACGTCATAGGTACAATTTCGAATTTCCACCTTGCACCTTCATTGTTAGGAAGTAATATAGGTTCATTATTGAAGTGGAGAGCGAAGCGATCAATGGAATCATCCCATGTTGATATTTTTAGTGCAGCAACTGAGATCTGGTGAGTTCCATAAAGGATACCAATGGATTGTACCCAAGTGAAGTCTCTCTTCATGTTCTCGTTTCGCCTTCCTATGAAGTGGGCATTGATGTGGAATTCATGGTCTGTAACTAGGCAAAATCTTTGTCCTTCTTTCCATGGAAGTAGAAGGTAATCCCATCTCCACCGATAAAACGTAGATCTTGACAAATTGCTCCAGGCTTGTCACATTCTACATCTCAAATAAAAGTACTCAGTAAATGCATAGTTTAGTATTAACATAAAAAATAAAGAGAGAAAAGTATAGAAATTATTGCCAAAGTTTTAGGAAATTAGTACTAATTACTTACTACAAACAGGTTTGCAAGAGACACAATCAACTTGACAACTGGCAGGGCAAGAGGTAGGGCATACATGTTCGACAGCGAGGGTAGTACTTGTTCTTGACCTTCTTAGGTGTGGGTGGTTTAGGAGTGGGTGATGGATAAGCTGGAGGAGATGGAGAATCAGATGAGGGTGGTGGAGGAGAAGATGAAGGTGGAGTTACCTTTTGTGGAGGAGGAGAATAAGAAGGAATGCTTGGGGGAGGAGATGAGGGCGGCAATGAAGGTGGTCGAGTTGATTCATTGGGAGGAGATGGTGCTGAAGTTTCTTCTTTGGGAGGAGATGGTGGGGGAGTTGATTCATTGGGAGGAAATAGCAGTGGAATTTCTTCCTTGGGAGGAGATAGTGGTGGAGTTGAATCCTTAGGTGAAGATGGCAGTGGAGTTTCTCCTTTTTGAGGCGATGGCGGTGGAGTTGCTTCCTTAGGAGGAGATGGTGGTGGAATTTCTTTCTTAGGAGGAGAACGTGGTGGAGTTGATTCCTTAGGAGGAGATAACGGTGGAGTGTCTTCCTTAGGATGAGATGGTGGCGGAGTTGCTTCCTTAGGAGGATATGAAAGTGGAGTTTCTTTCTTAGGAGGAAATTGCGGTGGAAATGAAGGTGGAGTTGCTTCCTTAGGAGGATATGAAGGAGGAGTTTCTTTCTTAGAAGGAGATGGTGGTGGAGTTGATTCCTTAGGAGGAGATGGAAGTGGAGATTCTTTCTTAGGAGGAGATGAAGGTGGTGGGTTTTTTTCCTTGGGAGGAGATGGAGGCGAAGTTTCCTTCTTTGGAGGAGATGGAGGCGAAGTTTCCTTCTTTGGAGGAGATGAAATTGGTGGATTTTTTTTCCTTACGAGGAGATGGTGAAGGGTAAGATCCAGAACCTCTTTTTTCTTAGTAAAGGTACAAGTGTACTCTTTTTTCTTTAGTAAAGGCGGATGTTGCCAAAAAATCTTTTTTTTTCGAATGTAACACCTTGTACTTTCGGGAGGTGATTTGAACAGCTAGACGTATGCAAGTAGACCCAGACCTTGGAGTATTTTGTTGTATTCACGTAAGCAAATAAGATCTTGGGGGATAAAAGAATGAAGTCCCGAAATAATTTAAGATTTTAAAAGTGTGTCGACGATGATTTGAAATATTTTGTGTATGCCAAAGGAGGCTACAGAATAGTGTCGTATCAGATGATCAATATAATGAGTATATAAAGTGTATTAAGAATGATTATTATTTAAACGATTTGATATCAAGAATTAATTAGGTGTGTAATTAAGTAAGTGTGGGATTGTAATGAAAGTCAAAAAAATTATTTGAAATTATAGGATAGCTATTTAGACACCACCGCATGAGTCATGGACATATGGCATCAAGATAGATATGTATTCATCTAAATAAATGGGTGATGACACATTTAAAAAGCTATGTTACAAGAAGAACACATGTAATGGCAACAGTGTTAGTAATACCTCTTATCTCAATTCATTGGCATTTGATTGCATGGAAATACATATACATGTATATGCTGCAAATGGCTCTAGAGGACAGAAACGTCCTACCCTCTTAATGTGCCGCAATTCTACATTTTGTTTTTAGAAAGAAACGTATATTGCTTCTCAAGACCAATGTACGGATTTCGCTCACCACTTCAATTTTGTTGTTCCGTTTATCGTTGAGTTGTAATCTAGACTTTCTTCAAAGGGAAGTAAGGTGGAGGAAGAGAGTTTCTTGAAAGATAAGATTGGGGTGCATCATGGGATGCTTTAATTGTATTGTGGACACAAAATGACTAAGGTATGCTAAGGCAAATCCTTCTTTCTTTTGGCATGTTCTAAGTTACGAGACGTAAATGTAATATTGTCACATAAATGATTCTACTCTTAGTAGTTAAGAATGTTCATGTTATTCATTCCTGTTGTCAAAGCATGTCTAAATATGTTCCTAAATCCTTATTGAGGTATATGGGAAAGATGTTAGTATTCATTATGTAAATCGGAGGTGAAGCGATATTACATCACTCCGACAAACTTATAGTGTCTTATTATCATATCATTCATGCATTATATTCATGCACATACATTTACCTCAAATGAGTTATATACTTTACTATATGTATGCATTATATATGTATGGGGCATAGGAAAAGGGAAGGAATTATATAGGCACACCACCTGGTACATATATACACGATGATGATTAAGCCCACAAAGGCCGATATGATATGATGGGATGCCCACAGAGGCTTGAAAGCGTTGTATACGCATATGTATATGTATGACCACATTGTGAATGAAATTTAGGAATTTTATGGCCCTCAGAGGCATTCTACACATACGTGGTACTTAGGCATATTATGGCCCTCAGAGGCATTCTCTACCGGTTGGTTGTTTCTTGTTTTAGTTTACTTTCATGTCTCTATTATGCTATTCTTAATGCCTGACATACTCGATACATCTGTTGTACTGACGTCCCTTTTGTCGGGGGATACTGCGTTTCATGCCCGCAGGCTCAGGTAGACATGGTGACAGTTCACACTAGTAGGTTGCTGGTTCAGGGGATATTAGAGCACTCCATTTATTCTGGAGTAGCAGGCTAATCTTGGTACGGTACTTTTGCATATACATATGGGTATGGCGGGGCCCTGTCCCGACCTTATGATGCAATATACCCTTTAGAGGCTTGTAGACAGTTGTCTTATGTATAGTAATCACGTATGACCTTGTCGGCCATAATGTGTAAGTATATAGGTTGGGTCCTTCTGGTTGTGGGATTTCACATAATTCTTTTCTAGTTTACTATTTCCATATGTCAGCAGCGTATCTCGTGGCGGCCTGGTGGGCCATGAGAAATTACAATTATATGCTAAATATATAATTAGTGGTACTCGACAAGTAAGGTCCAGGTGCCCGTCATGACCCTCCGATTTGGGTCGTGTCAAACTTGGTATCAGAGCAAGTCTATCCTAAGGAGTCTATAAGCCATGTCTAGTAGAGTCTTGTTTATGGGTGTGTTGCGCGCCACACTTATAAACAGGAGGCTGCAAGGCATTTAGGGATGGCGTCCATTCTTTCATATTATAGATCGTGCAGTAGAGCTGAGTCTTTAGAAATCCAGTTTAACTCGTGCCTGATATTGTTTCAGTAATGCCGGTTACTAAAAAGACTTCGGTTAGTTCATATTCGTAGCCAGTAAATGAGTGACTTCTACCAGACGGTTGATACGCCAAAAGGGCAGTATTATGTTAATTTTTTTGAGATTGTGAGGAAATGTCTCACTCATATATGGAAGAGATAATGCAAGCCTGGCGAGCAAAATGTTTGTTATAGATACAGAAAAAAAGTAAAGTAAAGGATGTACTAAGCACCGGAACGAAGAAGATTGTAAGAATTCTCTCTGTATACCTTATCGTGTTTATGATTACAGCAATGCCTTATTCCAGTAGGATTATGATTAGCAGGGAGATTGAAGTTGGATTGAGTGTAAATACGAGTAGTATGCTCTCTATTGAGACAGATCCGTCAGAGGATATGAGTAAGTTGATTTCACAGGCATTACTTCATCCTAGAGCATCTGATTATTAGTTAGGAATCACCGATAGTTAAAAGGGTCAAAGATGCCAATATCTCAGAGTCAAAATTGTAAAGGTTGAGTGAGACCGCCCCGACCGTCTGGTAGTCAATGTGGTCAAGCGCATGCTGGATTATGCCGCAAAGGTACATGGGTTGGTTTAGAATGGCAGCTATGGCCACCACGTTTTGAAATATCCCAAATTGATGCGCAAAGGTAAGGATAAGATAAGTATGAGTTGTACAGATAGAAAGTAGAAGACATAATTGGAAGGTTTAGTAGGTTATGAAAATCTACACGTTTTACAATGACTCATGTTGATTAGAATGTGGGAATATGTTATGTATGTGCGACCTAAATTGGGGTGTCTTACCTAGAATAGATTGGGAATTGTCCCAGAGTATTATTAACAAGAACGGATTGCCACAATCGAATCATCTAAAGAGTGACCATCAGTAAATTTAAGATCACGTAAAGTGACGTACCCAGAATAGTGAGTCCAAGTCATAAATAATGATCGAGTTATCCACAGTTGTGGAAGGGGACATAAGCCTCTCGTCCTTGCGTAAAGGAATATACCGCGTATTATTGAGAATTACATGTATTAATGTTAGTAAGCTAAGGTATGCTATAAGTATTGGACTGGTAAAGTCTTCCGCTTCATTGTGCAGCATGTTACAATTCTAAATAACTTATGGGTAACAATAGCTTGTTAGGGGCAATTGAGGATGAAAACTATGGAACAATCAAATAATGGTCATAAGGAATATGAAAACAGTTAATACGTATGAATGGAATGGAATGGTATGATCAAGTATCAAGGTAGAAATATTTTTTGACGTATGGAAGGAAGGATTTCGACAAAAAAGATAAAGGTGAATGAGATTATAGTTATGTAAGTTTTAAAAAGGTATGATTACTCCAGAACAACGTAAGGACCAATGGTAGAGGAAGGACAGTAAGAACTCTTCGGCCAAATGTGACGAACCTTTGATGTTCAGGAAGATAATATGAGAAATACTTTGAGATAAGAGACCCCCCAAGACAACTTGAAATGGAAATGTAAAGGTAAGATGAATGAGCACTCAGTCGATAGGAAATCTAATAATGATAAGACAAGAAAGCTTGACAAGTCATGGGATCATGTAACACCGTGAATTGGATTTAAACATACGAAGCATCGGTTCTACAATATATGTAGTCATACCTCTCATAAAGTATGTAAATGGAAGTAACAGTGATTAAAGTTCGAGACTAGCAACTAAACAGGTGAAAATCGGCCAATGATGCCTATGGATATAAGGTAGACATTAAAGATATATGTCAAGAGATAATGTCATAATAATGAAAATAAAAATTCAGGCAAACACAGATGTCTGTAAGCATTTTTTAACTGACCAAAGGTTCTATGAGATAGATAAAGTAATGGGTTTACAGTTTAACGAGAGCAAGGAAACCTTTTCCCAAAGCGCCATTGACAGAAAGTCTTAGCCATGAGGCAAGTGAAGGAATTCGAATCTAATCATAATGACTAGGTTGGGATATAGTGGGCCAACGTCATGGAATGTAAATTCTTCAGAATCTTCCACATACTGAATGAGAGAATAAGTTAACAACTCATCTTTTAAGGGGTAGTAATGCCAAGGATTGGAATTAGGAGTAAGGTTTGAAATTATGCATGTATACCAGAATATTTTAGAATTAAGACAAGTACGACAAGTATGAAAATGAGTGAACAAGTGTCAAAAGAAGTAAGAAAGGAAGTTGCTTATAATTACGAGTAGTGAGAAGGTTTCAGACTATGAATGAGAGTTAACTACGATGATACACACACTTCAGATTCGATGACATTATCCATAAAGTATTCATGGTTGAGATACTACAAATATAAGAGTTTTCAACATACCAGTTAGTAAACAAAGCTAAATTTATAATAGAATCATTCACCCACAAGCGGTTTGACTAATGTGAGGACGAATGAGAGAAGTTGACCAGAGGAAATGCATCAGTTATCTAAGTGGGAGTCTGATTGGAGGATTCAGATATTGATAGCCATATGACTCAGAATACAGCAGGGTCGTCCCTCATACTGGAAGAAAAGGGACGTCATGATGAAGATCACATTTTTAGAGAAGATCAGGAAAGGTATTTAATAAAAGAGAACCACAACCTGTGAGTATAATGAGAGAGGGACCCTTAGGTGGAAGTCCCATTTTTGTAGTCCCAATATAGCAAGCTTACGAGACAAGATTATGACAGAGGTCCATTGCTCACAATATTCCATTCACCCTGGATCTACTAAGATGTATCATGATCCCAATGGTATGAATTGGTGAAATGACATGAAAAGGAACATTGTGGAGTTTTTTAGCTCAGTATCTTAATGGTCAGCAAGTAAAAATGGGGCACCAAAAGCCCGGTGGCTTGGCTCAGAACATTGATATTCCAATATGGAAATGGGAAATGATTAATATGGACTTTGTTATGGGTTTACCTCGCTCTTATCATGAGTTTGATTCTATTTGGGTAGTTGTTGATAGACTGACCAAATTAGCTCATTTCCTGGTGGTCAAAACTACCTACACAACCAAGGACTACGTAAAGTTATACGTTAAGGAGATTGTTCGCCTTTATGGTATGCCTGGTTCTATTATATATGACCGAGATGTGCAGTTCATAGATAAATTATGGAAATCATTTCAAAAAGTTTTGGGCACTCACGCTAATCTTAGCACGACTTTCCACCCTCAGACGGACAGACAGGCCGAGCGTACGATTCAAGAGAAATTAGGATGATCATACGAATACATGATATGAGCTTGCATATTCAACTTCAAGAGAAATTAGGATGATCATCTATCCCTTATTGAATTTATGTACAATAACAGTTAGCGTGCTAGCATTAAAATGGCTCCATACAAGGCTTTGTATGGACAGAAATGTAGATCTCCTATCGGATGGTTCGAAGTAGGTAAATCAGGATTATTTTGGACCGGACCTAGTGCACTAGGCCATATAGAATATGAAGTTTATCCAAGAACAAATGTTAATCACTCAGAGCCGTCAGAAGTCGTATTCAGATGTGCGGCGGCGGCGGGGCTTAGAATTCCAAGATGACTATTGGGTCTCCTTGAAGATTTCTCCTATGAAAGGTGTAATGATATTTGAAAAAAAAAGGGGAAAACTCAATCAAAGGTACATTAGGCCATATCACATACTTCGACGAATAGGCCAAGTGGCTTACGAATTGGACCTGCCTCCTGAGTTGGAGTTTTTTTCATCCAGTTTTCCATATTTCTATGTTGAAAGCGAGTATTGGATACCCTTCTCGAATTGTGCCAGTTGACGATGTGAAGGTTACAGAGGATCTATCATGTGAAGAGGTTCCTATTGCTATCTTAGATCGATAAGTCTGCAAGTTGAGGACTAAAGGAGTAGCCTCTGTGAAAGTTCTATGGCGGAATAAAAATGTAGAAGAAATGACATGGGAGGCGGAAGAGGAGATGAAACACAAATATCCATACCTATTTCAGACCAGCGACGAGGGTCCGAAGAAGCATAAGGTGAGTTATATTTCATATTATTATAATTAATGCTTGAGGACCATGCAATGTCTGATGTAATGATGTTTGTTATATTATATGGCCCCGTGAAGAAGTACTTGTATTTTTTGGTTACGTGACAGGGATTAGATATGTCACCCCAATATTCGAGGACGAATGTTTCTAAGGGGGAAAGGATGTAACACCCCATACATTCAGGAGGTGATTTGAATAGTTATAGTTATGTAAGTAGACCCGATCCTTGGAGGATTTTATTGTATTCACGTATGAAAATCAGAGCTCCGGGGATAAACGGATGAAGTTCAGAAATAATTTAAGATTTTAAAAGTGTATCGACGATGATTGAAATATTTTGTGTATGCAAAAGGAGGCTACGGAACAGTGTCATATCATATGATCAATATAATGAGTATATAAAGTGTATTCAGAATGATTATTATTTAAGTGATTTGAGATCAAGAATTAATTATGTGTGTAAATTAAGTGTGGGATTGTAATGAAAGTCAAAAACATTATTTGAAATTATTGGATAGCTATTAAGTAGACACCATCACATGAGTCATGGACATATGGCATCAAGATACATATGTATTCATCTAAATAAGTGGGTGATGACACATTTAGAAAGCGATGTTACAAGAAGGACACCTGTAATGACAAAAAAGTTAGTAATATCTCTTATCTCAATTCATTGGCATTTGATTGAATGGAAATACATATACATGTATATGCTGCAAATGGCTCTAGAGGACAGCAACGTCCTACCATCTTAATGTGCAGCAATTCTATATTTTATTTTAAGAATGAAACGTATATTGCTTCTCAAGAACAATGTACGGATTTCGCTCACCACTTCAATCTCGTTGTTCCATTTATCATTGAGTTGTAATTTGGGCTTTCTTCGAATGAAAGTAAGGTGGAGGAAGAGGGTTTCTTGAAAGATAAGATTGGGGTGCATTATGGGCTGTTTTAGTTGTATTGTAGACACAAAATGACTAAGGTATGTTAAGGCAAATCCTTCTTTCATTTGGCATGCTCTAAGTTACGAAACGTAAATGTAATATTGTCCTATAAATGATTCTACTCTTAGTAGTTAAGAATATTGATGTTATTCATTCCTGTTATGAAAGCATGTCTAAATATGTTCCTAAATCCTTATTGAGGTATATGGGAAAGATGTTGGTATTCATAATGTAAATCGGAGGTGAAGCGATATTACATCACTCCGACTAATTTATAGTGTCTTATTATCATATCATTTATGCATTATATTCATGCACATACCTTGACCTCAAAGGAGTTATATACTCTACTATATGTACGCATTATATATGTATGGGGCATGGGAAAATGGAAGGCGTTATATACGCAGACCACCTACAGCTGGTATAGATATACACGATGATGATTATGCCCACGGAGGTCGATATGATATGATAGGATGCCCACAGAGGCTTGATGGCGTTGTATACGCATATGTATATGTATGACCGCATTATGCATGGTATTTAGGCATATTATTTCCCTCCATGGCATTCTACACAAACATGGTACTTAGGCATATTATGGCCCTCTGAGGCATTCTCTTCTAGTTGGTTGTTTCTTGTTTCAGTTTACTTTCACGTCTCTATTATGCTATTTTTCATGCCCCCAGGCTCAGGTAGACATGGTGACGGTTCACACTAGTAGGTTGTTGGTTCAGCGGATATTGGAGCACTCCATTTATTCTGGAGTAGCAAGCTAATCCTGGTACGGTACTTTTGCATATGCATATAGGTATGGCGGGGCCCTATCCGACCTTATGATGTCATATACTCTTTAGAGGTTTGTAGAAAGTTGTTCTGTGTATAGTAATCGCGTATGGCCCTGTCGGCCATGATGTGTATGTATATAGGTTGGGTCCTTCTGGTTGTAGGATTTCACATAACTCTTTTCGAGTTTACTATTTCCATATGTCAGCAGGGTATCTCGTGGCGGCCTAGTGGGCCATGTGAAATTACGATTATATGCTAAATACAAGATTAGTGGTACTCCGCAAGTAAGGTTCGGGTGCCCGTCATGACCCTCTAGTTTTGATCGTGACAATGATCATCAGGAGGTGGCACCGATCCATCAACACAAATAGGCTTGCAAGAATGACACTCTGTTATGCAGCCATTTGGACAGAACTTGGGACAAAGATGAGGAAGATTTTTACATTGCTTGATCTCGTCATTTGAGCAATGAGAATGACTTGAATGATCAGCTATTCCAGGGGGAGTTTTAGCCTCTGCTGCTGCTATAAGCATTAGAAAGACAATCGCCAAACCCACAACAATTTGGGCTGTCGATCTAGCTATTTTCAACGACGTGTAATAGTCTTTCTCACAATGCTTATTAACTAGACGCTCTCTAATTATTTAACTACTAGGGTTGAATGTGTGATGAAATTTCCATTGCTACATCTCCCATTTTATACATGTTGATAAAGAGAACTCAGCCTATTATTTGGGAGCTCATAATTGCATTATTAGATCGATAATTGGTACTTAGTATGTTACTTTGAAGTTGCCTTTCACGTGCTTATTTTACCAAGTAGAAGTCAGTTAAAAGAACTCAATATAATTCTCTTCAATATTCTACGTGTTATCATGGTGCTTCTAAAATGAAGATGTGGTATCACTTGGACATAAAGCTAGGAGTACTCTAGACTTTTAAAATACTTATATATATATATGCCTTTGATTAAAAATCGGAATAGCTTCGAACTAATTATTAAAAGGAAGGTCGAAAATGAAGAAATTAATATGATAGTATTACAAGTTAAACTAGATATACTCTGCGTGCCCGATACGTTGTATAGGTATTTGATTCGCATAATGATGAATTGAAGCTAACGTACTGCTTTGGCATGTATATAGCGTACATTATATTGTTTCTTCTTCTACTCATACATGTATAACGTAGTGCTTTGGCATATACATGTTCAATGTGCAGTCTAACTACATGTTTTATATTCCTTTTGTTCCCTCATAAAAAAAGGACATTACTGGGCACTAAGCTCTTGCTATGCGCGAGGTCTGGGGAAGGGCCGGACCACAAGGGTCGATTGTACGCAGTCTTATTTTGCATTTCTGTAAGAGGTTGTTTCCACGGCTTGAACCCATGACCTTCTGGTCACATGGTAACAATTTTACCAGTTCTCCAACGCTGATCTTTTTTTTCCTCATAGTAGGACTTTATTACTTTATGTAGTTCTCTCTTCTACGCACTAGATGTATTGACATATCATTTCACCTGGAAGTAAAATTATCACCACTATTTTATTTCGAAGCTACTTCAAGAAAAATAGGGTTTTAAGGAAAGTGATGTGTCTACATTAATTATTGCCATGTCAAAGAGATACCGTATGTGTTGTTGTTTAATACTCCTAGCAAGATGACAAATATTGAAGAGAATATTGAGGTAAACAACGTTGACTTGGAAAAAGAAGCGCATGAAAGGAAACTTATCAAAGGAACGTACCATGTTAGTCCCAATCCAATAGTGCACAACAGAGTGTCATTATTTGAACTTTGGGTATGAAACTGTATTTATTAGAGAGTGACTTACTTTTAATGTGAGATTTTTCGTCATGAATTCAAATTTAAACGAATCCTTATACAAATATCAAACACGGGATGAAAATTTAAAAATAAATAAATAAGGGAGTGTTATCCTTGCAAGCCTATTTCATGGCCCAGTGCCAGTTGTAACGCATTGGCTTGTGCAACAGACTATAAAGAGTATGAATATGAGCTTAATTAATTAGAATAAGGACACAAATGGTTATCCGGGTCAAATTATTGACACTCGATAACCCAAAATTTTTAAAGGTCATTTTTAGCCTTTTCAAAATAATTTCATTTTTTAGCCATTTTTCAACTAGTTCCAGCATATGTATATAAACTGTATCATTGTTATATATGTATCACTATATATATATATATATATATATATATATATATATATATATATATATATATATATATATATATATATATAATGTACCATACGTATAGAAACTATATCATTGTTATATAGAATATGTATCACTACTGTATATATATAGAATAAAATGTATCACACGTATAGAAACTGTATCATTGTCGTATAGAATATGTATCCCTAAAGTTTATGTATAGAAAATATATCATTATTGTATAATTTGTGTATAATCAATGTATAATTTCTCTTTAATAAATGTATAATTAATGTATATTTACTAATTAAACATATATTATAAATGTTTTGGGATATTTTTTGAAGGCTCAATTAACTTATACTTACTAATTATACACATATTATTCATGTTTTGAGATATTTTTTGAAGGCTCATTATAAAAAATTTTCGTTGATGTTTAGTGGCGACTAAAGTCTCCACAAAAAGTATGACCTTTCTTTTTTGTAGTGAATGGGGTGGGTGGCTAGCGCCTGGCAATACTTTGAGCCGAACGGCGCTCAAAATGGGGGCCTTTTTGAGGCTTTTGTTATGTTGGTGGCCTCTCAATGTCCTCTGGACAATTCACAAGAATGCCATTATTTTGGGGTGGTCTTTAATTTTTGCCCCTCAAATTGAAAATCTTTAATTTTTGCCCTTCACCTAAAATTCATGGGTTCCGGGTTTGAACTCCCGCTCAGGCAAAAACTAAAAACAAATTGCAAGGCATAGTTTGGAGTTCGCAAAGCAGAGTTTCAGACTATACAAGTAGAATTTCAAACTCTACCTTAAGGCAGAGTTTGTCTTAAGATAGCAAATTCTACCTTAAGGCAGATAGAGTTTGTCTTCATGCATAACACAAACTCTGCCTTGCGAATCCAAACTATGCCTCGCGAATTCTTTTTTGATTTTTGACTGAGCAGGGGTTCGAACAAGGATCCTTGGGCTATTTTTTAGCAAAGAGCAAAAATTAAATATTTTAAATTTGAGGGACAAAAATTAAAGATATGTCCTTTGAGAAGAAATCCGAAAAAAAAAAAAGTCCTCTTCCTTTAATTAGTGCACAGTGAAGTTGGCCGTAGAACTTCCGTTGGGCTTTAAGTTTAACTCATTTGCACATTCAAGTAAAGGTTCATTCCTTTTCCACATGCTTAGTCCCGCTTATTCATTTCACATTTAGTGAAGCGGCATGCTAAACCTTATTTAGTTATTTTTCTCATCTTCTTTAAAATAAATTTAAACCTCTTTTAGTGTTTCACAAAAAAAGGATATTAACATAATGTGCTTGGCCCTTGAGGCCAGCCTAACACAGTCGCTATTGGACACCGCTCCCCTCCAATAGAGGGACTGTCCAGTGGACTATAAATCTGCTGACATCTGGACACTTATAGATCTACAGCCTCTAAAACCTTACAAAATTCTCTAAATAGCCCATTATCAAATTTCCTTTCATTATCACATTGAATTTTCTTAATTTCTCGTTCAAATTGAGTACAGATGAATGCTCTAAATGATAGGAATGTGGAATAAACCTGAAACTTTTTAGATAACGTAAATGTCCACAAAAAGTTAGAATAATCATCCAATAATAAAACATAATAACGGTGGCCCGAAGAGCTCAAAACGGGAGACGTCCAAAGATCACTATGAATAATATCAAATGACAACAAAGTACTAGAATTTGAGGCAACAAACGACAAGCATGTTTCCCAAGAAGACAAGTAGGACAAACATTAGTACAACGAGTGTTGTTACACTCAATAAATTTATTGTTCTTAAGGGAGGAAAAAACAGATGCTCTCGGATGACCCAAACGCGCATGCCATAAGGAAGGTGCTAAGCGGCTAACGTTGACGGTGTGGCTTGTTTAGTGGTGATGGTAGTGGCGATGGGATAGAGATCGCCCCGACTATCACATCTCATTAGATGTATCCCCGTCCATAAATCCTTCACAGATAATCCAAAAGGATAAAATTTAACAAAAACCGAGTTATCAGTTGTAAATTTTCGAACAGACACCAAGTTTTTAATTAATTAAGGAGACAAATTTGTGTGACCATAACCATGAATTAGAATTAAATGACCATTACCAATAATTATTCCATGATTTATGCTCAAATTAGATACGGATGGGCTCACAGTAGTGAAAGCCTGGTGTGGTTGAGGCCCAAGCAGGCCAGGCTGCTACTAGGCCGAATGATTTCGAGTTCTATTCTGGGCTTGTTGTTGCTGATGCCGTCCACTGGGCCTAGCCCAGTTTTGTATTGGGGAAGGGCATGGCGGCATGGGCCACTGCCCACTGGCCCAAGGCAGGCCCTATGGCCACTGCCCATTGGCCCAAGGCATGCCCCATGGCCACTGACCACTGGCCCAAGCCTGCTACCAGGGGTGTTGTGGCCCGGCCCGTGCTGGCCACTACTGCCGCCACCACGGCCACCACTCTTGCCACCGATGTGGTTTTTACCACGGTTATGACCCTTTTTTCCACCCCCGTTGTTACGGTTTTGACCATAAGTTTAAGAGTATGATTGAGATTCATCGGTTTCTCAAAACGCGGCCACCATCATAGTAGAATGGGCTCCAGTTGCGACCTTTACAGCCAGCCTGCTTCTTCTAGGGTGAGCATGGAACATGTTTGGTAGAACGGTGGGAGAGGATTGCTTTGGCGAAGAAGAGTTCCAACCCTGTTATACGCCTCTGAGAGGCATGCAACCATCTGAAGAACAAGATGATCATTTGTGACGAGCGCGCCGACGTTCTTGAGTTGATCCGACAATTCCTTGATTCTTTGACAATAGGCGAAAGCATTAAGAAAATCCTTCATATTTGTGTGATTGAATTCTTGGTAAAGTGTTATGGCACGAGAATTTTTGTTATCTTGGAATATATCACGCAATATATTCCAGGCATCCATTACCGTGGCGTCGGGTTTGATAATTGTGTAAGAGGTCCATAGAGATGGTTTAATAAATCCATTGGAGGACCGTATCATCAAGAGTTTTCCACAACTCTATTTCATTATCGGTGGAATGCACCTTCGCCTTGCCTTTATCCGGCTTGACGATGTGATGGAGGACTCAGTGAGACCTTGCGTGAATTCTAAAAAGTTTCGCCCATGTCACGTATTGGACGTTCTCCATTTCAAGAACGATAGGGATGTTGTTCTTGATGTTAGTGAACGCAACTCCATCACGCCACTTTGTGCTTGCCAATCAACAATGGCCTACACCTTCTTCGGGTCCATTCTCACCTGATTCTGACTCACCAAGTGCCCAAGAAATTTAATTTCATGCTTGGTAAATTCACACTTTTCCATCTTTACATAAAGTTTGTACTCCCACAACCGAGACAGTACCTTGCTCAAATGTCGAACATGTTCATCCAGTGATCGACTATAAATGACTATATCATCTAAGTACACTACTACAAAGTCATCGAGGTACTCAAATACAACGTCATGCATTAGATTACAGAAAGTAGCCGGGGCATTTGTCAAGCCAAACGGCATTACTGCAAGAACAAGATGAAAGATATTCTTTGTATTAGACATGATGGAGGAATAAGAGGAGAATTAAGGTGGCGGAAAAAATATTGAAAGGATGAAAACATTGAGAGGGCGGCAGAAGTGGTATGGAGAAGGAAAAAAAGTTGCCCTAAACTGCTGATATCATGAAAGAGAATAATCTCTTGCTCATTTCATTAATGTAATTGATTTATATACATGATATACAATACTCATCCTATGCTATAATTACAGAAATCAAATATACACTTAATTAATACAAAGGATTACTATCATAATTATAAATATACAAGACCAATAATAATAACAAAAGAATATATTATGTATATTCTATTAGATAATCTTGCTTATTTAAACGTTTCCACTTATTAAAAAATGGTATCTTGCAAAAGAGTGGTTGATTCACCTATCGGTGGATTAATGTAGGTGTCATCATGACCCGTGATTTAGATCGTGACACCTTTTGATTAAATTTTTGTTGACTTTGACTAATTATATTTGAAGTAAAAATATGAGATTGACCTCTACTAAAAAAAATAAGACACCCTTAATCAATATTTTACATAGATTAGGCCATTGGAGGTCAATTGGACGTTTTAAGATCAGAAATTTGCCGGTTTTGAGGTAAAATTTTAACCTGTTGAATGCTTAATTTTCTAAAAGTATGATTTATATCTTGCATAAATACTTGAAATTGATTCCAATATACTTAGTATGTTGTGGGTCCAAGTATCATTTTAGTACATGTATGTTACCACGTGTATCCCATACGAAATATGAACAAATGTTTTAACAAAAATTATAATAAGTGTACGATGAATTGCAACGGTTTCATGACTTAGTTTTTGCCTTATTTTAAAAAAAATTGTAGTCTCCTTGTTACATCCGCGTACATAAAAAGTAGTTTCTATCGAATGAAAGTAGTGTTTGCAATTGTACATAAATTCGACCAACGCATACCTTCCTTAGTAATAGACCATTGCCAATTTTGTATTGTACACCTGCCCAAAAATTATAATTAAACTTA
The DNA here is from genome assembly GCA_034509755.1 of Anisodus tanguticus. Classification (NCBI taxonomy): domain Eukaryota; kingdom Viridiplantae; phylum Streptophyta; class Magnoliopsida; order Solanales; family Solanaceae; genus Anisodus; species Anisodus tanguticus. The sequence goes on along the minus strand of CM067545.1, from coordinate 38,777,621 downwards.
TATTTAGTCAAATTAGATAAATATAATTGTATTCTAAAATTTAGCACACACAAGTTATGGCCATGGAAGGATTTAAAATAGTGATATAAAAACTTCGAATAGTTTAAAGAAAAAACACAAATTATAAGACATAATTGACCCAAAAAAAAAGAATAAAAACAAAAAGATCTTCTAAAATAGTAGGAGAACTAATAAATTTCACCTACAACTAATTAACTTGCAAACTGAATAAGAAAAAATGTCAAGGGAATCGTGTGATTCTTTCTATCCCCGTACTTTCTCGCTCTTATGGAGTTGTATTCCCTAGGTTATGCAGCTATCTTTCCTGACCTGACAGTAGTCAAGGGAAAATCACTTTGAGCTTTTTCGCCTTTGCTCCTTCTTTCCGGAGCGCACTAACGGAAAACCGGAGATAATTCTTAGCTCTCTGTCTATGGCCTATGCCAATTGGTCTTATTAGGATGAGTTGCATTTCGTTTTCCTTTTGTTAGTTTATCAGTTAGGGCCAAATCCTTCTCCCTAAAAAATTCTGATTTTCTTATTATTTCTCCATGCCTCAGCATTCATCATTTTGTACTCAAAACCACGTGCTTTCACCATCTTTTAGAGTATTAGTAAAAGGGGGATTTGTTCTATTTTCTTTCATTGAACAAGAAAATGATGATATGGCATAAAGCTAACCTGTGAACATTAACACATACACAAAACAAATCATGAAAGATGGATTAGAGACATTAATAAACGAAGATCAGACACACAACCTTATAAAAGAAGAATGGAGAAAACAGAAGTAAACCTGTGATATTGCCGATGGTAGCACGACAAGTGAAAAAATCAATGAATTTTTTGAGGAAAAAAGAGTATTTTGATAAAAGCAAGAGAAATGTGATACAATGTAGATAATTTGATGTGCCTTTTATAGTGTGAACTAATTCAAAAAGTCTGCAAACGCTATGGAAGATGAAAGAACAAAACTAATATGTGCTTTTACTACTTGTTGCTAGTCTCTTCATTTGCTCAAAACGAACCTATTCAAGTACAATTAAGTGCTTCCAATTCTTGGTTTAGAGAGTATTATAATATTATAATTATAATTATAATGAGATGAGAGGTAATGAAAGGACTCAAATGCATTTATTATATGTTTTTTATTTCTTGTGAATTGCATTTACTTTTTTATACATTATTATTACAGAAAAGTAAATTTGTTTAAACTACATACTTAACTCTTACAAAAAGAAAATAAAACACAGACAAATATTTCTTGCGGAAAAATTAAATCTGATAATTAAGTGACAATGAATGGACACAAATTGTATCGGCCTTTGCAATAATTACTGGAAATTAAAGTAATTGCTAGCAAGTGAATAGACTATACTAATTAATGATTTGATAGTATGTGGACTTGCTCAGAGAAAGCAAACAGGCCGTTTCAATTGTTATTTATTACTCCCCTGATAAAATAAAATAAAAAAAGCGCTCACTTAACATTTTTTTCTTGAGTCAAAAGAGTGTTTACTTATCAAATCAAAAAATAATTAACCTTATTTTTCTAGATTTTCCCCTATTAAGTACTATGTGATCAAATCCCAATACATATTTAATTAGAGGTAGTTTAGTTAAATTCTTTTTGTCTAGAGTTGTTGGGCTTTAAATGTAGTGAATTATTACGGAAAGAATGCAAAAGAAAAAACAGAGAAAATGAGGAAAAAGATATGAGAATTTAATGAAATGACTTTTGGACTTCATTTAAAACGTAATTCATTGAATTTTCATGGTCTGAAGCATTGAAGTATTGCTGCTTCATTTCTAATTCACGGGTTCATTATTAATGTAATTAAAAAATTATCACATAAACAAAATATGACTATTTAATTAGATTTCAATTTAGTGTAGGGACAAAATGGTAAACTAACTTTGAGGGTTAAAACTTCCCACTTTTAGTATAAATATGATTAAGAATGAGATACTAGTTCTGCCCAACTAGGTTACTTGATTTAGTATGTGATCTTGTTATGTGTGATCCGATATATGTATGGGATGTTATGCTTGATAGATAATATGTTTATTCTTCGTATATTCTGTAATTATATTATTTGGTATAATTATGTAAACTAGATATTCTTATACAATTAGGTTTGTAATTGTAGATATCTATATATATTGCATTAATGAGAATACTCCAACACGAAGAATGTCACAATTCTACATGGTATCAGCCAATAGCCTCCCTCCATGGCTTCTCCCAAATCTTCCTCTTCCACCCACGACGTCACACATCCTCTTCCTCATCCACCTCCTAACACCTTTCATCTGGCCTTTGCCGTGACAAATATCAAGAACTTTATTCCTTTGGTTCTTGATCAAGAGGACGGACAATACTCATCGTGGGTTGAACTATTTCAAATACATGTATGTGCATATAATGTTCTTGATCACATCGATGCCACCATACTCCGTGCAACTGACGTCGACAACCTGACATGGAAACGACTTGATGCTATCATCCAACAATGGATATATGGCACTATATCCAAGGATCTACTTCGTATCGAGGCCGCGACAACCAGCGTGGCGGCAAAGGAAGAGGACATGGAGGAAAATCCAATTCTGGTAGACAAACTCAGCAAACCCAATCCAACCCCAGGCCCATTACCCATATCGGTGGGTCAGCCCAACGTTGTGGCGGACTCTCAGACACTAGGCCTCCCCCCATGCCCTTTACCCAACAGTTCTGGCCCAGAACACTAGTCAGCATCAGCAGTCGAGCATACTGGGCCCTCCTCCAGGCCCAGGCTACACGACCCAACAATATCAGGCCTACTTATCTCCGGCCCAATAGCAACAACAACAACCATACGGCCTTATGACCCCTACCGAACTAGGACAGGCCTATGACACTATGAATCTACAGCAGCCCGATGATGCTTGGTACATGGATATGGGCACCACATCCCACCTCACTCGTAACTCCGGTAATCTCCCTCACCTATTAAATTTGAACAATCCTCAATTCATTTTGGTCGGAAATGGCAATCGCATTCCAATTCAAGGCTATGGCACCCCTCAAACTCCACCACCTCACCCTCAATTTTCCCTAAAAATGTCCTATATTCTCCTAACATCATTAAAAACTTAATTTCTGTTAGAAAATTTGCTAATGACAATTCTGTATCTATTGAGTTTGACCCTTTTAGTTTTTCTGTGAAGGACCCGTGTATACGAGATGCAATAGTGTGGGGGACATATATCCTTTCTCATCCAATTCTGCTGCAAGTGTCACTCCACAAACCTCTCTAGCTGCAATCTCTCCATCAACTTGACACAGTAGACTTGGGCACCCGAGAGCACCAGTTTTTAATTTACTTAGAAGTCAAAATTTGATTTAATGTAATAAAGAGAAATTTACCCACGACTGCTACTCTTTTCCTTTAGGGAAACATGTTAGACTTCCTTTTAAGTCATCTTTGAGTGTAACTTTTTCTCCATTTGATATCATGCATGCGGATTTATGGATATCTCCAATTACTAGCAAAATGGGTCATAAGTATTAATTGGTATTATTGGATGATTACTCTCATTTTCTTTGGGTTTATCCTCTCAAATATCAATCCCAAATTTACTCAATTTTTCTTAAATTTTGAGCATATGTTAAAACTCAATTTGAAAAGAACATAAAAATGTCTCAATGTGACAATGGTCGTGAGTTTGACAATTCCCCCCCTTTCGTAATTTTTGTGCGAAAAATGGCATGGTGTTTTGATTCTCTTGTCCTCATGCCTTACCTCCAAATGGTAAAACCGAAAGAATCCTTCACAACATTAACAATATGATCCCTTTCATGCTTCTCTTCCCCCTTCTTTTTGGGTCTACGCATTACACATGATAGCATACATCCTTAATATATTACCCACACATACTCTTCAAAATAAATATCTAACCGAAATTCTCTTCAGTCGGATCCCTTCGTACGGTCACCTTCAGATTATTGGTTGCATGTGCTAGCCGAACCTCGCTTCCACGACTCCTCATAAATTAGAACCTAGGACTACTCCTTGCATTTACTTGGGTTTCCCTTCGAATCATAAGGGGTATTTATACTATGATTTGTCCACAAACAAAATCTTAGTCTCTCACCATGTCACATTTGAGGAGCACATTTTCTCATTCGCAAATGTCCGAAAATTCCAAGTCACTGACTATGGCTTCCTTGACAATTTTGGACATTTCCCCTCTCATTAGAAATGTCATACACTAAGTTGCAGTGGACTCCTCTTCTATTCCAACTGTTAGTTCGGCCCAACCCGTGCCTCGAACACCTTCTTCTACCTCCCTCCAGGCCCAACCACAGCTCGGGCCCAACACTCCACCCCCAATTTATAATTGGGTTAAAGTATAAATATACTAACTTAAGAGTTAAAAATAAATATTAAGGGGGTAAGGGGGTTTATGGGATGGGATGGGGGGCATAAATGACCATTGCACAACAGCCAAAATATAAATTGACCATTGTGCAACGATTATTTTTTCAAAGGAGGGGTCGGGGACAGGGTCGGGGGCGGGGTCGGGGTGGGGCGGATCTGGGGCGAGATGGGCCTGGGCAGGACGAGCCCAGGTCCCGTCCCGGTTTCGAGTCCCGACACCATTTTTTAGGGGGGATCGGGGCTGTACCGGGGCGGGGTCGGTCGGGTCGGGACCGGGCCAACCCGGCCCACTGACCAGCCTTAGTTTGATCAAGCTTATTTTTTTCAAAAATATTTATTTTTCTTTACAAAAAAAATTAAAAAAAGGAGGTGTTTAGTCATGCTTTTGAGAGAAAATAAGTGTTTTTGGGGAGTAGCAGAAGTTGTTTTGAATAGCAAAAAAAATTGTTTTTCCCAGAAGTACTTTTTTGAAAAGTACTTTTGAGAAAAATATACTTAGAAACACTTTTTAAACGTTTGGCCACTAATTGATGCTCAAAAGTGTTTTTATATTAATTTGTCAAACACAAACTACTCTAGAAAATTACTTTTTTTGAAAAATACTTTTGAAAAAAACACTTTTCAAAATAAGTTGATTTTAAAAGCTACAACAAACAAGTTATAAAGAGTTATGGAGTTTTATAAAGTTCAAGCTTCAGTTAGCACTTACCAATTCAGGTACAAATTTATAAACCTTATACGTTCTCACAATTACACAATGTTCATTCAATGTACATGCCAAACACCATATATCTGATAGAATATATACCGTATATTCCTTTGATATTATTAGTGATATTATACATCTATAATTATGGTAGTGATCTTTTGTATTAGGAAACTGTATATTTAATTTTTATAATTATATGTTAGGTTTACTATTATATACCATGTATATAAACCTATTAAATTAATGAAAATAATCAGATGATTATTCTCTTTCATGATATCAACAGTCTAGGGAAACTTTTCCTTCTCCACAAAAACTTCTGCCGCCCTACTCTCCTTTGGCCTAACCCACTTCGGCCGTCCCTCTCCCTTCAAGTTTTTTTCGAAACCCTAATTCTCCTTTTGTTCTTCAATCATGTCTAACACAAAGAGTATTTTTCATCCTGCCCTTGCAGTCTCCAACATCAAGAACAACATCCCTATTATTCTTGAAATAGAGAACGTCCAGTACGCAACGTGGACAAAACTTTTTAAAATTGATGCAAGGTCTCATAAAGTCCTCTATCACATCATCAAACTGGAAAAAGGCAAGGAGAAAGTGCCTTCCACCTATGATGAAATAGAGTTGTGGGCAACTCTTGATGCTACAGTCCTCCAATGGATTTATTCCACCATCTCTACGGGCCTCTTACAGACAATTATCGAACCCAACGCCACAACAATGGAAGCTTGGAATAGGTTGCGTGACATATTCTAAGACAATAAAAATTCACGTGTCGTAACCCTTGAGCCGGAATTCTCTCTGATTAATATGGAGGATTTTCCGAATGTCTCTGCCTATTGTCAAAGGCTCAAGGAGTTGTCGGATCAACTCAAAACCATTGGTGCGCCGGTCATGAATAATCGTCTTGTTCATTAGATGGTTGCGGGTCCTCTCTAAGGCGTACAATGGAGTTGGCACTGTCATTCGCCAAAGCAATCCTCTTCTGCCGTTCTATAAAGCACGTTCCATGCTCACCCTCAAATAAGCAGGGTTGGATAAAAAAGCCAAAATCAGAACATATTCCACCATGATGGTTGCCACATCACGCGACACCGATGACCTTACCTCATTCTCTAAAAATTCGAGACAAAACCGCAACGATCGTGGTGGCAAAAAGGGCAAAAATTAGAAAAATTATGGCAAGAACCGCGGTGGTGGCAACAGTAGCAGCCGCAGCGGTAGTGTTGCCGGTAGTGGGGGATGATGTGGAGGCCATCAGCGGCATGGGCCGCGGCACCACTGGCAGCAGCCTTAGGCCAGTGGGCGGTGTCCGTGGGGCTGGACCAGTAGGTAGTGGCCCATCCCTCCTTGCCCCATTCCACCTTAATATTAGGCCAAGAAAAATGGTCACCAGCAGCAGCAGTCTTGGCCAAACCAAGCCTGGCAGCAGCCTGGCCTTCTTGGGCCTCGGCAACAGCAAGCCTTCGCTATTGCGGGCCCAACAGCAGCCCCGGCCCACATGGATATCGAGGCGACAATGCATACACTTGGGTTAAATCCTCCAGATGTAAATTGGTACATGGACATCAATGCTATTTCTCATATGACATCCGCGCCAAGTAATCTCTCGTCTTATTTTAATTTAAGCAAAAATCGTGGTATAATTATTGGTAATGGTAATTCAATTCCAATTCGTGGTTATGGTCACATAAATTTATCTCCCCCGAACCCACCTTTAGCCTTGAAAAATGTCCTTCATGCTCCTCACTTAATTAAAAAATTGGTTTCTGTTAGAAAATTTACAACTAATAACTCGTTTCTGTTGACTTTGACCCTTTTGGATTTTTTGTGAAGGCGTTTTGGACGGGGATACTTCTAATGAGATGTGATAGTAGAGGCGACCTCTATCCCATCACCATCACCACCACCACCACCACTAAACATGCCACACCGTCAACATTTATTGCTTTAGCACCTTCCTTGTGGCATGCGCGTTTGGGTCATCGGGGAGCGTCTGTTCTTTCCTCCCTTAAAAACAATAACTTTATTTAGTGTACTAGTGCTCATAGTACTAATGTTTGTTCACTTGGGAAACATGTTAAATTGACATTTGTTGTATCAAATTCTATTACTTTGTTGCCACTTTATATTATTCATAGTGATTTGTGGACATCTCCCAATTTGAGCTCTTTTGGCCACGGTTATTATGTATTATTTTTGGATGATTATTCTAAATTTTTGTTTCGTTATCTGAAAAGTCTCAAGTTTATTCCACATTCCTATCATTTAGAGCATTCATCCGTACTCAATTTGAATATGGAAAATTAAGAACATTCAATGTGATAATGGGCCATTTAGGGAATTTTGTAAGGGTAATGATATATCTTTTCAGTTTTCTTGTCCACATACGTCCTCACAAAATGGAAAAGCCGAGAGAAACATCTGCACCATTAATAATATTATTCGGACAATACTAGCTCATGCTTCATTACCACCTTCATTTTGGCATCATGCATTACAAATGCCTACTTACCTTCTTAACATACTCCCTAACAAAGGATTAACATACCAATCTCCACTCAAAATTCTTTATCATAAAGATCCTTCGTATTCTCATCTTAGGGTGTTTTGTTGTTTATCCTATGCTCTCTTCCCCTCCACTATAATAAATAAACTTTAAGCCCCCTCTACCGCTTATGTGTTTTTGGATTATCCATCTAATCATCGTGGTTATAAATTTTATGATTTATCATCTAATAAAATCATAATTAGTCGCCATGTCATTTTTATGAAACTCAATTTCCGTTTGCTAAGTTGCATAATTGTGTGTCCAATTCCTATAATTTTTTGGATGATGGGCTCTCACCGTATGTGGTCCACCATTTGACCCAGCCCACACCTCGACATCCGGACCAGCAAACACTGGCAGGCCCACTGCCTGCTGGCCCGACGCTTCTCGTCCTCAAATTCTACCAGCAGGCAAGCCCAAATAACCTCCCTCAATTTCTACCAGCAGGGACACTGCCTGCTGGTCCAAATACCATCCCCAGTCTGTGAGTCTCTGCCAGCAGGCCCACTGTCGGCTGGCCCGATCCTATCCAACCAACACCTGACCCAGGTCCTCCCAACTCATATCCCGCCCACTTCTATTTCGGGAAAAGGGTTCGTTACTCATAGCCAACGAGGTATTTTTAGGCCAAAATAACACTTTAATCTTAACTCTAATTCACTAAATCCCCCTTACCACGTAACCCGTGTCTGCCCTTTGTCACTTAAATTGGAAAATGTCCATGGATAGTGAACATAATTCTCTTATTGAAAATAAGACATGGGAGTTAGTACCCCGTCCTCCTGGTATCAATGTCATTCGTTCTATGTAGATTGTTACTCATAAGGAAAAATCTGATGGTTGTTTTGAGAGGCACAAGGTCCGTCTTGTAGTTGATGACAAAACTCAACAGGTTGGCGTAGATTCTAGAGAGACATTTAGTTCGGTGGTCAAACCGGCAACTATTCGCACTATTCTCAGTCTAGCTCTCTCAAAAGAATGGCTCATTCATCAGCTAGACGTGAAAAATACGTTCTTACACGGCGAACTTAAGGAAATTGTATACATGCATCAGCCCTTGGGTTTTAGGGACCCCGATCGTCCTAACCATGTGTGCTTGCTGAAGAAGTCCTTATATGGGCTTAAACAAGCCCCTCGGGCCTGGTACAAGAGGTTTGCAGATTATGTGTCTACTCTTGGATTTTCTCACAACAAGTCTGATCATTATCTGTTCATCTACCGTCATGGTGATTCTCTGGCATACATTGTGTTATATGTGGATGATATTATATTGACTGCTTTCTCTGATAAACTGCACAAGTCTATCATATCTCTTTTCAGCTCCGAATTTGCTATGAAAGACTTGGGTCCTTTGAGTTATTTTTTAGGTATAGCTGTAACTCGTCATGCAGGTGGTCTATTTCTATCCCAGAGGAAGTAAGCAGCAAAAATTGTTGAACGGGCTGGCATTGCATCATGTAAGTCATCTTCTACTCTGGTTGACACTAAACCGAAGCTGAGTGCTACTTCTAGCACACCATACGAGGATCCATCCCGCTATCGTAGTCTTGCGGGGGCTCTTCAATATCTCACGTTTACGAGGCCTGATATTACTTATGCAGTGCATCATGTGTGTTTATTCATGCATGATCCGAGGGAAGAACACATGCATGCTCTCAAATGCATTGTGCGTTACATTCAGGGCACTCTTGATTATGGTTTACACTTATATCCATCATCAGTATCTACTCTCATGTCTTATACAAATGCTGATTGGGGTGGATGTCCAGACACCAGGCGTTCGATATCTGGTTATTGTATATTTTTTTGTGATAACCTGGTCTCTTGGTCCGCTAAACGCCAGGCTACTTTGTCGCGATCCAGCGCGGAGGTCGAGTATCTAGGGGTAGCCAATGTGATGTCTGAGTCATTTTAGTTGCATAACCTCCTCATAGAGCTTCATTTTCCTATTCATAAATCTACCTTGGTCTACCGCGATAATGTTAGTGTGATATATCTCTCGGGAAATCCTGTCCAACATCAGCGCACTAAACATATCGAGATGGATATTAACTTTATTCGCGTAAAGGTAGCTCGTGGACAAGTACGTGTCTTGCATGTCCCCTCACGTTATCAAATTGCGGACATCTTTACTAAAGGCCTTCCCTTAGTTCTGTTTGAAGATTTTAGGGACAGTCTCAACGTACGACAACCGCCCGATATGACTGCGGGGGTGTGATAGAATAAACACCGTATATTCTTTTGATATTATTAGTGATATTGTACATCTGTAATTATGGTAGTGATCTTATGTATTAGGAAAATATATATTTGATTTCCGTAATTATAGGCTAGGTTTACTATTGTATACCATGTATATAAACCTATTACATTAATAAAAATAATCAGAGAATTATTCTCTTTCAATATCATTCTTCTGTTAGTTATATTATTAAGGGATATATGGGGTTGTATTTTGTCTTATTTTAATTAATTGTATTTAATTTTGATACGTATGCCTATATATGTTTGTACAAAGGCCTTTGCATCATGTAATAGCTTATATATCAATAAGAATCACAATTTTGTACTTTGACGATGACATCGTCTAATAGTCTATTCAGGCAAGGCATCTTCACCATGTTTTCCTATCAAGCATGAGAGAGATTAAAAAAGGAGAGGGATCCAAAAATTAATTCTATAGGTTCAATTTTTAATGTATTTTGCATTAAAATTATTAAAGTACTCTAATCCTATTAGGAATATATTATTATTCTTTGAATGTTAATATCTCAATACATTATAAACATCACGTGTAAGCTAAAACGTTACCTAAAAGATCAAATTTCTTTTACTAATTTTAACATAGTTATTAAAATTGTAGAAGAATCCTAGCTAAAACTAAACACATTTGGCTTAGTTTTCTTAAATTTAATAAGTCAAAGATACTGTCTCTTGAAAAATATTGTATTCTTATGTTTGATATCGTCTCTGTGTGATTCATCCAAAAATAAGTTTATGTTGGAATCAAATTCTTAAAACCTTTTTTCTCATCTATAAAAGACTTATTGGCTAGCTTGTATAAACCCACAATAAATTTTTGACAATCCTACTGTGTAGGATAAGGTATGAATTTCTTTTTCTTATATTTGTATTTTGTGAAATAACTAATATTTTTAAACAAAAAAAACTATTTTAAAAAAAATTGGTTCATATTCTTATAATGTAATTTTATTTAGTAACAATTTTCAACATTTTTGTGTCTATCAATGATAATAAATAAATATATGGTCAATTAATCTCTAATATTGAATTATCTTAGTCGTAACATGTTTTCTATATGGAAAAATAAATACCGATAACATCAATTTCAAAGAAGTATTAAGTAGATAAATCATTTTACTATAATTTTTGTAACTCATAAAATAAATGTATATAATTACAAATAATGTTATCTAATATTTTTGTTATGATTGAGATTGATGGGAATTAACGTGCAACTGCACGTTTAGAAAGATTAGTAAAAATAAAAACATATTAGATAATTTTTAGGTTACTTTTTTCAGGTAACCTGACTCATTTTTAGGTTACTTTTTTCATTTTCTTGGATAGTTATTTGTAGTTATCTTTGAATTAAATTATATATTTTGATTGTGTAAATATTTTTTATAATATCAATGTAGTTCAATGTCTGATGGAAGATTTAATTACCATTTTTGTTAGGTTACAAATTAATCATAGACCTTTACCTGATAGTCTAAGTACTATTCACACTGTCATGACATGAAACATAAACTCGAATCTTTTGGCTGTCCTAATAGTGTAAAAAACATTTTCATACTATCAGTCTATAGAGAAATGAAACTCATTACTTGAAGCATTTTCTGTGCGTAGGGATAATCCTAAGCGGTGGCAACGATGAATGTTGAACTCATATTTTCAAAAGTATGATAGCTTTAACGGTAAGCGTGAATCAATCAAATTTATATTTTGAATTCGTCTCTGCTCCTAGGCTGTGGTAACGATGAACAATTTCCAAATGTACCGGCACATTATGACCCCTGGCTGGACATTAGGCTGGACATGGGCCAAGAAAGAAGTGTTATGGACTATGGTTGGTGCACAAGCCACAGAACAAGGTGATTGCTCAAAGTTCAAAGGAAATATTCCACATTGTTGCAAGAAGACTCCCACTATCGTAGATATGCTCCCAGGAGTACCCTATAACCAACAATTTACCAATTGCTGCAAAGGTGTGTTAGTCTCAAGATTTAATTAACAAATTTGTCTAAAGATTCAAATTAGGTTGATAATAGGCTTAGGCAATAGCCTGTTTGGTCAAGCTTCTAGGAAGTTAAAAAAATTATTTTTAATAACAAAAAACAAAGTGTTTATTTTAGAGAATTGAGGTGTTTGACCGAACTTTTAGTTACAAAATAAGTGCTTTTGAGTAGTAGTAAAATTTATTTTTTCATAAGTTTAAAAAAATATTTTTTTCCGCAGAAGCACTTTTGGAACCTTATCCAAGCAAAAGTTGCTGCTTTAATATTGTCAAAAGTGTTTTTCAAATTAATTAGCCACACACAAACTATTACTTACCAAAAATATTTTTTCAAATAGCACTTCTGACAAAAAGCATGTCTCAAAATAAAAAGATTTTGAAAGTGTTAACACTCAAAAGTAATTTAAGTGTAGCCAAATTCAGTGACAACCGAACTGTTCCAGAGCCGAATTTACTCCTAGCCCTCGACTACAAGAACTTCATCGGCTACTAAGGCATCTTAGCCGAGTTGTTAGTTAGAGGTACGGCTGGGACCCACTCAGATGCAGATGCCTCAATGACCAAGTCAAAAGGGTTTCCAGACCCCTAGAAGCGGTAATGGCAAACAACAACTAAAATAAAGGGCCATTATCCGAGCAAGAGGAGTAGACGGCGAGGAAATCGGCACTACCTTCCCCATAGTCGGCCATTGAATTTAGTGGGTCACTTGATGGCTGACATGGGGGGGGGGACCACGTTGTACAGTTTTCCCCCCTTTTTGTACTATAAATAGGATCATTCTTTGTATATATAAACAACCAATCAATCAAACAACCAACCAGAATGAGTATCACAAGTTGCAGTTATTCCCTCTCTCTCTCTAACGGGAACAACCTTCGCATGGTACTCCTCTTTGGCTACTGATTTCGTACAGAGCTGGGCTGACATGGAGGGTTGCTTTCACGATAGGTTCTATTGGCCCCAACCTCAGGTTAACGTGAGTGATCTAACGAATCTCAAGTAGCAGGTCGATGAATCGACAACCGATATTATTGAGAGTTCATAAAGAAGGTTGGGAAATACACCGTACATTTTCCCGAGTCTGAGTGTGCCCACATGATAATCAACAACATGCACTCTGACCTGAGCCAGTCCTTATTCTATGCTTGTACAAAACTTGAACATTATTTAATGCCATATGTGGTTCACATTTTGTGCAAGATTGACATCTTCAGGTACTTATTGAACATACCTATTTTGGAAGGACGACTAATGAAGTGGGCAATCAAGGTCACTGTATTTTCTCAAAAGAATAGCGTAGTCAAAGTAGGCCAAGTCGGTAGCCTTTTCTTCCAACAAGGGAAAGCCAGAGAAGGGGGCCTGCTGGAAACCCTCGCCTTCGGCTTCGTTCACAAGCAATTCTCCTTCAGTCTTGGAGTCCCGAACGGATAGAGTCGATCCAGCTTTTAGCAAGTAGTGAAGGCAGCCAAGCCAGGCAGTGAGGCGAAAGAAAGCATTAAGGCGTTTCATGGCAGTTCCGTCTATCGCTCTCGAGAATAAATCACTCAACGCCGTCAAAGGCCAGGCGGTAGCCGATTTCTTGGCAGAACACCCCTGTGTAGATGTGGAGGACCCATGCGCCCCCTCTACAGCATATATAGGCATTGTCCCTTGGATGCTAACTTTTGATTCGTCAAGAACCAAGAAAGGAGTCAGAGCCTGGATAATGATAACCGATCCTAGAGAAGAAACATGGAGGTTCTCTTATCGGTTTCTGACTTGACAAATAACCAAGCCGAATATGATGCTCTCATCATAGGACTCAAACTCCTTGTCTCTATGAAAGCAAAATACATCAAGAATCGCGGAGACTCTCAGTTGGTTATCAAGCAATTGGCTAGGGAATATGACTGCAAGGATCTGAATTTGTTGGCCCGTTACGAAACAGCTAGCAGGTTACTTAGTAGGTTCGCATCATCTACATTAAGTCATGTTCCCAGAGACATGAATGTTGATACTAACGACTTAGCTCAAGAAGCTTCTGGCTTTAGAAAGTCTCTACTCACTTTAGAGTATAACGAACTACCACCCGAAGTGTTAGCTATAGGCCAGATCGACTCGTGGAAGCAGGTGTTAATCGGCTGCTTAAAAGATCCCCCCACATGCAAAGACCTTAAGGTTAAGAGCCTTGAAGTATATGCTCATTGATAATGATCTTTACAAAAGGAGTGTAAATGGTGTGCTACTCAAGTGCATTGATAAGGTAGAAGCCTCAAGAGTTCATGGGGGAGGTTCATGAAGGAATCTGTGGATGGCACCGAGCCGGGCCAATAATGAAGTGGTTGATCTATCGCCACAGCTATTATTGGTCTACCATCACAGCCGGTTGCTTTCAATATGCAAAAAGTTGTGAAGAGTGTCAGAGGCATGGACCAATCCAATGGGTACCAGCTGAGTTGCTGCACCCGATCGTGAAGCCCTGGCCTTTTAGAGGTTGGGCTATAGACCTCATCGGCAAGATTCACCCACAATCGGCCAAGGGCCATAATTTCATTATTGTGGCTACTGATTACTTCACTAAATGTGTGGAGGCACAGTCGATGAAAAGGGTTCATCAGACATATGTCACTCAGTTTATCCAACACCAGATCATATATAGATATGGTATCCCTGAGACGATTACAACTGATCAAGGGACGGTGTTCACTAGTTCTAAAGTGGCAGCCTTTGCTGAGAAATTTGAGATCAAAATGATCACATCCTCGCCTTATTACGCACAGGCGAATGGGCAAGCCGAGGCAGCCAACAAACTTATTGTGGACATAATTAGTAAGAACGTGGAGGATAAACCTGGAATGTGGCATCTCACTCTGGATGAAGCCGTTTGGGCGATCATGAATTCTAAATCTACAGCTACCGAGACGATACCTTATCGCTAACCTATGGCCAAGATGCAGTGTTGCCGTTGGAAATTAATGTCAAATCCTTACGGGTGGCCAAGTAGAATTCTCTAAGTTTAGAGGAGTATCAACAGGCTATGCTAATAGAGTTAGAATAGCTAGATGAAGATCGACTGATGGCCCTAGAGAAAATTGAAGCTTGTAAACATAAAATGGCTAAAGCATACAATAAACATGTTAAGCCTAAGACGTTTTGAAGGAGACTTAGTTTGGAAAACCATTTTGCCGATTGGGATGAAAGATTGTAAATTCGACAAATGGTCACCAAATTGTGAAAGACCTTTCGTAGTAAGCCTACGGATCGTCGGGAACGCATATCGACTAATAAACATGCATGACGAAGAAATGGAAGGGAATATAAACGGCAAATATCTAAAAAAGTACTATCCTTCGATTTGGGGCATGCATGAATAAATGACAGCCATAGACCGGCTGCCTGGTCGCACATATAAGTTAATTCCCTCCGACGGGAGATGTATGGCTAAATGACAGCCCCAGACCGGCTACCCGATCACAAAATACAGAGAAATCCATTTCTTTCACACGCCTGTGTCGTAAGGTTGGTCGCACTGCTCATCGACGAAACACCATCTGAAATGGTCAAAGATAATGGCCCATCAAATCTGTGGGATTTATTCTAAATTTGCTCAAGAATGATGAGACCCATTCTAAATTTGGTCAAACATACTCGAGCCCGACGTTACAGCGAAAATCATATTCCGACAGTGTGGTGGCATCAAAAGGACCCACGCGCTTCCATTCGGCTTCAGTTACCAACTTCACTTTGTCCAACCAACCCGAATAATAAGCGACCTTAGTCGTCCAAGTACCAACATTAGCCGAACAGCGGCCGCCGGTGAACCAGTCACAAGTAGAAAGAAAGTCATGGTTTATCGGGCTAAGGTACTGAAACAAGATTGAATCACTTTGTTTTGGTCCACCGTACGGAGTCAGAACCAGTTGTTCATCAATGAAGGACAAAGCAGGGGTCAGGTCACTATCGGCTAGAATGAGTTTTCCTGATCTTCGAGATAAAAAAGATGAAGCCATGGTTTCCGACTAAGAAAAAGGCCAAAGATTATGTGAGAAACCTATGGGGGGATACATTTCCTTAAATAACCTTCAGAGGCGCGACTGAGATTAATTCATTATTTTCAAAAGCATGGCAAAAAATCATCAGAGCCAATTCGTGGTAATGGAGATTCCTTGGTTAAAAGGGAAACACATTTCAAGAAGTGATCATCATTGCATGCACTGGAGATGAGATGATTGAAGTGACATGCATGGCTGTCAGACTGAAACGATGGCTACTTTCAGATACATCACCTCAACAGTCATACTCGAGTTAATGTAGGGATCAATTGTTAAAACTCAAAAGTAATTTAAGTGTTTAGTTGATTTCAGTGATAGCTGAACTGTTCCAGAGCTGAATTTACTCCTAGCCCTCGACTACAAGAACTTCATCGGCTACTAAGGCATCTTAGCCGAGTTGTTAGTTAGAGGTACGACTGGGACCCACTCAGATGCAGACGCCTCAATGACCAAGTCAAAAGGGTTTTCGGAGCCCTAAAACGGTAAAAGCCAACAACAGCTAAAAGAAAGGGCCATTATCTGAGCAAGAGGAGTAGAGGGCGAGAAAATTGGAACCACCTCACCCATAGTCGGCCATTGAATTTAGTGGGTTACTTGATGGCTAACATGGGGGTGAGGGACCACATTGTACAATTTTTTTTTCCTTTTTTGTACTATAAATAGGATCATTCTTTGTGTATAAAAAAACCAATCAATCAAACAACTCAATTTTTATCTATTTTTATCCTTTACTTTATTTATCCTTTACTTTACTGTACTTAGCTGCATTCATGTTTCTTACCTCTTAGTTTACTCATACCACTGTTCTAATGTTTTCTGGTGTAGTTGGGGAACCCATTGCTGGAAATTAGAGTTCCATTTCCACCCTGAAATCGCTTAAGTTAAGGAATCAATATGTCTCCCGATTTCATCAGCCGATAAAATGGTAGATAACAGAATTCGGGACGAGAACGGAAAGTTTGGCCAAAAAAGCTACAAATCAATTAATAATCTTAAAAGGCTCACAACTTCCCCTATTGTGTTTTTTGAAGGTGGAGTTTTGGATTCTTGGGGCCAAGATCCTCAAGTTTCCGTCTCTGCTTTTCAAGTTAGTGTGGGCCAAGCTGGTACCTCAAACAAGACTGTAAAACTTCCCAAGAACTTCACTTTGCTTGGGCCTGGACCAGGTTATACTTGTGGCCCTGCAAAGATTGTCCCTTCTACCAAATTCTTCACACCTGATCTTTATTAAGAAAACTCAAGCACTCAGTAAGTTTTACTTCATCAAATAGGCTTTTCATATTCTACTTCACTTTCACGTTCTTTCTTACACCGCGTGTGTTTTGGTGTGTCAGAAGTCATTTCTCAGAAAAATATTTTTTATGAGCAAGTTTTTGGTGTTTGTTATGAAAGAAGTTATTTTCCATCACAAGTGGAAAAGATGACTACCCTTATAGGCGGAATTCATTTTCTTTACAACTATCTGAACTTTCCATTTCATATTACTTATTCCAACTAACACTTATACGTTATTGACACTCTCCGATTTGTTAATATAATTATTATTATCTTTAGTTTATATTTTTCACTCACCAACCAAACATCAAAAAACACTTTCCAAGAAAAATAACTTTTGTTATACCAAGCACATGTTCGTACATCATAATAGTTTTAAACTCATTACGAAACCATTATCTGAAAGAAATAATCCCTTGATTATTTTCATTAATGAAAGAGTATATATACAATTTATATTTCCATAATATGGAAAATCCTATTCCTATTCTACTCCCAAAACCTTATTCTATTTGTACAAGAATCCTACAATTATGGTAAGTGTACAATGCTAATAATATGCAAATAATATATTACCAAAATAGGGATATACACGGTTGTGTATACCGTGTATATCACGTTCTCCCACTTGTTATGGGTTTCCGTGATATACACGGTATACACAAGGTATTGTATACCGTGTATATCCTTGTATATTTTCACACCCCCGCAGTCATAGCGGGTGGTCATCGTACGCTCAAGCTGTCCCTAAAATCTTCAAATAGGACCGAGGGAAGACCCTTAGTGAAGATGCCTGTAATTTGATACCTAGAAGGAACATGTAAGACGCGTACTTATCCACGAGCTACCTTTTCGCGAACAAAATGGATATCCATCTCAATATGTTTAGTGCGCTGGTGTTGAACCAGATTCCCAGAAAGATATACGACACTAATATTATCACAATATACCAAGGTAGCTTTTTGAATGGGAAAGTGAAGCTCCAAGAGAAGATTACGTAACCAACATGATTCAGAAACCACATTGGCCACCCCTCGATACTCGGCCTCTGCACTGGAGTGTGATAAGGTAACTTGTCGTTTGGCAGACCATGAGACCAAGTTATCACCAAGAAAAATGCAATAACCAGATATGGAGCGTCTGGTATCTGGACAGCCACCCCAATTAGCATCGGTATACGAGACAAGTGTAGAGGCTAATGATGGATATAGATGTAAGCCATAGTCAAGTGTCACCTAGATTTATCGAATAATGCGTTTGAGCGCATTCATGTGCTCCACCCAAGGATCATGCATAAACAAACACACATGCTATACGTCATACGTAATATCCGGTCTCGTGAACGTAAGTTACTGAAGAGCTCCAGTAAGACTGGGATAGAGAGAGGGATCCTCGTAAGGTGAACCAGTCGCAGCACCCAGCTTGGGCTTAGTATCAATTGAAGTGGAAGTAGATTTACAGGAGGACATACCAACCCTTTCAATTATCTCAGCGGCATACTTCTGTTGTGATAAGAATAAACGACCTGCATGACGAGAGATAGCAATCCCCAAAAAGTAACTCAAGGGCCCTAAGTCTTTCATAGCAAACTCAGAACTGAGCATGGTCATGATAGACTTGCACAAAGCATCAGTAGAGGCAGTCAAGATAATATCATCCACATATAATATAATATAAGCCAGGGAAGTACCATAACGATATATGAACAATGAATAAAACCTTCTGTAAGAAAACCCAATAGACGAAACATAGTCTGCAAATCTCTTATACCAAGCCCGTGGGGCCTGCTTAAGCCCATACAAGGACTTCTTCAATAAACAGACATGATGAGGATATTTGGGGTCTAAAAACCCAAGGGCTGATGCATGTAAACTGTCTCCTTAAGATCACCATGTAAGAAAGCATTCTTCACATCTAACTGATGAATGGGCCATGCCTTGGAAAGAGCCAGACTAAGAATAGTACGAATGGTAGCCGGTTTGACCACCGGACTAAATGTCTCACCACAATCCACGCCAACCTGTTGAGTTGTACCATTACCTACAAATCGAGTCTTATGTCTCTCAAAAGAGCCATCAGAATTATCTTTATAAGTAAAAATCCACATAGACCGAATATTATTAACCCCAGAAGGATGGGGGACCAACTCCCACGTCTTATTTTCAATAAGAGCATTATATTCGTCATTCATAGCCAATTTCTAATTCGGGTCATTTAAGGCAGACACTGGGTTACGTGGTAAAGGGGATTTAGAAACATTAGAATTGAGATTAAAATGTTGTTTTGGTTTGAAAATACCCCTTTGACTATGAGTAACTGGCCCTTGAGTCGAGGAGGAAGCGGGTGGATTTTGGGCGGTGGGTGGGCTGGTGATGGACTGGCCAGCAGGCACCACGCCTGCAGGTCCAATAACGTAAACTGGAACTGGAATGGAGACTGGGGCAGCTGGCTGGACCACTGGAATAGTACCGAGATCGATACTGGGCAGTAGGCCCGCTTGCAGATTTTGGGTGCGGGATACGTCTGATAAATGGTGGATAATATACGGGAAGACCTCGTCATTAAAAAATTATACGAACTAGGTCCGGGACTACTCATTTTAGCAAATGAAAATTAGGTTTCATCAAAAATAACATGGCGACTAATTATGATTTTATTAGACAATAAATCAAAACACTTGTAACCACTATGATTAGATGGATAACCCAAAAACACACAAGGGGTAGGACGGGCTTGAAGTTTGTTAATTGTAGTTGACGAAAATAGTGGATAACCTAAGGACCCAAAGACACTAAGATGTGAATACGAAGGATTCTTAATATATAGGAATTTAAGAGGGGATGAATATCCCAATCCTTTAGTAGGAAGTATGTTAAGAAGATAAGTAGCCATTTGTAGAGCATGATGCCAAAAGGAAGGGGGTACGGAAGCATGGACAAATAAAGTTCGGACAATATTATTAATGGTACGAATTTTGCGTTCGGCTTTCCCATTTTGGAGGACGTATGAGGACAAGAGAAATGAAAATTTACGCCACTAGTATCACAAAAATCCCGAAACAATCCATTATCATATTCTTTGCCATTATCACGTTGAATATTTTTGATTTCTCGTTCGAATTGGGTACGGATGAATGCTCTAAATTTTAAGAAGGTGGAAAAAACTTGTGATTTTTTCTCTAACGGAAAAGTCCATTAGAATTAGAATAATCATCCAAAAATACAACATAATAACGATGGCCCACAGAACTGAGAACGGGAGAAGTTCATAAATCGCTATGAATAATATAAAAAGGCATCAAAGTACGAGATGTAGAGGCTATAAATGGTAATCTAACATATTTTCCTAAAGGACAGGAATGACAATTTGGAGTACTATGCGTACCCTTACAAGAAATAAAATTATTTTTATGTAAAGAAGAAACAATAGAAGACCCAGGGTGATCCAAACGTGCATGCCACAAGGAAGGAGCTAGAGTTACAAATGTCGATGGCATGGCTGGACTCGAGAAACTTGAGGTGGGCATGAGTGGATAAAGATCTCCCCTACTATTGCATCTCATGAAAGGCATCTCCATTTTGAAATCCTTCACAGAAAACCCAAAAGGATCAAAATTAACAGAAACTCAATTATCAATGGTGAATTTACGGACAGACACCAAATTTTTAATTATGTTCGGGGCATGAAGGGTATTTTTTTAAGATAAGAGGTGGATGTGGGGGAGACAAAGTTGTATTACTGTAACCACGAATTGGAATCGTATTGCCATTACAAACAATAATGCCACAATTTTTGCTCAAACTGGAATAATACGAGAGAGTACCTTGGTCAGACGTCATGTGAGAGGTGGCGTCAGTGTCCATATACCGATTCGGAGTTGGTGTGGGGCCCACTACATTGAAGGACTGTTAGGGCAGAGGACAAAGTACACTGGACTACTGACCCGAGAGATTGGGCTTGTGAGGAGGTCGGACCGAGGCCCAAGGCTGCTGAAAATAGAGGGCAGTAAGCGGGACTGGGCCACTAGCCACTGGTCCAGGCCCACTGTCAGGGAGCCCAAGGCTGAGACTAGGCCCGCTGGGGCCCAGAACCCCGAGGCCTACCCCCGCTGTTGTTATTGTTCCCACTGGTGGTGCCACTGTTTCGGCCGCCACCGTTGTTGCCACCGTGATTCTTACCATTATTTTTACGGTTATAACCTTTCTTGCCACCACCGTTGTTGTGGTTTTGGTCAGAATTATCAACAAACCCATTATTTATCGGACAAAGTCATCATCGCCACAGAACTGGTGCCGATAGCCACCTTTTTTGTCAAGCCGACTTCTTCTAACGTGAGCATTGAGCGGGCTTGATAAAAAAGGGGAAGCGGATTACTTTGACGGAGGAGAGTTCCAACGCCATTATAGGCCTCAGAAAGGCCAACAACCATTTGTAGAACAAGTTGATTATTGGTAACAAGTGCCCCAATGTTACGGAGTTTGTCCGCTAACTCCTTGAGACATTTACAATAAGCAGAAACATTCGGGAAATCTTCCATGCTGACTTGGGAAAATTCCTGCTCAAGGGTGACAACGTGGGAATGTTGGTTATTCTGGAATATATCACGCAATCTATTCCATATAGCCATATCCATAGTGTCCGGCTCAATAATCATCTGTATAAGGTCGGTAGAAATAGTGGAATAAATCCACTGAAGGATGGTAGCATCAAGAGTAATCCATAACTGAGGATCCTCTGTGGGAGTAGTGGTAGCGGGAGGAATTATGTGATGGAGAACTTGATGTGAGATGGCATGAATTTTGAACAACTCCGCCCACATCGCGTATTGGACGTTTTCCATCTCAAGAATAATAGGGATATAGTTCTTGATGTTGGAAATAGTAAGGGAATGATGAAATATGTTCTTTGACGTAGGCATAACGAAAGAACAATACGTGATTTGAGGGATTTGGAAGAAAATTTGAGAAGAGAGGAGGAAGAACTCGGCACAGAAACTGAGGAAAGGGCTCGGAACTCGAGAAAACCGAGACAAGCGGAAGCTTTTGGAGAAGGAGGTATGTGAAACCTAAACTTCTTATACCATGAAAGAAATAATGCCTTGATTATTTTTATTAATGAAAGAGTATATATACAATTTACAATTTCCATGATATGGAAAATCCTATTCCTATTCTACTCCCAAAACCATATTCTATTTGTACAAGAATCCTACTGTGTATATCACGGAAACCCATAACAAGTGGGATACCGTGATATATACGGTATACATAGCCGTGTTACATCCCTATTTTGGTAATATATTATTTGTATATTATTAGCATTGTATACTTACCATAATTGTAGGATTCTTGTACAAATAGAATAGGGGTTTGGGAGTAGAATAAGAATACGATTTTCCATATTATGGAAATTATAAATTGTATATATACTCTTTCATTAATGAAAATAAGAAAGGGGATTATTTCTGTCACGACCCATACCGGAAGGTCCTGACGAGCACTCCGACCTTACTTGCCGAGTACCACCAATCATATACTTATTATCTAATCATAATTAACCATGGGCCACAAGGGTCATCACAAAGAAATGATAAACTGGAAAAGAGCTTATGTAAAGTCCTGCAACCAGAAGGACTTAACTTATCTATATATATACATACCAAGGCCGATGAGGGCATACACGACCACTATACACAGGACATCTGTCTACAAGCCTCTAAAGAGTATGTAACATCATAAGGTCGGGACAGGGCCCCGCCATAAACCTATGCATATCTAAAATATTGTACAATGACTAGACTATAACTCTGGAACAAGTAGAGTGCTCCAATACCAGCTGAACCAACAACCTATTAGTGCGGACCATCACCCTGTCTACCTGAGCCTGCAGTCATGAAACGCAGCATCCCCCGATAAAAGGGACGTTAGTACGACTGATGTACGGAGTATGTCAGGCATGAACAATAGCATAATAGAGACCTAAAAGTAACATGGGACAAGAAACAACTAACCAGTAGAGAATGCCTCTAAGGGCCATAATATGCATAAGTATCATGTCTGTGTAGAATGCCTCTGAGGGCCATAATATTCCTAAGTGTCCTGCACAATGCAAATGCGGTCTTTCATAGACATATGCGTATACAACGCCGTCAAGCCTCTATGGGCATCCCATCATACCATATCGGCTTCTGTGGACATAATCATTATCGTGTATATCTGTACCAGCTGCAGGTGGTGTGCATATATAATGCCGTATCTCATATTTACATGCCCCATACATATATAATGCATATATATAGTAGAGTATATAACTCATTTGAGGTCAAGGTATGTACATGAATATATTGCATGTATGATATGATAATAAGACACTAAAAGTTTGTTGGAGTGATGTAATGTCGCTTCACCTCCGATTAACATTATGAATACTAACATCTTTTTCATATACCTCAATAAGGATTTAGGAACATATTTAGACATTCTTTGACAATAGGAATGAATAACATGAACATCCTTAACTACTAAGAGTAGAATCATTTATGGGACAATATTACGTTTACGTTTCGTACTTAGAACATGCCAAAAGAATAAATAATTTTCCTTAACATACCTTGAATATTTCCCCCTTCGATAACTATTACAAATCTGCCCATGAAATGAAATTGTCTTGCTACAACTATGAAATAAATGACGTTATTGCTCCTAAAAAATGAATTGTGTTTCTCCACATAAAAGTTAATCGTGTTACCGTATGTAGTTCCTTGAGGGACTTGGTTATATTTCCAAAAAAGCAATGAAACGTTGCTGCCTCTGTGAAAATTAATGTTGCTAATACTATCCTAAAGTGAATATCTTATTCTCTGAAATGAAGTTGCTGGATGTGTATACATTTTTAGTGAGAGAATAATTCTCAATATATCATTGTGTACCAAGGGTCCACATGTTAACAAAGAAAATTGTTAGTCATCTTAAAGATGCCACCTTATCTTATAATGTGCTTAGTCACTTGGTGTCTTCTCCCTCAATTACACGTGTGGGAGGTGTTGGCTTGCCATCACCTATCCCTTAATCTAATAATTAATTTCTTAATCTCAATTCACTTAAATAATAATCACCTTTAACATACTTCATATACTCATTATCATATTCAGGTGATATAACACTAGTCCATAGTGTCTTTCGGTACACACTTGTTAAATCATAAATTATTTCAGAACCGCATCCTTTTATATATTAAGCTCTTCATTGCGTACGTGAATATGACATAAATCCTCCAAGGCTCGGGTTTACTTGCATATGCCTAGCGATTCAAACTATGGTCCGAAAGTACGGGATGTTATAATTTTTCTCATGAGATGCAATAGTAGGGGAGATACTTATACACTCACGCCCACCTCAAGTTTATCGAGTCCAGCCATGCCATCGACATTTGCAGCTCTAACTCCTTCCCTGTGACATGCACGTTTGGGTCACCCTGGGTCGTCTATTGTTTCTTCTTTACATAAAAATAATTTTATTTCTTGTAAGGGTACGCATAGTACTCCCAGTTGTCATTCATGTCCTTTAGGAAAACATGTTAGATTACCATTTGTAGCCTCTACGTCTCGTACTTTGATGTCTTTTGATATTATTCATAACGATTTCTAGACTTCTCCCATTCTCAGTTTTATGGGACATCGTTATTATGTTATATTTTTGGATGATTATTCTAATTTTTAAGCTATTTTCCGTAAGCGAAAAAATCACAAGTTTTTTCCACCTTCTTCAAATTTAGAGCATTCATCCGTACCCAATTCGAACGAGAAATCAAAAATATTCAATGTGATAATGGCAAAGAATAAGATAATGGATTGTTTCGGGATCTTTGTGATACTAATGGTATAAATTTTCATTTCTCTTGTCCTCCCAAATGGTAAAGTTGAATGCAAAATTCGTACCATTAATAATATTGTCCGCACTTTATTGGTCTATGCTTCCCTACCCCCTTCCTTTTGAAATCATGCTCTACAAATGGCTACTTATCTTCTTAACATACTTCCTACCAAAGGATTAACATATTCACCCCCTCTTAAATTCCTATATAATAAGAATCCTTCGTATTCACATCTTAGGGTCTTTGGGTGCTTATGTTATCCACTATTTCCGTCAACTACAATTAACAAACTTCAAGCCCGTTCTACCCCTTGTGTGTTTTTGGGTTATCCATCTAATCATTGTGGTTACAAGTATTTTGATTTATCGTCTAATAAAATCATAATTAGTCGCCATGTTATTTTTATGAAATCCAATTTTCGTTTGCTAAAGTGAGTAGTCCCGCGCCTATTTCGTATAATATTTTGGATGATGAGGTCTCCTCGTATATTATCCAGCATTTATCAGACATATTCCGCACCCAAAATCCGCCAGCGGACCCACTACCCACTGGCCCTGCTGTTCCATCAAACCTGCATAGTGGGCCAGACACTCGGCCCAGGACCGATCTCGGTATTGTTCCAGTGGTCCAGCCCACTGCCCCAATCTCCATTCCAGTTCCAGTGTCCGTTATTGGGCCAGCAGGCCCACTGCCTGCTGGTCAGTCCGTCACCAACCCATCCACTGCCCAAAATCCACCCGCTTCCTCCTCGAGTAAAGGGCCAGTTACTCGTAGTCAAATGGGTATTTTTAAACCAAACGACATTTTAATCTCAATTCTAATGTATCTAAATCCCCTCTACCACGTAACCCATTGTCTGCCTTAAATGACCCGAACTGGAAATTGGCTAAGAACGACGAATATAATGCTCTTATTGAAAATAAGATGTGGGAGTTGGTCTCCCGTCCTTCTGGGGTTAATATTATTCGGTCTATGTGGATTTTTACTCATAAAGATAATTATGATGGCTCTTTTGCGAGACATAAGGCTCGACTTGTAGGTGATGGTAAAACTCAACAGGTTGGTGTGGATGGTGGTGAGATATTTAGTCCGGTGGTTAAACCGGCTACCATTCGTATTGTTCTCAGTCTAGCTCTTTCCAAAGCATGACCCATTCATCAGTTAGATGTGAAGAATGCTTTCTTATATGGTGATCTTAAGGAGACCGTTTACATGCATCAGCCCTTGGGTTTTCGAGACCCCAAATATCCTCATCGTGTTTGTTTATTGAAGAAGTCCTTGTATGGGCTTAAGCAGGCCCCACGGGCTTGGTATAAGAGATTTGCAGACTATGTTTCGTCTATTGGGTTTTCTCACAGCAGGTCTGATAATTCATTGTTCATGTATTGTCGTGGTACTTTCCTGGCTTATATGTGGATGCTATTATCTTGACTTCCTCTACTGATGTTTTGCGCAAGTCTATTATGACCATGCTCAGTTATGAGTTTGCTATGAAATACTTGAGGGCCTTGAGTTACTTTTTGGGGATTGTTGTCTCTCATCATACAAGTGGTTTATTCTTATCACAGCGGAAGTATGCCGCTGAGATAATTGAAAGGGCTGGTATGTCCTCGTGTAAGTCTACTTCCACCCTAGTTGATACTAAGCCCAAGCTGGGTGCTGCGGTTGGCTCACCTTATGAGGATCCCACTCACTATCGCAGTCTTGCTGGAGCTCTTCAGTATCTTACGTTCACGAGACCGAATATTACATATGCCGTATAGCAGGTGTGTTTGTTTATGCATGATCCTAGGGTGGAGCACATGAATGCGCTCAAACGCATTATCCGATACATCCAAGGAACACTTGACTATGGCTTGCATCTATATCCATCATCAGCCTCTACACTTGTCTCGTATACCGATGCTGATTGGGGTGGCTGTCCAGATACCAGACGTGGAGCGTCTGGTTATTGCATTTTTCTTGGTGATAACGTCTATCATTCAGAAATAAGGCATTTTAGACGTTTTGAATTCAAAAAGGTGCTTCAATATCATGAACTTTTGAAAATTATGTCGATGATCATTTTCTTGTAATCAACTAATACTCTGTGTTTTGTGCAGTGACATGGAATGTAACATGCACGTATTCTCAGTTTGTAGCACAAAAACACCCAAGTTGTTGTGTCTCCCTCTCAACTTTCTACAATGAAACCATTACTACTTGTCCTTCTTGTGCTTGCGGTTGTGAGAACAAACACAAATGCATCAAGTAAGTCTATCTTTTTATACCCTAATTTCACATGCATGGAAAGGAGCATATTTGTCTGAAAACTTCTATACATTGAGAATCTAAAATAATTTTATCATATTAGAGATCACCTAACTAATAACTATAGTTAAATGTTCATAATAAACGAGATTAGTATCCTAAAAAATGAGAGAACGTGTAAATACACTTTCACGCGACACTGCTTTGTCTAAATGTTTACTGAACATATATATTAATACTACGCATAAAGTACTATATTTAATAAGAAAATGACACCACTTAATGATGAGTGTCTCTTGGCAAGTTGGTTCAATGCCTGATTTTGCTCTTAGAGGTTGGAGGTTCAAATTAAACCTCTGCCTAATTTTGGCAAATATATCCTTTATTGCTTAAAATTATTGTTAAGTAGTACTGTATCTAAACCAAACCAATTGGTCAACGCTATCTCTTACCTATAGATGTTAATGATGTGATCATCAATATTTTTGTTCTCTTCTATAAGTATCGACACCGCTTATAAAAAATTATGTGTACGCCACTACTGATAGTATAAAAAATATTTTTTCCATTACTAATTCTCGTGTGACACACAGGAGCGATTCCAAACTACTCAGTATGGTGGGGGTAAACACTCCAAGGAAAGACAATGCACCATTACTACAGTGCACACAACATATGTGCCCTGTTAGAATACATTGGCATGTGAAGCTCAACTACAAGGAATACTGGAGTCAAGATTACTGTTACTAACTTCAATTACAGGGTCAATTACACACAGTGGACTCTTGTTGCTCAGCATCCAAATCTTAACAATGTAACTCTAAGTTTTTAGCTTTGATTACAAGCCTCTCGTTCCATATCAGTCGATAAGTCCCTAAACTCTCTGAAATACTGCACCGCCGATATAAGAGCTAATTTCACGTGTGGATAGTGAACTTTACCCACTACAACAGTAAAGTCACAAAACATTTTTTGTCACATTAAAGTAACTGAATTTTTTGGGTCATATTTGAAGTATTTGAACTATGTGTGAATCGCTCAAGAAACATAAATGACTGGAAGGCCAAATTGCTGGCTCGGAAGGTATAAAAATCCAAAGTGTAAATTTTGACTACTGATATTTCATAAAATAAAAGGCAATTAAAAATACATTTACTGAGACAAAAAAAAGGATTACCCCGCGACCAAACATTTGACCTTCCCGTCGTTTTTTTCTTGAGCAACTCACACATAGTTCAGTTACTTTAATGTGGCAGAAGATCATTTTGTGATCACCTTATTGTTAGACCGGATGAAGTTCAGTTACTTTAATGTGATATAAAATACTTGTCACTTTACTGTTATAGTGAGTGAAAATATAGTGACAATATGTGAAATTAATCTTAGATGCAAAAAGGAGCATGATGTGGAAAAGACATTAATAATCTTGTGTATAACATCACATGCAGATGACACAGGAATGTTCTATGGTATGAAGTTCTACAATGACTTACTTATGGAAGCAGGGCCAACTGGAAATGTTCAATCAGAAGTGCTTCTCCAGAAAGATAAAGATACTTCTTAAACAAGGATGGGCATTTCCGCGAAAAGTATACTTCAATGGCGACGAATGCATGCTACCACCAGCAGATACTTATCCATACTGACCCAATTTTGCACACCAGAATCTGGTTGCTTTTTCGACGTTGTTTTGTTCTATGCTTTTGATTTTACTTGTTCTGTTTTGATCATTTCTCTAGTTTGTGAATAACTAAAAAATTTTAAGCCAGGCAACCTTTTCAGATGTATCGGTAATACAGGTACTTGAAAATTCTTTTATAGAACAAGATGTCATGAACATGTATCTTGAATTTGAGCATGTTGGTTCATGACAAGCAGTTTTAGTATATTGAAAACATTGTTCACGTCATTGCAATTGTCCCGGAGTTCTAGAAATTGCTTAAACTAAATGCTTCATCGAACATAGGAAAGTACAACACAACAAGATGAATTCATTGAATGTCAAAATGCTAAAGGAAAAACATATGGTAGAGATGCACCAGAGGCGAACCAAGCCTTTAAAGCACTGGGTTCACATGAGCCTAGTAGGTTTTGCCGAAACCTTGTACTATTTGTATTAAGAAATTTACTAAATATCTAAAAGTATTTAACTACGAATCTAGTCTTATTGTATATATTAACTTAAGCTTGTTGTAGGAATCTATAAACTGCAAATCTTGAATTCGCTCTGAATTGCACCAATATATAACAGAAAGAAAACGGCTCTTGTAGCATTCAACTCCATTTGCAAAGAATCTCTTTACAATGAGAAAACAGGAGTATTCAAGAAATAAGAATTTGTAGCTCTATCTATTCTTAAATGATCTTTATTTTCAAACATCTCTAGGATCTTTATGAGCTTAAGAAACATACAAAATAATACTCCCTCCGTTTAAAAAAGATTGCCTTATTTTCCTTTTTAATCCGTTTACAAAAGAATGTTTCTTTCCTTTTTGGCAACTCTTTCATTCCTACTTTACACATGACATGTTTAAGACCAGCAGATTAAAGAACATTTTTGTATATTAAACACATCTTTAGTTTAAGACCACAAGATTCAAAAGTCATCTCTACTTTCTTAAACTTTGTACCAAGTCAAAATTAGACAATCTTTTTTAAACAGAGGGAGTATGATTTTAGCATGTAATTAAGAAAACATGTGATACAACAGCTAGGGGAAATCTACTGATAGGCACTGACCAATTCCAAGTGATAGGCTTCTATGTATATGCAAAGAACAATGTCATAGATGACATAAGTGTCACTGTTAATTTAAGCAAAGAGACCTTCCACCGGGAGACAGAATTCGGCAAAGGTGGATCTGCATCAGGAGGCGGCATGAAAGAAACGTCATTTGATAAATGTGGATATGCCTCAGGAGGTGGCATCATACAGTTATCACCATTGAAATAAACTCGGTGAGGAAAAGCCCATCCCTTATCAAAAGTGAAGTTTGATGTATCTTTTCGGAGTAGAAGTTCGAACTGGACATTTCCTGAAGGACCAGGTTGCACGAGTAGATCATTGGAGAATTTAACACCCCAGAACATTGCAGTATCATCTGCGAAAAGGTCAGGAGATTAGTCATATATAAGGAAACTTACTAAATAGCGTAATATTCCAACCAAAAGAATGGACTACAATCCTAGACAGTGTTATCAAAGGCAAAAAAATCCAGATATCTATTGGGAATTTAAGCGCAAAATGCAAATAAGGGGCGGCTTAGTGAAGAAAGGCGCAGATAAAGATAAAAGAATATATACATAACTCAAGAAACATAATTATGAGCACAGATGGCAATTTTATGGACAAAGGATATTAACAAATTTAAAACTAACATTTAGTGCCTTCCCTTTTGGGGAAATGCACACTGCTGAAGCGACGCGAAGTGCTCAGTTAGCCTATTTTGTAGCTAGCTTTAGGGCTTAAGTGCACCTTAAGCAATTGTTTGATAACACTGATTCTATATTAAAGTAGGGGATACGGACAGATGTGGAAATCTATCTAATGTCTAAGTAGTAGCTGCTTGTTAGGTAACACAAATGAAAAATATACACATTTAAAATTAGATAGAGAACTTACTTGTCGCTCCATAAGGAGTTAATGACTTGTAATTGATACTGAAAAGCTGAGTGATGTTATCAAGGTTGGGATGTTGGACAACTAAGTTCCATCGTGTGTAATTTATATGGTAATTGAAGTTTGTTATAGTGATCTTAACCCTCCAATAATCCTTGTAGTTGAGTTTCACATGCCAATGAATTCCAACCGGGCACATATGATCTGTGCACTGGACCAGAGGAGTAAAGTTGTTCTTTCCATGGTCTGAAACAATTGAAGCTAGATGCGGTGTTTCTGGACTGCAAGAAGATAAAAGAAGTTGAAGAATTAAGGCGTGTTTGAAAGAAATTGAAGAAAATATTTTCTAGGACATACTCCACACAACTTCCCGGCTTAGTGCCATTCTTCTTGCAGCCACAAGAACATGTAGGACATGGTACAACTGTTTTGTTGTATAGCGCTGATAGGGAGACACAACATGTAGGAAATTTATTAGCCAGGAACTGTGAGTATGTGCATATGACATTCCAAGTTACTGTCATTAACAGTACAGAGTGTTAGAATAGCCTTTGTAAAACTGCAACTACATGCATATTAATGAGCATAACACTAAAGTTCAAAAATTGTCAACAGGTAGGGAAACTAAACAAAATGCTGCAATGGAAAAAAACCAGCCTGATAAATGCAGTTCTCTGTATAATCTGATTTACTTGATAAACAAGGACATAACTCGACGCATTTAAGCTGTGTTTGGAATTTTCCAAAAAATATTTTCTAATTTTCCATGTTTGGTTGGTCAAAACATTTTCTCCAGGAAAACAAGTTCCTTAAAAATGAGGAAAATGACTTCCCTAATGGAAGTAGGGAAAACAAGTTCTATGAGTGACTTCCAAGTTCATTGTCTCCTCCCCACCCACCCAGCGCCCCTATCCACCACCTCCTGACTATCACCACCACCCTGAAAACCCCTACCCCCCCCCCCCCCACCACCTAAAACCCATCCCATTTACCCATTTTTCTAGATTACATGTAAATGCTCTTGGGATAATATTTTATTGCTTATATACCAAATACTAGAAAATAAGTAAAAAAGCCACTTGTTCTTCCATAAAATCATTTTCCTTCATAGCAAACACACCCTCAGGTTCACATGACTATCAACCAGAAGAGTACTGATTAATGCACGTAGTTGAACCAATTAACTTACTCATAGCCTGTGTAACTCTTCTCCCATCTGGAGTAACAAATTTAGTAGGCTTAATAACTTTAGCAGGTCCACAAGTATATCCAGGTCCTGGTGCCTTTAAGGTGAAGTTCTTCGGTACTCTAACAGTTTTGTTGGATGTTCCAGCAGAACCAACACTGAGCTGGAACGAACTAACAGCGGTTGCAGGATCCTGGCCCCACGTATTGACAACTCCACCCTTGCAGCAATTTGCAATTTGCTGGTTGTGAGGAGTTTCAGGCAACAAGTCGATAATTGTTGGATCCTTCTTACAGCAATGAGGAATATCTTCTTTGAATTTCGAGCAATTACCTTGCTCGGTAGTCTGACTTCCCGTCATATTCCATATCACCTCATCCTTTGCCCATGTCCATTTCAAAGTCCAGCCTGGTGATTGAATATGCCTATATTGCTGGAAGTTGTACATAGTCACCACGGCCTGTCGAAATGCCAACGTAGTAAAGATGACATTTTCAATTTGACAAATGCTAATAAGAAGTAAATGAACTAGAAGTTAAAGCACTATAACATAAATTGAATTTAACGCGGAGGTCAAAGGCTTAAGTTCTTTGTCTTGTTGGATGAAGCTATCCGGAAACATTAGTACTACCATCGCTCCAAGATGTTAGTTGTTTTGGTAAACTGAATTTGTTTCAAAACATATGACGTTTCAGAAAAACATGAAGTCATTTGTTACTTTGTGTTTCAAATCTACCCTTACCTTTCCAAGTACTGGAGTGTTAATTAACTGAGACGTTTTTAAGGAGAGACAAAAGGTAGTCTAGATAAATAATCTTATGATTCGATTTACGGATATTAAAAGTCTTTCTTAATGAATGTACAAAAACCTTAACAAGACACAGAAACTATTCCTCAATACCATAAACTCTTTGCTATGCACTACATTTACATACAATAACTAATGCTTGAAAGCACTAATGAGCCAAAAAACCATTGTTAACCAAACTTGGAATGTGCATAGGAATATGTCTCAAATTTACTTTAAACTAATACTAGAAAGGGAAAAAGAGAAAAAATGAGATAGTCCAACTTGCTAGCAGAATGAAATAAAATTAGTCCTTACAACATATCCATCTGGTGTCCAGCTGATGACATCCCATTTTATTGTGATGTTCCCATTGGGATCAAGTGCATCAAACGCATCTGCAAGAAAGGCAGAAAGAAAATCATAGGTCAACTCCCTGATCACTCATAAAAGACAACTTTCAGCATAATCTACTTGTGTTTGGTATGACAGAGGTCATTTAATTTTCTGGAAAAATGTTTTCCTGAAATATGTTTTCAATGTTTGATTAGTGAATAGAAAATATTGTTCAAAAAAATATGTATGTTAAATACGTATTAATAATAAAGCTAGCAAGTTGGAGAATTTTTAATTTTTAGATACATCTTTTTAGTATACTAACTATGAATAATACTTAATATGTAACTGTAAGTCGAAGCAAGTAATGTGAAATTAAAAGAGTTAAGATAGTTGTAATGAAAAATGACTTTCACCCATAATTAATATAGGAGTCATTTTCTGCATTTTGATGATTTTTTCTTTGAAAACTATTCCTAGTAACCAAACACCAGAAAATTACTGTCTCGTGGAAAACACATTTTGTTGAATAATGGCTTCCTTCGTATCCAACTCACATCTTAAAAGTTTGATTACGATTAAGTATATCACGAACTAAGTAAAACTAAACCCTGATTAAAAAAATTAATAAAGTGGATTAAAAAGATGGGAGTTTGTGTGCGAACCTGTTGAGGAAAAGCAAAAAGAAGAGAGCAAGAATACTAATAGTATAGTAGTGGCATTGAACTTTGAAAGAGATGTGAAGAACTTCATTCCTTGCAGATTTGTATAGCTGCCCAACTTCCTGAGGTTATTGAAGCAAGAGAGAAATAAAAGTTGACAATATAATGGTGGTCAGTGGCAACTGGCAAGTGGATTAATTATTCCATGCTCACATGCCATATTAGTCTTCTTGATAGAGAATAATATATTCTGTATCACTTCTGAACCAACCTGGATGTTAACGTACTAGTATTTGACTTTAAATTGTGTATATTAGTGAAGTATAAATCTTTTACACCATTAGTTGACCTACAAAAACAACTAATTGGAAAAAATATATTAAGTTGGAATTGATCCGTGGTGTTCTAGCTAAATAACTAAACATTCAACCAATTGTATCATCTAGTCTTCTTGTAAGATGAGTTCCAGTAGGTAATATTATTCCAATTTTAGAAAATATATACGCAAAATATCTAGTTTTACGGAGTGACCATGGGTTCACGTACCCAAAATTTGTATATAAATTCGCCCCTGGTACACTAGATAATGCACTACTATAAGTTTATGGGACTATTGCATTTGATCAATAGGACGAATAAACTAAGAAATGTGGAAATGGATATTGCTTGTAGAATTGTATTAATCTCTCTTGGAGAACCTTTCTCATTAATACAATATATATATATAGGTGTACAATGTGGAATCCTTATACAACAAGGGATCCTAATTCTACCATAATTACATAACACTAAATATGGTAAATATAAACATGGTACACTTGCTAATACACCCCCTCAGTCGGAGCGGGAGGAGGCCGGACGCTAAGACTGGATTTGAAGTCTAGGAAGAGTTGTCTAGGAAGGTCTTTGTGAATATATCCGCATACTGATATGAAGAAGGCACATATAATACCTTGACATGACCGAGAGCAACCTTATCACAAACAAAGTGGATGTCCATCTCAATGTGTTTGGTTCGCTGATGCTGAATGAATTATGAGATAGATATATGCGGATATGTTATCACAATAGACCAAAGATGTCTTACGGAGAGGACACTGAAGCTCCAAAAGAAGGTTTCAGAGCCAGCAGATTTCAGCAACAACATTAGCAACACCTCTGTATTCTGCTTCAGCACTCGAACGGGATAATGTGGCTTGTTTCTTGGCTGACCAAGAAATGAGGTTATCCCCTAAGAACACACAATAGCCTAAGGTGGATCGTCGCGTGTCCGGACAACCTACCGAATCAGCATTCGTATATGATAACAACCTAGTCGGTGCTGAGGGATAGATATGCAATCCATAATCAAGTGTGCCCTTAACATATCGAATGATACTTTTGAGGGAAGTAAAATGAGGCTCCATGGGGGCATTCATGAATAAGCATACCTGCTAAACAACATAAGCAATATCAGGTCTGGTGAAAGTAAGGTACTGTAGTACTCCAGCAAGACTCTTGTATAGAGTGGGATCTGACATTGGATTACCATTCAAAGCACTGAGCTTTGATTTAGAGTCAACTAGAGTAGACATGATCTTACAATTGACCATTTTAGCATTGTACACGATCTCCTCTGCATACTTACGCTGACAAAGGAACATAGTATCTGCAGATCTAGTCACTGAAATCCCTAAAAAAAAGCTCAACTTCCCCAAGTCAGTCATAGCAAATTCGGTTTTGAGCAGTGCAATTATTTCATTTTAAAACATATCGGAGGAAATAGTAAGAACAATATCATCCACATATAACAATAAATAAGCAATGTTACTACCTCTATGGAAAGTAAACAGAGAATTATCACACTTGCTGCATGTAAACCCAATGCGCATAATGAACTGTGCAAAACGATCATACCACACTCGAGGGGCCTATTTTAAACCATAAAGTGACTTACGGAGATGACATACATACTGAGGGGCTGCTGGATGGACAAAACCGGGCGGCTGGTGCATGCAGATAGTTTTTTTTCAACCCCATGGAGAAAAGCACTTTTCATATCAAGCTGATGAATCGACAAATGCTTTCCCATAGCGATGCTCAGAACTGTGCAAATGGCGGACGGCTTAACAACCGGACATAATGTCTCACCACAATCAATGCCTTCCTACTGATTAGTACCATTTGCCACAAACTTGCCTTATATCTCTCTAAGTCACCACTATCCCCGTACTTGTGACGAAAAAGCCACATGCAACGGATCACATTCACCCCCTCCGGTCGAGGAACCAAATCCCAAGTACGTTGTTTTGTTAAAGCATTAAACTCTTCATACATGGCCGCATTCCAATTCTGGTACATTTTGGCTAGCTTTGGGCTTTTGGGAATAGGGGAAGTTGTTCGGGTGGACAAGTTAAATTAAACTTTGGGTTTGAAAATCCCGTGTTGGAAACGGGTTTCCATATGGTGTGAGGGTGTTTGCAGGGTAAAGGGGTTAGTTTTCGGGTCAGGTGTATTGTGTGGGGTTGGAATCGGGGTTGTATGGTTGGGTAAGGGTGTGGTTTATACCGATCTGGGTAGGTCAAGGTTAGATGCAGTGGCGAGGTTGTGTGGTGTGGCTGATCTGGGTAGATCGTGACTGGCGGAGGTTAATGATATGGGGTATGGAGTTGGTGGTAGGGAGGGACCGGTGTTCTGGTTTGGTAGTGGTACTATAGTGGTTCGATGGGGGTTTCTGATGGCTGGTGTGGTTATAGGTGGGTGTTGGGGATACGATGGCGACACAGAGTAGGGAATGGTGACCGGAGATGGTGTTTAGATATTGGGTCGATTGCTGGTTGTAGTGGCAATCGGCAGTGATGGTGATGGAGACCAGACGGGTGGCAGAGACACAAAGTTGTGTTTTATGGTGGCGGCAGTAGGTAGTGGCAGTGGCAGAGACGCAGAGTTGCCTGACAGACCATCGGTAGCAGCAGTAGCAGGAGGTGGTGGTGACAGAGTGTTGACTGCTGCTGGAATAGTGGTAGCATGACAGAAATCTTGATGGACAAGCGGTGATGTGTCCGAATCATTAAGAAATTTGTAATCAGCTCATAGCACAAGCACCCCCTATGGTTTGACGGGAAACCTAGGAAGGCGCACGGAGTAGATCTGGGTGGCAGTTTGTGGGGGGCCGTGGATATCAAATTAGGGTAACACAGACAATCGAAAATTCTAAGATGGTCATAGGTAGGGATCCGACGGTAGAGAATTTCAGTGGGTGTCCTATTTTGAATCGCACGGGTAGGTATGTTAGTAGATTTTAGTATTTTTTAGAGTGTATTTTAGGGAGTCTTTTGTTTGTCTTTTAGTTGTTTTGTGCAGTATTATGCGTGTGTTGTGTGTTTTCAGGTTTTAAGCGATTCAGAAATGAATAAGGCGAATCCAAAGGAAATAGACGTTCATTGAGGATAAAAATACATAGTTGGTCACAAGAAATGAGTCAAAGAAGCCTTGGGAAGCTCGAAAAGCAATTTAAATGAAGTGTGGACGAAGAAGGTTGAAGAGTCGCGACGCGACAAGTAGAAGGGCCGCGGCGCCGAACATTAGCCCCGCGGTGCCCCTCAGGCAGTGAGCAAGGATGTTTCAGCATCGAATTAGCGCAACAACGCTCTAATAGCTGAGCCACGGCGCCGACGACGTCAGTGCAGCGAAAAACCTAAATTTAACAAGGGCAAAAAGGTCCATTTTGGGGGTTTTTCATGATATATATTTGAGGAGACGTTTTTCTAAAAAGTAGAACACTTTGGAGACAAGAAACAAGAGAACAATTAGCCATTAGAGACATCTATTGTTCAAGTTCTTTTCCTTTTCTTTATTTAAATTCAGTTTATGTTGGATATTAAATTGATGAGTTCTTAGCATGCCTATGAGCTAATTTCTTTTATTAGGGTTTTCCTTTGAATCATTTGAAACTCTATTATGATTTAATACATTGTTAATATTCCTCTTCATATATTAAAATCTATTCAACTTGCGTTTATTGAATGATAATTAATTAGCCATTAGTTTTCATTATCTATATGTCAAATCGAGATCTGAAAAGGGAGATTTGAATATGCTATAGTTGGTTAGACGTAGGTTTAATCTTGAACGAAAGTATCACGGCTGCCTGTGTAGCGTTTTAGGTTATTGATCTTAATCCTCCTATATGGTAGAACTTATCATAGAAATATAGAAAGCTCCCACTCAGGTTGAGTTTTTATATATCCTAACCGGAATATAGAATATCTCAGTTAATCTGTTATCTTAATAAGAAGAAGAATCGTTAGTCTTGCATTAATGAATGATAGAGTGGAAAGTCGAGGAGATTGGAAACCCTAATTCCTTCATTACTGAATTAAACTTCGTGTGTTTTCATTGCTATTTTATTGTAGAAATTCATGTTAGTTTGTTAATTCTTTAGTTAGAAATCATTCCTTATATTCGTTAGCCAAATAGAAACTAAGGATTAGTTAATTGGTACTTGATATATCAGTCTCTGTGGACGATACTCGGTCTTACCAAAATTTATTACAAATTGCGATACGTACACTTGCGTAGCATCTAGAAATACCGCAAACAAGTTTTTGGCGCCGTTGCCGGGGACTGAAGTATTATCAATATCAAGTTAATTAATCTTATTTCTAATTTGGTTGTTCCTAGAACAAATTTTATTATTATTATTTTTTATTCTTTTTTATAATTTTATTTTTTTGATCTTCGTGCAGTATTTGTGATCATTTTTTTTCAGGTAGCTTTGGTATATACGAAGCAGAAGAGGAGCAGACATCCTTGTTCCTCTGAATCCTGAGATTGAGAAAGCGTGCAAGCAGAATTGAAGAAACAAGAGAGCTGATCTTTCAACTGTGGATATAGCAAATCGCAACAATAATGATGGGTTGAATAGAAGGGTGCCAGAAATGGTGCAGGAGCAAGCTCAGAATCCCGCTATGAGAATCTTACGGGATTATATACTTCCGACCGTTACAGGAGTGCAGACTTATATAAGGCCACCAGCTGTGGAGGCAAATAATTTCGAGATCAAGCCAACAATCCTGCAGATGGTCCAGAACACAGTTCAGTTTGGAGGTTTGCCCTCTGAAGATCCGCATATGCACTTGGCCAATTTCTTGGAGTTGTGTGCAACATTCAAATACAATGGTGTGACTGATGACGCCATTAGATTGAGGCTCTTCCCATTCTCACTAAGGGAACGAGCCAAAAGCTGGTTGAACTCTCTGCAAGCTAACTCCATCACTACGTGGCAAGACCTGGCTCAGAATTTTCTTGCAAAATTCTTCCCTCCATCAAAGGTTGCTAAGCTAAGGGTAGAACTAAACAACTTCTATCAGCTGGAAGGAGAATCTCTATATGATGCTTGGGAGAGATTCAAAGAGTTGCAAAGGAAATGCCCTCATTATGGACTTGAGCAGTGGATGTTAGTCCATAATTTTTACAATGGTTTGTGTGGTACGACCCGTACCATAATTGATGCTGCTACTGAGGGACACTCATGAGCAAGAGTGCTAATGAGGCGCATGAGTTGTTGGAAGATATGACAACAAATAATCATCAGTGGTCCGATGAAAGACCTACCAACAGCAGAAAGGTGTCTTGAGTCCATGAGTTAGATGACATCATCGCGTTAACCGCTCAAGTTGCTTCTTTGACAAAGCAATTACAGCAGAATTCTATGATAGCAAATATTGTTCAGACACATGCAGGATGTCAAATTTGTGGAGGACCACATCCTTTTTATCATTGCACAGCAGCGGATCCCAACAATATACCTATGGACCAAGCTCAGGTTCAAGCAGTTGGGGATTTTCAAAGGCCATACAACAACCCATTCTCCAGCACTTATAATCTTGGGTGGAGGAATCACCCTAATTTTTCGTGGAGAAACAACCAGAACCAGCAGCCACAATACCAAGGGCAGGATCAACAAAATAATCAATAACAGTCCATAAGTCAAGCTTCATCGTTTCAACAACCTAAACCACAAGTTCAACAAGCTGAACCCAATGAATTTCAAGCAACTTTGTTAACTCTCACTAATTACCTGACTCAGTTCGTGACTGAAACAAGATCTTCTATCCGAAATTTGGAAACACAAGTGGGTCAGCTAGGAAATATCTTAAATAACATATCGCGGGGGAATCTCCCTAGCAATACTGTTGTAAATCCGAAGGAGCAATGTCAGGCTATAAATTTGAAAAGCGGTAGGCAAGTTGAACCAGTTGTACATCTACCATCTGCGGAGAAGACAAACAAATTGAGTGAGACGACTAATTCAGAGAAGGAGGGAGTTACTAAAGACCACCCCACGGTGGAAAAGGCACCACCAACAGTGAGTAATGAGCCTCAAATAAGAATTTCGTACCCACAGAGGCTTAGAAAAAATTCGTTGGATAAACAATTTTCCAAGTTTTTGGAAATATTCAAGAAACTGCACATAAATATTCCCTTTGCTGAAGCCTTAGAGAAAATGCCCAGTTATGTCAAATTTATGAAAGAAATTCTCTCTAAAAAGAGAAAAATGGGAGATTATGAGACTGTGGCGTTAACTGAAGAGTGCAGTGCCATTCTGCAAAAGAAGCTTCCCCAGAAGTTGAGAGATCGAAGGAGATTCACTATTCCCTGCACTATCGGGAATTTTGAGTGTTAGCATGCTCTGTGTGACTTGGGGGCAAGTATTAACCTGATTTCCTTATCTGTGTTTCGTAGACTTAGTTTGGGTGAAACTAGGCCTACAACAATTACCTTGCAGTTAGCAAATCGCTCAATCAAGCATCCACGGGGAATTATTGAGGATGTGTTAGTTAAAGTGGACAAATTCATTTTCCTGCTAATTTTATTGTCCTTGACATGGAGGAGGATTCTGATGTGCCCATAATTCTTGAGAGACCATTTTTAGCCACGGGTCAAGCACTTATAGATGTTCAGAATGGTGAGTTGAGACTCCAAGTGCAGGGCGAAAAGGTGGTCTTCAATGTATTCAAGTCAATATTGTATCCCAGAGCAAGTGACAATTGTTTCTCAATTGATGTGATTGAGGGAGTTGTTTCTGAAAAGAACCTGACTACTGATGCTCTTGAGGTGGCACTGACACAAGGTGAGGAAGATGACAGTCATGATGTCGAGCTTGTGGATTATGTCAGGTGGGTGAATTCTTATGAGACATTTTATAGAAAGAAATATGAGGAGTTGGGGGAATTTCCAGAAAGACCATTGCCTTCCATAGAGAAACCTCCAATGTTAGAATTGAAGACTCTGCCAGAACATCTTCACTACATGTATCTCGGTGAGAATAAAACTTTACCGGTGATTGTATCCGATTCTCTATCTAATGTGGAAGTGGAAAAATTATTGAGAGTCTTAAGGGCTCACAAGCTTGCGATTGGGTGAATATTGACTGACATTAGAGGGATAAGCCCTTCTACGGTAATGCATAAAATCCGTTTGGAAAATGAGAGCAAGCCTTCAATTGAATCTCAAAGAAGGTTAAACCCAACTATGAAGGAAGTGGTGAGAAAAGAAATTTTGAAATGGTTAGATGCTGGGGTAATTTACCCTATTTCTGATAGTGCATGGGTGAGCCCAGTGCAAGTAGTACCTAAAAGGGGCGGTATGATTGTGGTGAAGAATGAGAAGAATGAGCTTATTCCTTCTAGAACTGTGACGAGATGGAGAATTTGCATTGATTATCGCAAGTTGAACAAGGCAACAAGGAAAGACCACTTTCCCTTGCCTTTTCTGGATCAAATGCTTGATAGACTAGCAGGCCATTGCTTTTATTGCTTCTTGGATGGTTATTCTGGGTATTATCAAATTGCCATTTCACTGGAAGATCAAGAGAAGACGACATTCACTTGTCCTTATGGTACATTTTCTTTCAGAAGGATGCCATTTGGACTTTATAATGCTCCTGCTACTTTCCAACGATGTATGATGGCCATTTTTTCTGACATGGTGGAGAGAACTATTGAGATTTTTATGGATGATTTTTCAGTTTTTGGGTCATCTTTTGATGAATGTTTGAAGCATTTGGAGGCAATGCTACAGCGGTGTGAAGAGTCCAATCTAGTTCTAAACTGGGAGAAGTGCCACTTTATAGTAAATGAAGGTATTGTTCTTGGCCATAAAATTTCTAGCCAAGGCATTGAAGTAGACCGAGCTAAGATTTATGTTATTGAAAATTTTCTACCACCCCAGTGTTAGTGAAAGGGGTTAGAAGTTTTCTTGGGCATGCTGGTTTTTGCAGGAGATTCATCAAAGACTTCTCAAAAATTTCAAAGCCTCTTTCAACCTTGTTGATCAATGGTGTTGTGTTTGAGTTTAATGAAAAGTGCCTAAATGCTTTCAAGGAACTTAAGGAGAAGTTAATTTCAGCACCAATTGTTATTGCACCAGATTGGGAGCTTCCATTTGAATTGATGTGTGATGCTAGTGATTATGCAGTGGGAGCGGTTCTTGGGCAGCGAATTGACAAGGTATTTCGGTCCATTTACTATGCTAGTAGAACTCTTAATGATGCACAATTGAATTATGCCACAATAGAGAAAGAGTTACTAGCCATAGTATATGCATTCGATAAATTCAGGCCATATCTCATTGGGAACAAGGTAATTGTGTACACTGACCATGCTGCTATCAAGTACTTGATGACAAAGAAGGATGCAAAACCCCATCTTATTCAATGGGTGTTGTTACTGCAAGAATTTGACATGGAGATTCGTGATAAGAAGGGAACAAAAAATTTGGTTGCAGATCACCTGTCAAGACTTGAGGTGGAAGAAAGCCAGAATGCCAAGGATGTGCAGATTTATTACCACTTCCTAGACGAGCAACTTTTTGAAGTAAGTGCCAGTTCAATTGTGCCTTGGTATGTTGACTTTGTTAATTTTCTTGCAGCTAAGATTGTGTCCCCAGAGATAACAAGGCAATAATTGAAGAAGTTCTATTCTGAGTTAAAGCATTACTATTGGGAGGAGCCTATTCTTTATAGGCATTGTGCTAATCAAGTCATTAGACGCTATGTACCAGAGGAGGAAATGCACCAAATTCTCACTCATTGTCACACTTTACAATGTGGTGTTCATTTCGGAGCTTCAAGGACAACGACTAAAGTGTTGCAAAGCGGGTTCTATTGGCCAGGACTGTTCAAAGATGCTAATACTTTTGTAAAAGCCTATGATCGTTGTCAATGCACTGGGAACATCACAAGAAGGAATGAAATGCCACTGATTGGGATCCTGGAAGTCAAGCTCTTTGATATATGGG
Source organism: Anisodus tanguticus (assembly GCA_034509755.1). Lineage (NCBI taxonomy): Eukaryota > Viridiplantae > Streptophyta > Magnoliopsida > Solanales > Solanaceae > Anisodus > Anisodus tanguticus. The sequence continues at coordinate 38,734,377 of CM067545.1, read as the reverse complement.
GCATTGATTTTATGGGTCCTTTTCCACCATCCTTCAACAATCAATACATCCTGCTAGCAGTGGATTATGTGTCCAAATGGGTCGAAGCAGTAGCAACTAAGGAAAATGATGGCAAGACCATTTTGAACTTCCTGCAAAAGCATATATTCATAAGGTTTGGTACTCCCCGAGCTCTCATTAGCGATTAAGGGAGTCATTTTTGTAACAAGCAACTTGATGCTTTACTTGCTCGCTATGGAGTCTACCACCGAACTGCTTTGCCATATCATCCTTAATCAAATGGCCAAGCTAAAATTTCAAACAGAGAAGTGAAGAGGATCCTTGAGAAGACAGTGGATGGTTCTAGAAAGAATTGGTGTAAGAAACTGGATGATGCGCTTTGGGCCTCTAGGACGGCATTCGAAACCCTAATTGGAATGTCCCCTTATAGGTTGGTTTTTGGAAAAGCATAACACTTACCAATTGACCTAGAACATCGAGCATTTTAGGCCATGAGGAAGCTGAATTTGGATGAGAGTGTTGCGGGGCAGAATAGGCTACTGCAATTGAATGAGCTTGATGAGTTTCAAAATAAAGCCTATGAGAATGCCAAGATCTATAAGGAACGCACTAAAGCATGGCATGACAAGAAATTGGTCGGAAAAGAGTTTCAACTTGGACAATAGGTACTGCTATTCAATTTGAGGTTGAGGCTGTTTCCAGGCAAGTTGAAGTCTAGATGGTCGGGTCCGTTTACAGTTGAGAGATTTTTTCCATAGGTGCGAGGGAAGGAAGGTGCACCATTCAAAATAAATAGACAAAGATTGAAGCCATACGTGGGTGGTTCTAGTAATCAAGCCAAATCGATTATCATCTTGAAGCCCATCTAAGAGGAGATCTGCGTCTGGCTAAATGACGTTAAACGACAGTGCTATTGGGAGGCAACCCAACATTTTAATTCTGCTATTTTATTCTATTTTGTTTATCTTGTTTTGAACAATCTTATTGTATTGATGTTTCTTGCCAGGTGTGTTTATGTTAAGTGAATTATGAGCCAGCACTGGGATAAAAATGCGACGCGGGATGTTGAAATAAGCAGAAAAAGTCAGAATCTCGCATGTTAAATCAGCGTGAATAATATCAAAGAGAGAGAAAGTAGTACTCATAGAAGTCGTAAATGGTAGTCTAACGTGTTTCCCTAACTGACAAGAGAAGCAACTATGAGAAAGGTCCCTTTGTTATATTCGATTAAATTTCGGTTTGTAAGAGAATAAAAACTGTGAGAACCCGGATGACCAACTCTACTATGCCATGTTGAGGGAGATATGGTTGTTAGAAAGGATATAGGCCCCCCTCACTATTGCATCTCGTAAGGAGTTTTCTAGTACGGAGGTCTGTTCCAGAAATTTTAAACAAATCAAAATTAATTGAGACAGAATTATCGGTGACAAATTTTCTAACAGAAATTAGATTTTTGATGATGTGTGGGGCATAAAATACATTTTTAAGAGAGAAGTGGGATGCGGTGTTGGGGTAAGTGTGTGGCCAAATCCTTGAATTGGAATGCGATGACCGTTACTGACCATAATAGACTGTGGAGTATTTAAATTTCGTAGTTGAGTATGATTACCAGATTTGTTGGTGAGGTGAGGTGAGACGTGGCGCTCGTATCCATATACCACGCATTATCGGGCTATCGAGGAGTCAATGTGGCGAAAGCCTTGCCCAAATTGGATTGGAGAGGCTTGGAGCGGACTGATAGGCTCGAGGAAATTGGACCCAAAATTGATCTCCAGAATAAGAAGGTGTGGGAGAAGTCATTATAGTGGATTATTTTTGGTGAAGAAAGAATAAAGAGGACAGAACTTGTCTTCTCGGATTACGGAAAAGCACCAGAAGAAAAAGAATTTGTGCTTATGACAAGTTGGGCGAAAAGCATTGTTTGCTTTCGGGTAAATGACAGAATATATTTGTTCTCGGGTGAGGAGAATGGAGAGGAAACAAAATTAAATAAGGGGCACATGTCTGTTTCTCGGGCAGAACAACGAATAGACAGAGGGTTGTGCTTGGTTTTCGTGTAGGAAAGCAGAGAAGAGAAGTAGAAAGTAAGCAAAGAACAGAGAGCATAGTGCTTCCTCTTGACACGCTAGTCGAATAGAGGACTTTTGTTGGTCTGTTCGAGAAAGGAGAAAGGGACAGAAAGAAAATAGTTGTGGAGTGACTTGTCTATTCTCGAGAAGGATTGGTTTTCGAGGAAACTGAGGGGAGGAAAAAATAGGGTTTAGGTTTTGGCCTCTGATACCATATAGAATTGTATTAATCACCTTGAAGAGCCTTTCTCATTAATACAATATATATAGGTGTACAATGTGGAATCCTTATACAACAAGGGATCATAATTTTACCATAATTACATAACACTAAATATGATAAATATAAATATGGTACGCTTGCTAATACTGCTAATTAAGAAACATGCACTAAATTATTTCTATTTCTATAGTACTACTTAAGTCTTTGTGAATTAAACGGGGGACTATTGAATTTCATCAATAGGTCCGAAACCATAATTCGGCTAAGAGAATGTGTGGATCTTTGTAGCAGTTTGAATCACTTTTTTGGGCGGATTATTCTTCAAAGGCACTGGTCTTTTATTTTTGTCCATCAAATTGTTGGTCTTTAATTTTTATTCTTGTCTTAAAAAAGTGGCTAAAAATATTTTGAGGTCTCAGGTTCGAACCCCCGCTCAGTTAAAAATTAAAGAAGAATTCACAAGGCATAGTTTGAATTTCGCGAGGCATAATCTATTTGCAAACTCTGAGAGTTTTTCTTCAAGCATAAGGTAAACTCTCAAACTCTACCTTAAGGCAAAATCTTTTTTACTCTAGAGTTTGCCTTATTCCTGAAGGCATACTCCTGAAGGAAAACTCTGAGAGTTCGCAGGCAAACTATGTCTTGTGAAATTTAAACTCTGCTTTGCGATTTTTTTAAAATTTTTGTTTGAGCTGAGATTCGAACCCAGAGCCCAACATTTTTTAAGTGAAAGACAAAAATTAAAAACCACCCAAAGGAGGGACATTTGTGTGAATTTCCCGGTTTGAATTGAGTTTCAAGACAATGATGTTTGATAAATTTAATTTGTGACATAACTGACAAAAAAATGCGTGAGGTTTATTTATGTGGCTCATTTGCACAAACGTCCTTATTTCGGGTGATCTTTAGTTTTTTCCCTTTAAATTTGTAATCTTTAATTTTTTTTCCTTCAACATTATTGTTGCGGCATAATTTTGATTTTGCAAGACATAATTTATGTTTAACTTCGGCATATGTATCATAACATCCACACAAATTATGTCGGACAAGACAATACTTTCAACACTCAACATAATCTAAAAAATGACATAATTTTAGATTTCTTTCGATATAGTTTACATTTAACTACAACATATGTATCATCATATCATCCATACAAATTATGCTGGACAAAGACAATTTTCAACACTCAACATAATCTAAAAAATACTACAATACTTATGATTAACTTAATTTCTATAGAATTTATGCCGAGCGTGATAAAAGTTCAGTTTCTGAAAATAAAAATGTTACAGAAATTATGTCTTGCAAACCAGATTTGGTGATTTTCATTAAATAAGTAGTACGGGAAAACATTAAAGACCACATATAGGAGGGGCAAAAATTAAAGACCAGTGCGCAATGCGCTTGAAGGGAAATTCGTGCAAAAAAAGAATTTATTTTTCACAAATGAGTAAAAAAAGGGCAGCCCGATGCACTAAGCTCCCGCTATGCGCAGGGTCCGGGGAAGGGCGGACCAAATGAGTGAACTCAAAATTTAATACTTTTGATTCCAAAAACCCTATTTATCAATTACTGTATATAAACTTCTACAATCAATTCTTTTTGTCACAGAATAAATATTTTCATGATGTTTCCCTCACACCATACAATCAGTTCAGTATGTATTGTAACCACCTTTTGTCAGAGAACAATCAGTTCAGTCTGTATTGTAACCACCTATGGTTACAATTTAGTATATGAAGACACTAGTGCAAAGGGACTGTTATTCATAACATAAATATATACAGACTGAACTTTCAAAACATATATTAAAGAACGTACCCCAAGTTTACAAGTTTGCAATTCATTCCCTTCTGTTATTGCTCTCGGTTTTGGACTGATTTGTACCAAGTAATTTATGATAAATATTTAGTATCCTAGTTTAGGTAATGTTGTAATATAATTAGTAGTGTATTACAATAAATGTATAGAATAAGGTTTTAGGAATATAATAGTAATAGAATTCTCCTATTATGGAAATATGTAACTTGTATATATAGCCTTTTAATTAATGAAAATACTCAAGGGATTATTTCTTTCATGGTATCAAGTGTCTAGGTTTATTTTCTCTCCCAAATTCTCTCACATTCCGTCGAAATCCCTAGCCAAAATCCGAGACCTTGCTCTCGGGTTTCGTGCCGACGAGAACCTCCTTCTTCCAAAAAAAATTTATCCCTAATCCCTCAATCACATATTGTTCTATCAATATGTCTACATCCCAGAACATATTTCTTCCGGCCCTTACAGTTTCTAATATCAAGAATAACATCCCTCTAATTCTTGAAATAGAAAAAGTCCAATATACGACGTGGTCCGAACTGTTCAAAATTCACGTACGATCGCATCAAGTCATCCATCAGATAATCCCCGCGGCTCCCGAGGATACAGAGGTGCTAAAACGCGAGGATGATCCTAAGTTATGGACGACTATTGATGCTACCATTCTTCAATGGATATATTCCACCATATCTACCGACCTTTTGCAAAAAATTATTGAGCATGACGCTACGGCACGGGCAACTTGGGATAGACTGCATGATATATTCCAAGATAATAAAAATTCTAGAGCCGTTACCCTTGAGCAGGATTTCTCCCACGTCAATATGGAAGATTTTTCTAATGTTTCGGCTTATTGCAAAAGATTAAAGGAATTGGCGGACCAACTTCGCAACATTGGCGCGCCGGTTTCAAACGATCGTTTGGTCCTCCAAATGGTTTCCGGCCTCTCCGAGGCCTATAGTGGTGTGGGAACACTTCTTCGGCAAAGCAATCCGCTTCTGCAATTTTATCAAGCGCGTTCTATGCTTACACTAGAAGAAGCAGGCATGGCGAAACGAGCGACTACCGGTACTAGTCCCGTAGTCATGATGACCGAGTCCACGGTGTATCCTATCATTTCGAACAACTCGGGCCAAAAATGCAACAACGGTGGCGGCAAAAAGGGTGGAAATAAGAAAAATGGCAAAAATCGCAGCGGCAACAACGGCGGCAGACGGTAGAATGGTGGTGGCGGTGGGGGTCCTCGCGGTGGTCAGCACCAGCAACAATAATTCTGGGGCCCACAGTGGGCCCCTATGCAATGGAAATGGGCCCCACAATAGCAGTTTGAGCCCTGCCAGTATCTCTCCCAACGGCAGTGGCCAGCCCAGTAGCAGTCCAAGCCCAATTCGGCCTGGTCCAGTTACAGCCAGCAGCAGTCTGGGCCGAGACCACAAGCAGGGGTGGTTGGGCCTCAGCCCCCGCAAGCCCATCACGCAGCAGCACCAACACATACCGACATCGAAGCCGCAATGCACACGTTTGGTTTAAATCCACCGGACCAAAATTGGTATATGGACACCGGGGCCACTACCCACATGACATCCGATTTAGGTACGCTCTCGTCGTATTCCAATTTGAGCAACCCCCACGGTATAATTGTTGGTAATGGTAATTCTATTCCAATATTTGGGTATGATCATAAAACGTAGTCTCCCCCCATCCACCCCTTATCTTGAAAAATACCCTTCATGCCCCCAAATTGATTAAAAATTTAGTGTTTGTCCATAAATTCACTACTGACAATTTTGTTTCTATTGAATTTGATCCATTTGGTTTCTCTGTGAAGGATTTCAAGACTGAGGGTCCACTCATGAGGTGTGATAGTATGGGGGATCTTTATCCTATCACACCCAGTTTCGGTCCATCGAGTCAAACCCTGTCGTCAGCTTTTGCAGCCATTTCTCCTTCCTTGTGGCATGCTCGTCTTGGTCATCCAGGGTCCTCTATTTGTCATTTTTAGATAAAAATAGTTTTATTTCATGTAAGGGTACGAGTCGTACTCAAAATTGTCAATCGTGTTCTTTAGGAAAAATTGTTAAGTTGTCATCTGTAGAATCAAAATCTCATACTTTAATGCCATTTGATATTATTCATAGCGACTTATGGACGTATCCTGTTCCTAGTTCTGTGGGTCATCGGTATTATGTTCTCTTTCTGGATGATTATTCTAAATTTCTATGGACGTTTCCAATAGCGAAGAAATCTCAAGTTTTTTCCATCTTCCTAAAATTTAAAGCATTCATCAGAACCCAATTCGACCGTGAGATCAAAAATATTCAGTGTGATAATGGCAAATAATATGACAATGGGGTGTTTTGGGAATTCTGTGCTAATAATGGGATAAATTTTCGTTTCTCTTGTCCTCATACATCTTCACAAAATGGGTTTGTTCCATAAATAATATTATCCGCACTCAATTACTTCATGCTTCCGTATCCCCATATTTTTGGCATCATGCTCTTCAAATGGCTACATATCTACTTAACATAACTCCTTCAAAAGGTTTGACATATTCTTCCCCCCTTCGAATTTTATATAATAAAAATCCTTCATATTCACATCTTCGGGTTTTTGGGTGTTTGTGTTATCCGTTATTCCCGTCCACCACAATTAACAAACTTCAGGCCCGGTCGACTCCGTGTGTGTTTTTGGGTTTTCCATCAAATCATCGTGGCTACAAATGCTTTGATTTATCCTCAAATAAAATCATCATTAATCGACATGTCATTTTTGATGAATTCCAATTTCCGTTTGCTAAAAATCATACTCCCGTGCCTAGTTCGTATAATTTTTTGGCTGAATAAATATCTCTGTATATTATTCAGCATTTTTCGGACATCTCCCACACCTAGAATTCTCCAGCGGGCCCACTGCCCGCTGGTCCCACTGGCCCATCATAGCCCCTTTGCCCAGTTGTGTCACTGGGTCAGTTTCAGCAATTGGGCCAGTCCAGCCCAATACCGGAACTGGTCCAGTTCCTATTTCTACCGCTGTTACTGCCTCCCGAGTTGGGCCAGCAGGCCCACTGTCTGCTGGTTAGTCCGACCCAAGCCTAGCAAATTCCCGACATCCACTCAATTCTTCCTCGAGTCATAGACCGGTCACTCGTAGTCAACGGGGTGTTTTTATACCAAAAAGACATTTTAATTTACATTCGAATGTCTCTAAATCCCCCTTGCCCCGTAATCCTGTGTCTGCCTTAAACGACCCAAATTGGAAAATTGCTATGACTGATGAATATAATGCTCTTATTGATAATAAGACGTGGGAGTTGGTGCCCCGTCCTTGTGGTATTAATATTATTAGGTCTATGTGGATTTTTGTTAATAAAGAGAATTCAGATGGTTCATTTGCTTGACATAAGGCGCGACTTGTGGGTGATGGTAAGACTCAACAGGTTGGTATAGATTGTGGGGAGACGTTTAGCCCGGTAGTCAAGCCGGCTACCATTCGCACTGTGCTTAGCTTGGCTCTTTCGAAGGCATGACCTATTCATCAGTTCGATGTCAAGAATGTTTTCCTACATGGTGATCTCAAGGAAACAGTCTATATGCATCAGCCGTTGGGATTCAGGGATCCCAACCATCCTCATCATGTCTGTTTGTTGAAGAAGTCCTTATATGGGCTTAAGCAGTCTCCACGGGCCTGGTATACAAGGTTTGCTGACTATGTTTTGACTATTGGGTTCACTCACAGCAGGTCAGATAATTCCTTGTTCATCTACCGTCGTGGTTCGTCAGTGGCCTACATTTTGTTGTATGTGGATGATATCATTTTGACTGCCTCTTCCGATGCCTTACACTAGTCTATCATGACCATGCTCAGCTCTGAGTTTGCTATGAAAGACTTAGGGCCCTTGAGTTACTTTTTGGGGATTGTCGTCAAGCGTCTTCAGATGGCTTGTTTTTGTCTCAACGAAAGTATGCGGCTGAGATCATCGAGAGGGCTGGGATGTCATCCTGTAAGTCCACTTCCACTCCAGTTGATATGAATCCCAAGCTGAGTGTCACGGCCGGCGTACCCTACGAGGATCTAACCCGCTATCGCAGTCTTGCAGGGGCCCTTTAGTATCTTACCTTTACGAGATCGGATATTACGTATGATGTCTAGCAGGTGTGTTTGTTCATGCGTGATCCCAGAATTGAGCACATGAATGCGCTCAAACACATCATTCGGTATATTCAAGGTACACTTGACTATGGGTTGCATTTATATCCTTCCTCGACGTCCACACTGGTCTCGTATACAGATGCCGATTGGGGTGGCTGTCCCCGACACCAGACGGTCTACGTCAGGATATTGTATGTTTCTTGGCAACAACTTGGTCTCCTGGTCTGCAAAGCGTCAGTCGACTCTATCCCGCTTAAGTGCCGAGTCTGAATATCGAGGGGTAGCTAATGTGGTCTCAGAATCATGTTGGTTACGTAATTTACTTTTGGAGCTTCATTGTCCCATTCAGAAGGCAACCTTTGTATATTGCGATAATATTAGTGCCATATACCTTTCACGTAATCCATCTCAGCACCAACGCACTATGCATATCGAGATGGACATTCACTTTGTCTATGAAAAGGTTGCTCGGGGTCAGGTACGCGTCTGTCATGTCCCATCAAGATATCAAATTGCAGACATCTTTACAAAGGGTATTCCCTCGGTCCTTTTTGAAGATTTTAGGGACAGTCTCAACGTTCGAAGACCGCCCGCTATGACTGCGGGGGTGTGTTAAATATACACAATATACATGTGTATATTGGTCACGGGATTGCTCTCGATTTTGGACTGATTTGTATCAAGTAATTTATGGTAAATATTTAGTATCTTAGTTTAGGTAATGTTGTAATATAATTAGTAGTGTATTACCATAATTAGTGTATTACCATAAATGTATAGAATAAGGTTTTAGGAATAGAATAGGAATATAATTCTCCTAATATGGAAATATGTAACTTGTATATATAGCCTTTCAATTAATGAAAATAATTAAGAAATTATTTCTTTCACCTTCATTTAGCAAAATTCATTGAAGCATCCAGCAAGCAGCAAACCTTCCTTCTCCTATCTCTTAGTGTTCAAAAAATTAGGAAAACAATAATCGAAGAAAAAATGACTTTGAGGCATGAAAGAATCGATTTTTCACCGTATACAAATTGGGAGAAATACAAGTAATTCCCTTCAGAATACAACAAAGCTCAGGTATATATCTGCATATATTTCTTTTTCTATTTCTATAGACTCCTTATATTTATAAACTAAGAGATAACTTTTCAGAATAGTCATGATCTTTCAGGAACAAATGTGTCTGTTCAATTTAAAATCTCTATATATTATAAACTATCCAACACTCAAATCACATATCAATCGACTCACAATCCTAATCCAGCGAATAGAATAGCCCTGCCTTAGGAGATGCTCTACAGAAACGCATCAATTCTGTGGTGATATTCCCGTCCTTCTTTGAACCAGAGGCTCTCGCCTGCTTAATGCTCATGCTTACCGAAGATGGACTATGAGCAAACAATAGCTTTACAAATAACAGTTCAGTCTTCGATCCCTTAAAAAAATGCATCACAGCATTTTTGAGCCTGTTGAGTGGTCGGTCCAAGCAAGCTGGTGAGTCTAGATATTTCATGGCTGCTTCAGCACTCTTGCTGTTACCTCTCCACCTATATATGGTATATAGAAATACCAAGCCATTTAAATGAACAAGAACATGATGTCTAGTGTATGACCACATATATAAATTTACCATTTCTTACTCAAATCACAAGTCTACTCAACCGGAGAGAACTCTTAATCAACTCTAACACATAAGAAATCTGACCCATTTTGTCGAAGTCTACACCTAAGCTTAGATGCCACAGCCGATTGAGCGTAAATGGAATCGCCTTTGAAACTGCCCCTGCACTCAAAATCTTTGCAGAAAATTACAGTAAATAAAAATAAAATAAGAATCACATAAACACAAGCTCCCTATGAGATATATATCTAAGTAAAGAAACATGTCAGATTCTTACCTCAAGTTCAGTTGAACCCAAAGAAAGTACCATAAGTGTAGGCAAGCTAATAAGAAGCTTTTTCAAAAGTTGATCTTTCATTACCATGCTTTGGATTAGTAACCACAAGATCTAAGAATGTCAAAGTTGTGCAATTCATAAAGCAATTTAGCTTTAGATTATTGTTATTCCCACGAACAACCAAGTAACTCAACCGTGATGAAACAATGCTCAGGTATTGAGTGTCATGACAGTACCACAAGGTCAAATTGGCAAGAAGGGGAGCCTTGATAATGCAAGACTTTGTGGTTGGCACAAAGGTTATTCTTTCCAGACGAAGGGTTACTAGATTCTTAAAGCCAAGAAAAGATATCGGTGGTTTGAAGATACAGTTGTAGAGTTCCAAATTTGTGGGGGTTGGACAGTTAAATACATAAGAAACCAACTTATAAGTACTTTCATTGTTTGACATGTTAAGAGTTAGCTCTTTGACACCATTGCTGGTTGCATAAAGCATCCATCTATTAATATGTGTATATGAAGACGTATTTACTTCTGAAACATCAAGAACAAACTTCACAATGTCTCCGATATGTTGTTGTAAGAGAATCTTATCTACTGTTTCGTTGAAGGCCGAGTGAGATTTTATTGCTAATTTGTTGCAGAAGTGCTTATCCAACTTCAAATTTGGAAGCATTGCCCAAACAGATCTCCATTGTTTGGACAAGATATTAGTTCTGGCTGCATCGTGAACAGGCATGAGCTCAAGGATACGATCGAGAACATTACTCGGTAGATCACTGATTCTATCATTTATATCCTGCTTAACAACAACTCTTTTTCTACCTGTTAGATTAAGTAGAATAGTCTTAGGCTTAAAATTTATGATCCAAAAGAAACACACACACACACAAAAAGGAGAGATATAGTTGTTGATTCTTAATGACAGAATTTGTAACGTTAATGAGAGTATAATAATGTTGTTAGCAATTGAAAGAATGAAACTGGTGAAGTGATTTTAGGGATTTCCCATTAAGAGGCAAACCATCCTTGAAATCTTTAGGGGCTAACTATTAGGGGAATAAAATTCTTAACTTCGTGTAAAATTTTCTTTGCTATACCTAATTTAACCATGAATGACATCCAGATATTATGATTCATAATAAAAAAATACTTTCTCAAATATTTGGTATAGCCTAATAAGGAAATTTTGGAATTTATTTCCTTTTGTACGAAACATTTAAGAATGTTAGTTCATCTGTATTAACTGAAAGTATATTTATGTCCTAGAGACAATCTGTATTAGGACAAATGTACTTCATACACATTCGTATTATTATTAATGGAGATTAATATTTTGGCATTTGCAATTAATGAATTATTAATTGATTGTTTGTAATATTCTATAATATGCATCCCTGGAGGTTACATTGTTATTAATAGTGTGAGATATTAATATTATAACGTAACTCTTAAAATAGCATCGACTAATGATCATCGAGAATGGGATATCAATGATATATGATAAGTCGACATGTGGTCTGCATCACATCCTTAGAAGATGTAGTATGTCTCACCTGCTACGAGTAATGGCTACTCGTGATGGACACATGGATACTTTGGAAGTATTGGTATACCCTGCTGATATACTGTTTGTTATACTTGTCTAAAGTATGATCAGCGTGTGGGAGATAGAAGTCCTTAGACTTGAGGTCAATACACACCTTGTCTACAAAGTAATGTACTTTGATCCTGTCCTAAGCTCAAATGCCTTATAGGTTGAGATACGGCTTGCATTGGGTACATTACGATGTGGATTAAAGGTGGTAGTTGAACCAAAATTAGGATTCATTCCTCGAATGTATATTCGAGAGAACACTCGGATTCTGAGTGATATTAGGTTGACTAAGTCGTTGGCCAACGCAATAGACATATTTAGAATGTGGTCTAGTTGTCAACTAATATGTATGAGATACAATGATTAAGCCATTTTGATAGACACTTGACAAATCCTAAGCTTGATCGGGTGTGTCGTAAATGAAAGGATTTTATCTTACCACATAGAGGTTAAGTTTACTGGATTCGCGTAAACGTACTTCACAATTTGAGTTCGTCTTGCGGCGTCGTCTAGGAGTTCTGAGTAGACCTTAATTTGATTAATGTCGATATGTGAAGGCCTGTAGGGTCACACTATGTCGATTGTCCTTTCGATCTAAGGATGTATTGACAGAGTAATTAAATGTTCGATTTAGAATCGAGATATTTAAATGAATAAAGATTATTTTAATTAAGTCAAAATTGAATTTTGAATTTAATTAAGAATGCGCAGAAAATTAATCGAGACAGTGCAGGAACACTTTGAGCGTCGAGGTGCCTCTGCCTCAATTTTTGGGCCAGGCCCAAGGTCAAACCCTAATCCGATTTGACCTAATTTTCCCATATAAATAGTGACATTCTCTTCATTATTCAACACACCAATTTCATATTATCATTCTAAGCCTTAGAAACTTAGAATTAAACTATCTCGAACATTTGCCGGATTTCCTAGCTTTCCGAAAGAGAAATACATTGAAGCTTGGAGCTTGCAATCGGAAGGGCAACCGCGTGTCCACCTTACAATAGATAAAGACTCCATATATTCTAACATATAAGTTTATGCTTTATGTTATAGGTTTGATTGTTGTATAACCATACCAGAAATGTTGTTGGGGTAAGTAAGAAACAAAATTTTAAACTTCCGCTATGCCTTACTTATGTGTTTTGAACCCAACAAAACCCTACCTTAACTAGTTTTAGTGTATGTGTACCACATTATTTAGTAATAAGTACATCTGTATAAAAAGAATAAATTGTTGTGTGTGTACCCCATACAATATGTACACAACTTTATAAAAATAACCTAAATATTATTAAAGTATATTTAAATTATAAATAAATATCCATGGAAAAACGTTTAAGTTTCTTGAAATTGATTAAAATTTTTAAAGGCTTCCCGGTTCCTGATTTTCACTTCCACAAGGCAATTCTCCCCATCAACAAATAATCAAAACAGAACAAATCAGCTGGATATGTTGTGGATGTAAGAGGGACTACATCTACATGTTGCTGATGCAGTTTTAAGCTATGTTTCTCGGACCGTTCAAAAATGTCATCCAATGCGTGTTGGATTCTCCAAAAGTAGTGTGTTTTTGGAGAATCCGACACAGGTGCGACATCGAAAGTGAAGAGTCTGTGCAACTTAGGTTTTAAGTGTAGGCAGCATCTGAATTACTTGGAACATGTCCCTATAACTTTATGAAAGCTTCTTAATGATATGAGAAAACAACTTCATGTTGATGGAATCGTTGAGATTTCTACCAAAATTCGGTGTAGGGCTTGCGGCTTGGAGAAAAAAGGTGAGTGATCAGCACCCTTGAGATGAAAAACCCGTTCTGGTGGATTTTGGCTAATCATGCTCTGTTGTAAAGCTATTGGTATAGCATTATCTTCTGTTGTTTCTATGTAAAACCGTCTGATGGAACCATGCTTGATGTCAGACAAACAAAGCTTCTCAAGGACTGGGGAGAATGGAATTGGCCTCATTGAAACAGAAGCTAATGCGACGTCCTGAAAAATTTGAGTTAGTAAAGAAAGCTCTGAATATCTGAAACATGTCAATTCAACTAAGATACACCTCATGGAAGTGTAGAGGAATTGATTTTTATAGTTAACAGAATGGCTACATGAAAAGCATGATTTTATCAGCTAATTCCCGTAGAGTTTTCTCTTTCCCTTTCCGACTGATAAAACCTAGTAGCCTTAGCATTGCGGTTAGGGTGTTAATGGATAAAAGAAAAATATTTGCTGCTGGCATATTGGCAATTCATATCAAGATATATATGTTCATTGGTATAAGAGATAAAATTTCCTCCCAGATGTCTATATTGTCTATGGACAACCATTAAAGATACTCAGGTACAATGGCACACCACACAGTATGCTGCCTATATAAAGAATCTCTTGCGGGAAGGTTGGCTAGATATTTCTTGTAAAAACACTAGTCCTGCTGAGTTCATAATGAGAATATATTCACCATTTACCCAAAAGCACTATGTAACTAATTCATAGATAAAAAGAAATCTCAGCATCCATTTTCCGAACTCCCAATATATGACAGTCTAGCTTGACCAGCGATGGAGATTAAGAATAAAGTTTGAGTAATATTATACTTGAGAGAGGAGAGAAATAATTTCAGTAGTATTTTTGGAGTAATAAATAAGATCCGTGAATGAAAGTAAGGATATACAACATCAAGTTCAACCAAATATATAGAAGGAGACTTGTTTCACCATTTACTAGAGAAGAGTACTTTATGGAAGTAACATCAACTTTGCTGTCTATAGAAAATAGTTCGTACAGCATAACATACCTTAGCAGGACTATGGTTGAATAGTAAGTCTTTCAGGAGTGATTTGTCCAGATCAATGGCAGTTGGTGGTTTATCATTCCCATTTGCATAGATAAATATTTGAGACTGTCTCATAAGGTCATTTGACTTCATCTGAAATAATTATGAGCTTTTCATTAACCACAAATAAACTTCTATTTTACAATGACACAACTATCCACCCCCTAAAAAACACATCTCCCTTAACTGCATGAAGTTGAAGAGAGGGAAGACAACAACGTAACCGTGTTATTTGGTACATGGAATGCAGGATAAGCGGGAAATGAAGAGTTAAAAATCCTCTAAAATCTAATTCACTTCATTCTAAAATTAAAATAGGAATGAAACTTCAGGTACTTATTGAGTCACCTCAACCCAAGCCCTTAAATTAGTTGAAGGATTGCAGGAGTCGGTGAGGATGGATAGACCCTTCAATGTCACCCCCTCTCTCTCTCCGCTCCAGAGAAGACACGGACAATTTATTTTCCTGTTAAGTCGCCTCCTTCCTTTCCATGTCAAAAATATTGTTTGCATTGAGATGAACAATAAGATCACTCACAATTTTACTCAAGCTATAGCTAGTTAAAGCTTAGTCCTTCTCTAGAAATGTATAACCGCACAGAGATTAACAGACAGGACAGTAAAGTACGTGTCAGACAAAAAACTGCAAAGCATAAAAATGCATGAAACGAAGAGATTCTGTATTTCCAAAAAGAAACTCAATTTTTTTCATGTATGGACGGAGGCATCAATGTCTTCACTGGTGAACCACTGATGCTGCTAACGTCAAATGCCAGAACAAGGTAATGCACAAGAAAATGAGATTCACTTTATAAGTTGTACCAACACTCAGCTGGTTGCTAATTGTTATTCAGAGGATTAGTGAAATTAGTATCTTATAAAGTAGTTTAGAAAATATGCTTTTATATTCTAGAAATACATCCCCAAATACTCAGAAGATAAAACCAATCTAAAAGGCACTCCACGCATAAAAACTATGATCGGCCTTAAGTATCACCTTTCTAACCATGTGTACAACGTGGGTTAAAACTGTTAGAATATTATGTAAATCATATTATTATTATGTATTAATGTAGTATCATTTTATATATAGTAGGTAGTAAAATGTTAATTAGAAATATTATGTTTATTAGGTATTGATTAGGAAGACTAGGCATGATTGACTCTTTCTAATTACATGTATATGGTGTATATATTGTGCAGTTTAAGGATGAATACATTGAGGAAAATACTTTCAAAGTCTTACATGGTATCAAGAGCTTAAGGAAAGATCCAAAATTAGTGTATTTTCTTCCAATTTTCTGTCATCTTCCTCCCTAGAACACCCTAGTTGGCCGAAAATTTCCTCAACTCTTTTTTTTCTCTCTTACTCCATTATTGATTATCCTTCATCACAACCAATTATGTCTGAAATCAAATCATCCTTTCACCCTGCCCTTGCTGTCTCAAACATCAAAACACATGTTTTCATCAAACTAGAAATGGAAACCGTTCATTATGCGACTTGGGCGGAATTATTCAAAATATGTTAACGTGCTCACAAAGTTCTTCATCATATAATTCCTCCAAAAGATGGTAAAGGGAAAGACATAACAAACGATGCAGACAAGGAATTGTGGGATACGCTTGATGCCACAGTCCTTGGTTGGATTTATGCAATAATCTCCACTGACTTGTTGCATACGATAATGGAACCGGATTCAACAGCCATGGCGGCGTGGGAACGCTTGCGAGATATTTTTCAAGATAACCAAAACTCTTGCGTTGTTACATTGGAACAAGAGTTCTCATCCATTGACATGACGGACTTTCCTAATGTTTCTACATATTGTCAACGACTCAAAGTGTTGGTCGATCAATTAAGAAACGTTGGTTCACCGGTTACTAATAACCGGTTAGTCTTGCAATTGGTCGCCGGTCTCACCGACGCGTATAACGGCGTGGGAACTCTAATTCGTCAAAGTAATCCTCTACCACAATTTTATCAAGCAAGGTCCATGCTTGTACTTGAAGAGTCGAGCTTGGTGAAAAAGGCCTCAACTACTTAAAATACCGCCATGCTTGCCACTCCTTCGAATGATGGTAATTTTTTTGACCCTTCTCAACAAAATAAGGGACAAAAATGACGTCATAACAATAAAAATAAGGGTGGAAATTGCGGAAATAACAAAGGTGGAGGCCACCGAAATTCCGGTGGCGGCGGTAATGGCAGCAACACCAACTCCGGTGGTGGACAGTTGCAGCAGCACGGCGGCAGGGGTGGCGGACAGTGGCAGCAGCCCGGCGGCAGGGGTGGCGGACAGTGGCAGCAGCCCAACGGCTAGCAGTGGCCTTGGTCTATACCACCTGTACCCCAACCCCAACAGTAATTGGGCCGAGGCGCACCCCAAAGGCCCGCGGCCACCACAAGAAAAACAGTGGGTACTTTGGGCCAATTTGGCAGCAGCAGCAATAGGCCCATTTCGCTGGGTCTGTTAATACATGCAGTAGAGTGGGCCTCAGCCGACCCATTGGCATGAGGTTCATTTAACTGGGGCCCACCCCACAGAAATTGAGTCTGCCTTGCACACTCTTGGACTTAATCCACCGGATTCAAATTGGTATATGGACTCCGGAGCGACGTCCCATATGACGTCCTCCCAAAGTAATCTCTTGTCCTATTTTAATTTGAGCAATGTTAATGGAATAATTGTCGGAAATGGTCATTCAATTCCAAT
The DNA here is from genome assembly GCA_034509755.1 of Anisodus tanguticus. Classification (NCBI taxonomy): domain Eukaryota; kingdom Viridiplantae; phylum Streptophyta; class Magnoliopsida; order Solanales; family Solanaceae; genus Anisodus; species Anisodus tanguticus. Next base: position 38,717,065 of record CM067545.1, on the reverse strand, counting down.
AAAAGGTTATGGTTCTAGCAAATTGTCACCACCACACCCATCCCTAATTTTAAAGAATGTCCTTCATGCTCCCAAATTAATCAAAAACTTGGTTTCTGTTAGAAAGTTTACAACTGATAATTGAGTATCTGTCTGGTTTGACCCATTTGGCTTTTCCGTGCATGATTTTCAGACGGGGAAGCTTCTCATAAGATGTGATAGCAAGGGGGAGCTCTATCCAATAAATCCGTCAACACAACAATCCAAGTTTCCTTATGTTTTTGCAGCCTTGGCACCATCTTTATGGCACCAACGTTTGGGATATCCGGGAGAGGCTGTTTTGGCTTCTCTTAAACAAAATAATTTTATTTCTTGTACCCAAACAACGACTCTAAATAAGTGTCATTCTTGCACACTTGGTAAACATGTTAAGTTGTCATTTATTTCCTCTACTTCATGCACTCTTTTGCCATATGATATTTTACATTGTAATATTTGGACATCACCTGTTTTGAGTTCTTGTGGTCATAGATATTATTTTCTTATACTTGATGACTACTCTAATTATTTGTGGACATTCCCTTTGTCGAAAAAATCACAAGTGTTTTCCACTTTTCTCACTTTTAGAGCATTCATCTGAACTCAATTTGAACGTGATATCAAATATATTCAATGTGACAATAGGGGAGGGGGAGTTTGACAATAAACAGTTTTGGGATTTTTTCAAAACAAATGGTCTTCAGTTTCGTCTGTCTTGTCCTCATACTTCATCACAAAATAGGAAGGCGGAACGCAAAATTAGAATCATTAACAATATTGTTAGAACATCTCTTTCTCATGCTTCACCTCCCCCCTGTATTTTGGCATCATGCACTCCAAATGGCCACTTACCTGTTGAATGTCCTTCCTCATAAAAATCTATCATACCAAGCTCCTCTAAAAATGCTTTATTTATGAGAGACCACATATCATCACTTAAGAGTGTTTGGTTGTCTTTGCTACCCCCTGTTTCCATCCACCACAATCACAAAACTTTAAGCCCGGTTTACTCCATGTGTTTTCTTGGGATATCCTACTAATCATCGCGGTTACCAATGTTATGACATTTCTTCCAAAAGAATATTTATAAGTCGTCATGTAATCTTTGATGAAATAATTTTTCCATTTGCTAAGATACATGCCACCGGGACTCATAACTATGATTTTTTGGATGATGATAAGCTTTCGTATCTAACACATTTTTTTCACATCTCGGTACCTATTGCTAGTGGTGAACACCGTAATTCAGGCCCATTGGGCCAACGATCGATGGCCCAACTGACTGACATTTCAATGCAACAGCTTGGGCCTTCGGTTCTGAGGCCCAGTCCCACTACCGCACAATCTGCCCGGTCCAGCGGATTGGGCCAGTCCACCACTACGGGACCAATTCCAGCTCCAGCAATCCAGCCCACTGGACCCTCGGTTTCTCATTCCTCGGTCAGTGGTGTCCAGTCCACTGGCCCAACAAATCGTCCGGTCACCCGTAGTCAACATGGAATTGTCAAACCCAATGCCAAATATAGTCTTCACACCCAGGTCTCGAAATCACCTTTGCCTCGTAATTCAGTGTCTGCTCTAAAAGACCCGAATTGGAAAATGGTCATAGATGATGAATATCATGCTCTAATTACAAATAGGACATGGGATTTAGTACCTCGTCTATCTAATGCTAATATAATTCGATCTATGTGGATTTTTAGCCATAACGAAAAATCTGATGGAACTTTTGAGCGGCATAAAGCCCGTCTTGTAGGTGATGGTAAGACACGGCAGGTTGGTGTAGATTGCGGGGAAACATTCAGTCCAGTGGTCAAACCTGCAACTATCAGAACAGTTCTCAGCCTGTCTCTCTCAAAAGGATGGCCACTTCATCAATTGGATGTCAAAAATGCCTTCCTCCATACACACCTTAATGAGACTGTATACATGCACCAACCGTTGGGATACATGGATCCTAAATATTCCAACCATGTGTGTTTGCTCAACAAATCATTATATGGCCTCAAGCAGGGCCCCAGGGCTTGGTATAAGCGGTTTGGAGATTTTATGTCACGCATGGATTTTTCGCACAACCATTCAGATAATTCCCTGTTTATTTATCGTCAGGGTAATCATACTGCTTATCTTCTTCTATATGTGGATGATATTATTCTAACAGCATCTTCAGACTCTCTTCGCAAGAATATCATGTCACAACTTAGTTCTGAATTCTCTATGAAAGATCTTGGCCCACTACACTACTTTCTAGGAATTGCTGTGACACGACATACAGGTGTATTATTTCTCTCCAGGAAGAAGTATGCATCAGAAATCGTGGAATGAGCTGGGATGTCTTTCTGCAAACCTTCGGTAACTCCGGTCGACACAAAGTCAAAATTGAGTGCCATCTCTAGGAAACCTTTTGCTGATCCGACGTTATACCGCAACCTAGCAGGAGCTTTACAGTATCTCACATTCACCAGGCCAGATATTCATTTTGTACGCGAGAAGGTGGCTCACGGACAAGTGCGGGTACTACATGTCCCAACGTGTCATCAAATCGCATATATCTTCACAAAAGGACTTCCACTGATATTATTTGAAGATTTTAGGGACAGTCTCAGCATTCACCGCCCTCCACCTTCTACTGCGGGGGAGTGTTAGAATATTATGTAAATCATATTATTATTATGTATTAATGTAGTATCATTTTATATATGGTAGGTAGTAAAATGTTAATTAGAAATATTATGTTAATTAGGTAGAAGATTATTAGACATTGATTAGGAAGATTAGGCATGATTGACTCTTTCTAATTACATGTATATGATGTATATATTGTGCCCTTTAAGAATGAATACATTGAGAAAAATACTTTCAAAGTAATACAAAAACAAGGCAGAATATATGATATAACTTTACAAGAAGGAAGAATAGAATGGGTAGATGAGTGAAGATTTGGGAAGAAGCTATACCTTTTCTGAGAAGATATCAAGGGCACTTTGTCCACTAATGAGCATTGTTGCAGCAACAAATACAGCTTTTGAAACTTTAGAGGGATAGAGCTCTATTGCAAATGATATGCATGCACCACCAAAATCATGTCCTACCAAAATCACCTACATGGTTGAATGTTAGTTTTCATATTCGGGTGCCACGGTTTTTGATAAATTAACTTGAGGGAAACATAGTGCGGAAAAATGATGCTTATTGAAGACGCTGAACTTGTTATAAACGCCTTTAACTAGTCAATCTCCAGGATAACGAACCGTATCTTTTTCTAGGCTTCGGCGCCATCACAAATTCCATAAGAATGGAAGATAATTGGAATCAGAGAAAGAGAAGCGTCGGAGAACTGACCTTCTCTCCATCATCAAGCTTTTCAAGAAAATCAGAGAGTGGCTTTGCATATTGCGATAGGCTGATGATGCTATTTGTGTCAAAAGAATGAACACCCGAACCAGTTAAATCCACTGCAGTCACCTTAAATCCAGCCTCCTCTAAAAGTGCAATAGTTTTATACCAACACCAGGCTCCAAATCCACCGCCATGGACAAGGACAAAGTGGTTTGTCTCTAAATCATCGATGGTTAGTTCCTGCCAATACTATAAACATCCATTTAGTATGAAAAGGGAAGATCAAATATAGTCAAAGTTTCACTACAGCACCAAGTGAAACACATTGTTTCTTTACTAATAGAGCAGAAATGAGACCTCTTCACTTAACTGTCAAAAGACTTGAATAAACAAAGTAAAAGAATCTATATTTCGGAAATAACTATGAGGAAGTATCAGTCAATACTTTCCATTAATAGCCAACTGAGGACAATCTACTGTTATATACTCAAAAGAATATGTTAGATTACATTGTCCGGTTCTGCAGATTTAAATATTTGCACCTTGCAGCGATATGGAATTCTCAATGGCTCAACAGTTTGAAACCTTCAATACATTAGTCTAATCCCTATCAAATTTCCATAAGTGGAGCAAAAATTGAAAATGTGTAGATTGTAGAGTTATGTAATGTCCCACTTTGCCTATAAAAAGACATCCAAAGAGGTTTTTAGGGCACTCTACCTATTGTGTTGAGGTTTTGGGTTCAATATTCGGATTCTTTATTTTCGAGCAAAAATCTCAACTCTGAATTGGTAAAAATTCTAATTACTAATCAATCAACGATACAAAAATGAACACAGCCAAATCAAATCAACCAAATGCAGCAAGCTAAAACATCCCAAAAAAAATCCTCTCTCTGTATCAATTCATATAACAGTGTTTGATGGGGTAGATAGTCTAAATTCTATAAAAAAATCATTTCAACTTACTTATTCTATTAACGAAAAAAGCTCAAATAAGTAATTGAACTATGAGAAATGGTTCATTTATGTCACTCGTTGATAGTTTGACTCATTTATGCCATCGTTATTATAAAATGGTTCATCGATACCATTTTTCATTAACGTTGGTTTTACAATAACAGATATAGCATGTGACCTCCAACTATATTATGATTGTGGGTGGGTCAGGTGTATAGGTCAAATTTTTTATTAATTTGGGATTTAAAATTTGGTTGTTTTAGTTAAATGACGTGGACCTCGAATTGGAGGTCACGTGTCATATCTGGTATTGTAAAACCAACGTTAATGAAAATGGTATGGATGAGCCATTTTGTAATAACGATGACATAAATGAACCAAACTATCGACGAGTGACATAAATGAGCTATTTTCGATAATTTGATGACATATTTAAACTTTCTCCATTCTATTAATGGTGGAGGAGAAAAATGAAAATGCAATGGTTGAATATATAGTCCAATAGAGAAAACATCACATTTGAATGATGTAATTAACTTGAATCCTCCGATTTTCTTTTTAATTAACAAGTTGGATAAAAATGATATGAGGCGCATCTAAAATTGAAATAATTCGAGAATGATATTCCCTACATCCCAAATTAGTTGTCATGTTCGCTTTTCGAGAGTAAGTTTGATTAATTTTTCAAGCTAAATTAGATTAGATTAACTCAACAACAATAATAGCATACATAGTGTAATCTCATAATGTAACATCCCGTAATTTCGGGCGATAGTTTGAACAGCTAGAAGTATGCAAGTAGATTCAAGGCTGAGGAAATTGGTTATATTGAGGTATGCACATCAAGAGTTTAGTATATAAAAGGATAAAACCCCGAAATAATTTTGGACATAACAAGTGTGACGAGGGGGATCGAAAATAAATTTGGTGCGTGCATAAAGAGGCGTTGGACTAGTGTTATATCGCATGATTGTGCCATTGAGTATATGAAGATGTTATAAATCATTAAGATTTAAGTGAATTGAGATCAAGAAATTAATTATGTGTGTGATGAGTTAAATATGGAGGGTGGTCTAAAAGGATTAATTAAGACTTAATGGATAAGTGTCATGTTAGTACTTCGACGTGTGTGTGCGCATGTGCAAAGGGCAACACTAATCCATTATACATGCATTTTGGTGGCTTAGTTACAACCAAATGTTTCTTTAAATGTTAACTCACCATCTTTCTTTACATTTAAGTAACTAGGAAGTTCTCGTGTTGACTAAAAAGGGTACTTTTATATACTATATTATATCTATATATGAACAATTTCTTCAAGGTTAAGTGTTGTTAGTTACACCCAAATCACCCACGATACTAGTAACTAGAAGAATCTGTCTTTCATAATGTTTTTAAGCCCATTTAATTACCAAGATCCCTTAGCGTTATAACTCCATATCTGAAGATACTTACGGTGGAGAACATTGAAAATCTAATGGCAAATCTCTATTTTCGGAGTTGACAATTGAGTATCCAAGGTTAAACGTCTATCAGAAGGATTGATTCGTTGTAATCATCCAAAGGCGAATTCGAGGTATGTTAAGGCAAATTCTTATTTCTTTTGGCATGTTCCAGGTAACGAAACATAACCGTAATATTATTCCATAAACTATTCTACTCTTAGTAGTTAAGGATGTTCATGATATTCATTCCTATGTTGAAAGCACGTCTAAATATGTTCCTAAATCCTTATTGAGGTATATGAGAAAGATGTTGATTTTTCCAATGTTAGCCGAAGGTACATGTTAATGTTCACAGTGTTAGCTGAAGGTACAAGAATATTATGTCATCCGATAAATTCAGAATATTTTATTGTCATTCATACATTTGCATTATATTCATGTATTACCCTGGATCCACATGTGTTATTTACACTACTATATGGTACCAATTATATATATGTAGGGGGTGGGGAAAAAGGGTTTGACGTTATATACACGTCACCACCTGCAGCTGGTACAGATATCACGAAAAGGAAGATGCCCAATGAGGCCAATATGATAATGATTATGCCCACAGAGGTCGAAATGAAATGATGCCCACAGAGGCTGTTGTGGGAAGGAAGATGCCATTGTGAGGCAAATATATATATGTATACCGCATTTGCATTGTGCATGACATTTAGGCATATTATAGCCCTCAGAGGCATTTATTGCTTGTCGGCTATTTTTATCGGCTGATACTGTTTCAGTTTATTCTTGTATCTCTATTATGGTATTTTTCACATCTGACATAATCAATACATCAGTCGTACTAACGTCCCTTTTGTCGGGGGACACTGCGTTTCATGCCTGCAGGCTCAAGTAAACAGTGGAACGGTTCGCAGTAGTAGGTTGCTGGTTCAGCTAATGTTGGAGCACTCTATTTGTTTCAGAGTTGCAGTCTAGTCTCGGTATGATATTTTGCATATGCATATGGGTATGGCGGGGCCCTGTCCCATCCTTGTGATGTCATGTATTCTTTAGAGGCTTGTAGACAGTTGTCTTGTGTATAGTAGTTATGTATGGCCCTATCGGCTGTGATGTATGTGTCAACCGAATATTTGGTAACGACCCTTGTGGCCATAATTGATTTCGGTTAGCTGGTAAGTATGTGAAGAGTGGTGCTCGGTAGGTAAGGTCCAGGTGCCCGTCATGGCCCTCCTGTTTGGGTCGTGACAAACTTGGTATCAGAGCAGGTCTATCCTAGGGAGTCTGCAAGCTGTGTCTAGTAGAGTCTTGTTTATGGGTGTGTAGCGCGCCACACTTATAAACAGGAGGTTGCAAGGCATTTAGGGATGGTTTCCATTCTTTCATATCATAGATCGTGCAGTAGAGCTTTGTCTTAAGAATTCGAGTTTAACTCGTGCCCTATACTGTTTCAGTAATGACGGTTGTCAAAAAGACTTCGGTTAGTTCATATTCATAGCCAGTAAATGAGTGACTTCTACTAGATGATTGGTATGCCAAAAGGGCAGTATTATGTTTAAATTTGAGATTGAGGAATTGTCTCACTCATATACGGAGGAGATAATGCAAGCCTGGAAATCAAATTTTTTGCTTTAGGATACAAAAAAAAAGAGTAAAGTAAAGTAAGTACTAAGCACCTGAACGCAGAAGGATGTAAGGAGGCCGGCGTAGGTATTGAATCAATTGGTTGCCTCTCAGGCACGACTTCATTCTAGAGCATCTGATTGAGGTAGGCCCTTTAGGGGTCAGGGAACTTATAATATAACTTAGGGAGTTTATTAGACAGGGTCGCCAATATCTCAGGGTCAAAGTCGTAAAGGTCAAGTGAGATCGTTCCGACCATCTTGTAGTCAATATGGTCGAGCACATGCCGGATTGTGTCGCAAGGGTACAGGGGGTTAGTTTAGTGTGGCAGCCATGGCCACAATATTCCGAAGTATCCCAAGTTGATGCACAAAGGTAAGGATAAGATGATTGTGAGTTGTACAGATGAAAAGCAGAAGACATCACGGGAAGGTTTAGCACGTTATGAAAAGCTACACATTTCACAGTGACTCATGCTGATTAGAATGGGGGACATGCTATGTATGTGCGACCTAAATTGTAATGTCTTACCGAGAATAGATTGAGAATTGTTCAAGGATATTATTAACAAGAATGGATTGCCACAATCGAATTGTCTGAAGAGTGACCATCAGTAAATTTAAGAATGTCACATAAAGTGACGTACCCAGGATAGTGAGCCCAAGTCATATATAAGGATCGAGTTATCCATGGTAGTGGAAGGGGACATAAGTCTCTCTTCCGTGTGTAAAGGGCGATACCGCGTATTATTGAGAGTTACTGTATCAATGTTAGTAAGTTAAGGTATGCTATAGATATTGGACTGGTAAGGTCTTCAGCTTCATTGTGTAGCAAGTTACAATTCTAAATAACTTCTAGATAACAATAGCTTGTTGGGGGCAATTGAAGACGAGAACTAAGGAACAATCAAAGAATGGTTGTAAGAGATATGAAAACAATTAGTAAGTATGAATGGAATGGTATGATCAAGTATCAAGGAAGAAATATTTTTATTCATTTAATGACGAATAGAAGGAAGGATTAGACAAGAAGGATAAAAGTGAATAAGATTATAGTATACAGGTTTCATAAATGTATGATTATTCCAGAACAATGTAAAAACCAATGGTGAAAGAGGGACAGTAAGAACTCTTCGGCCCAAGGTGACGAACCTCTGATGTTCAGGAAGATAGTATAAGAAATACTTTGAGATAAGAGATTTCCCCAAGGCAATTTGAAATGGAAATATAAAGGTAAGACGAATGAGCACTCGATCGATGGGAGGTCTAATAATGATAAGACAAGAAAGTTTGACAAGTCGTTGGATCATGGAACACCGTGGATTGGAATATACGAAGCAACGGTTCCACAACCTATGCAGTCATACCTCTTAGACAGTATGTAAACGGAAGTAACAGTGAGTAAAGCTCGAGATTAGTGCCTAAATAGGTGGAAAAGGGCCAAGGACGTCTATGTATATAAAATAGACATTAAAAATATATGTCAAGAGAGAATGACATTATATTGAAGATAAAATGTCAGACAAATACTGATGTCTATGAGCATTTACGAACTAACCAAAGGTTCTACGAGATAGATAAAGTAATGGATTTACAGCTTAACAAGATCGAGGGAATCTTTTCCAAAGCGCCATTGACTGAAAGTCTTAGCCATGAGGCAAGGGAGGGAATTTGAATCTAAGTATAATGACCAGGTTTGGATATAGTGGGCCAATGTCATGGAATGTAAATTCTTCAGAATCTTCCATGTACTAAATGAGAGAATAAGTTAATAATTCATCTTTTAAGGGATAGTAACGCCGAGGATTGGAATCAGGAGCAATGTTTAAGGTTACGTATGTATACCAGAATATTTTAGAATTAAGAAGAGTACGACAAGTAAGGAAATGAGTGGACAAGGAAGTAAGAAAGAAAATTGTTTATAATCATGAGTAGTGAGAAAGTACAAAAAAGAAGAAGAGAGGATTCCTTTAAGATCATGAATGAGAGTTAACTGCGATGATACGCACACTTCAGATTCAATAATATTGTCCATAAAGTGTTTACGATTGGGATACTACAAATATGAGAGTCTTTAGCACACAAGTTAGTAAACAAAGCTAAGTTGACAATAGAATCATTCACCCACAAGCGACTTGACTAATGTGAGGACTAAGGAGAGAAGTTGACCTAAGGGAAAGCATCAATTGGCGAAGTCCGATTTGAGGATTAAGATAGTGATAGCCCTATAACTCAGAATACAGCAGGGTCATCCCTCATATTGGAATGGAAGGAACGTCATGATGAAGAGCCCTTTTTTAAGGAATATCGGGAAGGATATCTAACAAAAGAGAACCGCAACCTTCGAGCATAATAGAGAGGGACTCGGGTGGAAGGTCTATTTGTGTATTCCCAAGGTAGCGGGATTATGACAGAGGCCCATTGCTCACGATGTTCCATTTACTCTGGATCTACTAAAATGTGTTATGTACTGGTGGAACGACATGAAGAGGAGCGTCGCAGAGTTTGTAACGCAGTGTCTTAATTGTCAGCAAGTAAAAACGGAACACCAAAAGCCCGACGGCTTGACTCAGAACATTGAGGTTCTGATATGGAAATGGGAAATGATTAACATGGATTTCGTTACGGGTTTACTTCGCTCGTATCATAAGTGTGATTCTATTTGGGTGATTGTTGATAGACTGACCAAAACAGCTTAATTTCTCACAATTGGACTACCTACACAGCCGAGGACTATGTAAAGTTGTATGTTAAGGAGATTGTTCGCCTCCATGGTGTGTCTATTTTGATTATATATGACCGAAGTGCACAATTTGTAGCTAACTTTGGAGATCATTCCAAAAAGGTTTGGACACTCAAGTTAATCTTAGCACAACTTTCCACCCTCAGACAGACGAGCAGACTGAGCGTACAATTCAAATGCTCAAGGACATGCTACGAGCTTGCGTATTATACTTCAAGAGAAGTTGGGATGATCATATACCCCTTATTGAATTTGCATACAATAACAGTTATCATGCCATCATTAAAATGGCTCCATATGAGGCTTTGTATAGACGAAGATGTAGATCTTCTATCGAATGGTTCAAGTAGGCGAATCAATATTATTTTGGGTTGGACCTAGTGTACCATGCCATAGGGAATATAAAGTTTATCCAAGAACGGTTGTTAACCGCTCAGAGTCGGCAGAAATCGTATTTGGATGTGCGACAGTAGGACTTAGAGTTCCAAGTGGATGATTGGGTCTTTTTTAAGATCTCTCCCATGAAGGGAGTAATGAAGTTTTGGAGAAAGGGATAGCTCAATCCAAGATACATTGGGCCATATCGCATAATTCGATGAATCGACCAAGTAGCTTATGAGCTAGACTTGCCTTTGGAATTGGAGGTTCTTCTTTTGGTTTTCATGTTTTAATGTTAAAGGCGTGTGTTGGAGATCCTTCTCGGATTGCGCCAATTAAGGATGTGAAAGTTACAGAGGATATATCCATTATATGAGGAAGTTCCTACTGCTATTTTAGACCGACAAGTCCGCAAGTTGAGGACTACGGAAATAGCCTCCATAGAGGTTCTGTGACAAAATGAGAATATAGAAGAAATGACACGGGTGGAAGAGGAGATAAGACACAAATACCTTTACCTATTTCAGGCCAACGCCGAGGCTTTGAGAGAAACATAAGGTGAGTACTATTTCAGAGTATTATAATAAAGGCTTGATGACCTTGTGGGATATGATATAATGATATATGTTATGTTATATGGCACGTGAAGCGGTGAATGTGTTCTGTCACTACGTGAGGGGAGTTAGATATGTCACCCCAACATTCGAGGATGAATGTTTCTAAGGGGGAATGATGTAACATCCCGTAATTTCGGGCGATGGTTTGAACAGCTAGACGTATGCAAGTAGACTTGAGGTCGAGGGAATTGTTTATATTGAGGTATGCACATTAAGAGTTTAGTATATAAAAGGATAAAACTCCAAAATAATTTTGGACGTAACAAGTGTGATGATGGGTATTGAAAATAAATTTGGTGCATGTATAAAGAGGCATTGGACTAGTGTTATATCGCATGATTATGTCATTGAGTATATGAAGATGTTATAAGTCATTAAGATTTAAGTGAATTGGGATTATGAAATTAATTATGTGTGTGATGAATTACATATGGAGGGTGGTCTAAAGGGATTAATTAAGACTTAATGGATAAGTGTCATGTTAGTACTTCCACGTGTGTGTGCGCATGTGCAAAGGGCAACACTAATCCATTATACATGCATTTTGGTGGCTTAGTTACAACCAAGTGTTTCTTTAAATGTTAACTCACCATCTTTCTTTACATTTAAGTAACTAGGAAGTTTTCGTGTTGACTAAAAGGGGTACTTTTATATACTATATTATATCTATATATGAACAATTGCTTCAAGGTAAGTGTTGTTAGTTACACCCAAATCACCCACGATACTAGTAACTAGCAGAATCTCTCCTTCATAATGTTTTTAAGCCCATTTAATTACCAAGATCTCTTAGCATTATAACTCCATATCTGAAGATACTTACGGTGGAGAACATTGAAAATCAAACGACAAATCTCTATTTTCGGAGTTGACAATTGAGTATCCAAGGTTAAACGTCTATCGGAAGGATTGATTCGTTGTAATCATCCAAAGGCGAATTCGAGGTATGTTAAAGCAAATTCTTATTTATTTTGGCATGTTCCAGGTAACGAAACGTAATCGTAATATTATTCCATAAATTATTCTACTCTTAGTAGTTAAGGATGTTCATGTTATTCATTCCTATGTTAAAACATGTTTAAATATGTTCCTAAATCCTTATTGAGGTATATGAGAAAGATGTTGATATTCCCAATGTTAGCCGAAGATATATGTTAATGTTCACAGTGTTAGCTGAAGGTACAAGGATATTATGTCATCCGATAAATTCAGAATGTTTTATTGTCCTTCATGCATTTGCATTATATTCATGTATTACCCTGGACCCATATGTATTATATACACTACTATATGGTAGCAATTATATATATGTAGGGGATGGGAAAAAAGGGAATGTCGTTATATACGCATCACCACCTGTAGCTGGTACAAATATCACGAAAAGAAAGATGCCCAATGAGGCCAATATGATAATGATTATGCCCACAGATGCCGAAATGAAATGATGCCCACAGAGGCTGTTATGGGAAGGAAGATGCCCTTGTGAGGCCAATTTATATATATATATATGTATACCGCATTTGCATTGTGCATGACATTCAGACATATTATAGCCCTCAGAGGCATTTATTATTTGTCGACTGATACTGTTTCAGTTTATTCTTGTATCTCTATTATGCTATTTTTCATGTCTGACATACTTAGTACATCAGTCGTACTGACGTTCCTTTTGTCGGGGGACGCTGCGTTTCATGCCCGCAGGCTCAAGTAAACAGTGGGTCGGTTCGCGCTAGTAGGTTGTTGGTTCAGCTGATATTAGAGCACTCTATTTGTTCCAGAGTTGCAGTCTAGTCTCGGTATGATATTTTGCATATGCATATGGGTATGGCGGGGTCCTGTCCCGTCCTTGTGATGTCATGTACTCTTTAGAGGCTTGTAGACAGTTGTCTTGTGTATAGTAGTTGTGTATAGCCCTGTCGGCTGTGATGTATGTGTCAGTCGAATATTTGGTAACGACCCTTGTGGCCATGATTGATTTCGTGTAGCTGGTAAGTATGTGAGGAGTGGTGCTCGGCAGGTAAGGTCCGTGTGCCCGTCATAGCCCTCCTTTTTGGGTCGTGACACATAAGTGGGATATAGGAAAGGTACAATGTACGCAGACCTTACCTCTACTTTTACGGGATAGAGAGTTTGTTTCTGATATACTCTCAGATCAAAAGAAATGTATCAGGTGCAGGAATGTAGGAAAGAAAAAGAGACAATAAAGTAGCAAATGTACAAAATAAATATAGTACAACATATATCAAAACACATTAGCGGGAAAAAAACTACGCCAATACAATTATGATAACACTTTGTTACCTACTAACCATCTATTGTAATATTTAAAAACTATAAGAAAAGCACTACAAATCGCAACTTTTCTCGTATGAATTTGATGAAAAAATATATTTTAAAACATTAGTCAAAGTTTACATAGTTTGACTCTCGGAAAGCGATTTATGACAACTACTTACTCCGTCCAGAATTTATATGATGTAATTTGACTAGACATGAAGTTTAAGAAATAAAGTAAGACTTCTGAAACGTGTGGTGTAAAACAAATTAAAGATATTTGTGTGATTATAGATCATCTTACTTTAATTATAAAAAATAAAGTTTAAAATTAAATTATTATTAAATAGGGAGTGTGTTATTTTTTTTGAAACTGACTAAAAAGATAAATATTTCATATAAATTGGGACAGAGCTAAGTAGGAGTAGATTCTAGTAGTACCTTGTTAACAAGCTGGTGAGGGTGAAGCAGAGGATCAGTAAGTGAACGAGACCTGGAACTCGAGCTACGTGGCAACGCTCCTTGATTCTTCTTATTAGACTTACTACTATTCGAATACCGCAACGACGTTGATCGATCAAACGGAACACTGCCGCCTCCTCCTCCTCCACCTCCGCCGTTTTGCAACTGTTGCTGGAAGAGTATCGCGGCTGCCAATGCTCGATCCTGAGTTAATGAATCTTCCTTTTTCGACGACCGAAATCTAGATGACCATCGGTTGCTTCCAGATTGGTTCATTATACGCTTCGACGGTGGCCTCTTCTTTATGGTGGACTTACGAGAGAAACATAACCCCATTGTTCTCAGCGTTTTGTTTCACATGTAATAGAGTATATGGAGAGGTAAATACGTATACGTAAATGGAGTTAGTGTTGAGAGTAGAGGAAGATGAAGGTGGTTAAGGGTTACTGTTACACTTGCTTTAGGACTGTTATGGTGATGTGATGATTATACAGAAGCTTATAAAAGAGTGGGACGTGGATGTGCAAAATGGACGTATTTTTTGACATTATTATTAAAGTAACCTGATTTTCTGGTGTTTACACAAAATGGGTCGTAATTTATTAACCAAAATTTGTGATAACTAACCAATAAATTATATTGGAGGAAATGAGAATTAATTGAACTTTGACTTAAATACTAGGAGCAGACAAGTTTTTACTTAAAAAAGATTAATGTGCAAGACACAAACGCTAGCAAGTTAAATATTTTCTCCCTCTCAATTTATTGTGGCATCATCTATCTAAGCACACAGTATAAAAAGAAAGAAAAACTTTTGAAATTCATGTGTTAAGAGCCCCACATCGGATATGGAATGAGAACATGGACTCCTTATATGAACTTGGACAATCCTCACCCTACAAGCTAGCTTTTGGGTTGAGTTAGACCCAAGATCCATTCTTTACATGATATTAGAGCCAGACTCATTCCAATTCTATGTTCACTGATGTTGGGTCCCCAAATTATATTATTCACGCTCCAGTTAACAAGGTCTGAGCGTGCGGGGTAGTGTTAAGAGTCCCACATCGAATATGGAATGGGAACATGAACTCATTATATGGACTTGGACAATTCTCACCTTATAAGCTAGCTTTTGGGGTTGAGTTAGACCAAAGATCCATTCTTTACGTCATGGTCTAAAACAAATCTTGATTAATTGTATGGTTTTAAATCACTTGATTAGGGTGTGCTTTGTATGACAAAAAATATTTTTCTATTTATTGTTGTTTCATTTGCACTAAATATCTTGAAAAATATATTTCTTAAAATCAAAAAATTTAAAAATTTGAGAAAAAACTTTTTTTCGAGTGAATAAAAATACAGCGTATCCCTAACTCCGCATCCACCCACCCCTACCTCCCTAACCACCCAACCCACGCCCTTCACGTTTGCACAAAGTTAAGAAGTTGTAGGAAAGGTTACTTGGGTAACAATAAGTAAAATTCAAACTCGTGATTTGAGTTATGCTTTTTAACCACTAAATTATCCCCTTGAGCAAGAGAAAATTTAATTGTTTTTCTAGGTTAGTCGATACATATTACCACTATACATGATTAGTATTTCTAATAACAGTTGCTAGACGTACAAATATATTTTAGCTATATGGTTCAAGTTAAAAATAGTAAATGTACTCGTATAAACAGTTATAAACAATATCCATCCTAAATTTTTTATGAATCTTTTATTACTGAATAATAAGGAAAGAAGAAACAAAAAAGATTATCTCAAATTATATACATGGGAGTGTAATTTTTTCTGTTCTATATAAAAGCCATTAACTAACTTTAATTTAATAAGTATGAATAGGTACATATAAAATATGGTAAAAGACATGTCACTTACAAGTAAAAACATGTGATGGTATAAAAAAAAGATTATGAAACGAGATGGTGTGGAGATTTGGGGGAGATGAGTTGAAATAAAATAGCTTTGTAAGGTAAAAAGGAGAAGCTTTGAAGTTGTCAAATATTTTGTTACGTGATTTCTTACCATTTTCCTCAAGGTCCCTTTATCCTACTCCCTCATTTCAAGTTATATGAACTTTTTCTAAGTATGAGGATCGAACTTTATAACTTTAATTTTAAATTTTGACATAAATTTTTTAAGTTTGTAAATATAAAATTTATATATTTAGAAACTATATTAAAAATATTATAAGTCGTGATAATTTATAATTCAAATAATTTAGAAAAAATGTAAGGAAAATGTGATCAAAGAATCACATCCTAGACTTCCTAAATAGTAAAGGGTTCACAAAAATTGAAACAAATGAAGTATTATTATTCAAACCCTACTTTTCTTTCTTATTTACTCCTATTTATTATTTTCATTCATTAATTTACTCGAAAGCGGTTAAATTATTTTGTTCTAGGGTTATGGATAGTTTATGAATATTGATGTTAGATGGTTAAAGTGTTGGAAATTTGCCTTTGGCGGGGTTCTCGGGTTCTCCGGTTCCGAGTTCCGAGTTCCAGAAGTTTCCAGATGTACTGTTCGGACCAGAATTCTTTCAGATGTACAGTTTGGTCCCTCAAGTTTCCAGAATCTGGACAGTCAAAGCAGTTGCCAAGCACTCAATTCAGCCATTTATTTTGGCTGAATTACTCCTCCTATAATGGCCAAATCCGTTGGTCTTTCACCATTTATGTTGGTGGCTTTACTACCTCCATAATGGCCATTATTTGGCTATTATGGAGGCAGTTTTTCAGCCCCTCCCTCACCTATATAAACACCCCCTTACACCATTGTTGAGCACTAAGAATGACCAAGGAGAACACCAAAAACAGTGCACAAAAATACACAACCGAAATTAGTTTTCTTCCTACAACTTCCAAGCATCATTTCGTTACTCAATATTCTTCACGGTAGCTCTTGAGTTTCCTTTGCTCAAGGGTTCCATTCTTTGTTTTATCTTGGGAGACAAATTGTCCGGGACGTATAAAGGATACATACGGGGCAATATTGTCTTAAGGACAGAGTGCCACACTCGACTCAGAAAAAACAGTTTCTATCTTTCCGTCTTCTACAAAACTGGAATTTTCAGTTTTTCTTGTGTAACAATTGTAATTTTCAGATTTCATGTTGAATTATTGAATCTCTGTTTATCCTTTTGAATACTTGTAATAGTTATATACTTCTCGTACTGCTTTATAAAGTACCATAGAGCAAAAACTCCCAACATTCTTAAGACAATATTTGTATTGTATAACTATTAGTATTCGAAAGATGTCGGTCAAAAGATTGTGTGACCAAATCTGGATATGGAAATGGTTTTCTGGTAGAAGAGAGTGATGATGATGAACGTGTTCATGGTGTCACCGCTACCAAGACTGGTGGGAACAAGCGCTCACGAGAGCCTCGAGGATGTCAACTGGGACAAGAGGAGAAGAGTGAAGATGTTATTCTATCTTGTAGCGAAGGCCTATATCTCGTCCCGGACAAAGGATACGAATAATGGTGAGAAGGAAATGGACACTCGGTCGATGAAGTGACCGAAGTGAGCGAATCCGAAATTGGGATAAGTATTTTTCTTACTTGTCAAGAATAAGGATTAAATGATAAGTATTTTTCTTACTTGTCAAGAATAAAGATTAAATGATGTCTGATTAAAAAAAAAATAGATTAAAGTAAGGAGGAATATGAAAATAATTTATATTCCTTACGCTTTAACAAATCAGAAGTTTAATCTCATCTTCTTTCCCGTTTAAAGATTGGATTTGGTAAACGACTTAAAAAGATCCGTTCTTTTAAGTGTAATAATTACAAGTGTGTAAAGTATGTCGCACATACAATGGAGAAAGATCCACTAACTGTGCGAAAACTCTTACCACTCTTAAGTAAGCGCCAAGAATTATCTGGCCACCAATCATAACGGAAGAAGACTAAAAGCTAAAAACGTTGAGCCTGTCATACTATTTGGCAGAAGATCCTTCATAGGATGATATTGGACACTCGGTCATAAAAAGCCTCCGGCGACTGGAGTGGGCCAAAATTCCTTTGATATGATGATATTGGACACTCAGTCATATAAAGCCTCGGGCGGCGGAGTGGTGCGTAATTCATTTCATAGGAAAAGTAATGGACACCTAGTAAGGTGGGCCAGAGTTTCCAGGTCCTAAATGATCTGAAGGCCTAAATAAAGGCAGTAAATAAATTGGACACTCAGTCTGCCAAAGCAACTAGAGTGGACCCGAGTATCGAGATCACATATGATCCGGTTACGCCCTAACCACGGGCAAAAGGTTGTTCATGTGAAGCAACGCCACCTCTAAAGTAGAAGGGGTTGGAGAGGTTGTCCTCAATAGGACTTCATGGATTGTGATCACTCTAAGATGAGGTGATACATATTCCTAACTTGGTTTAAGGGACGCCGTTGGTCAAGTTTGGTTTGAGATTAGTCCAACATGTCTGTAATAACTAAGAATGGTACAGTATGTCTGTAGCCAAATGAATGATATTTTTGTAATCCGTGCATCTATGCCATCATATATTAAGACACGTTAAATAGCAAGTCATTCAAAAGCTAACGATGTTGAGATTGTTGCCTACTGTCGACATAAACCCTCAAAGTGAATGTGAGGTAGACGAAGAGGCAAAATCACCTTTCCAAATTCCGTCAAGGGAATAGCGAAAGACGCACTACTCCTCTAGAACTTAGTCACACCTACTTGGGTGATTTGAAGTTTATACAAAATAGAGGGGGGAGACAAGTACGTTGTGATCGTCATTTGATGATAGTACAACGTATGGAATCCTTTGTTTGTTGAAAAGCAAAGATGAAGTTGTTGAAGCGGATAAGCGCTACAAAGCAGAAGTTGAAAATCAACTAAGCCTACAGATTGAGAAATTCGTAGTGATAGAGGGGGAGAATGTGAAGCATCGTTCATTAAACGAATGTTCATTTCTCACCTCAGTCTAATGGTGTTAGCCAAGCGCGAAGTCGTACGCCCAATTATGAGGGGTAGCTTGGTAAAAGATGGGCTACCGAAACAGGTCAAGTTTGATCTAAGACTGTAGATTGCATATCCACTGGATCTGCAAATAACAGTAGTGTTGATCGCCTCTTGGCGTCAAAGAATCTGAATTCTTTGGAGATAACTTTCCTTGGAAAAGGAAAAAGGAGTAATTGCTCAAGGTTAACAAGAACCCGCGAGGGCTCGACTTTCCGGAACTAGACGTTCCGTATCTTCATGACTCGAAAGTTTCTTTGTCTATCCAGGAACTTAATATTACAGATCCGAGAACTCGGGGATTCTAGATGTTGAACCAAGACGGAGCAAAGAGGGGACAAAGACTTGTTCCAAGACTTCTAGCTTGTATGGTTGAGAACGAACCATGGACAATTGACAAAGAATTGTCATCTCCAAAAGCACTGCTTTGGAAAGAAGCTAAAGAGAGAAATAGATTCCATCATATGGAACCATACGTGTGTAATGGTTGATCTTCCTCCGGGAAAAGAATCTTTGGGTTGTAAAAAGTGCTCCCCTGTGAGTAGTTTCACATCCAGGGCCATTGTAGTCTTACAGGGCATGGGTGTTGAAACAGCCTTCCCTACCGGAGAGTTGGAAGAAGAGGATCAGAATTGGTTTGCTGAACTGTTGGGCTTCCTTCTGAACTTTTATTTTGGTCCCCGAAATGTTAACATTTTGGTCCCGAAAGTCTCGGATAAAACAGAAACAATGAATCTGATCACAGAACAATGACTCGAAGTTAGAAAGCCAACAGTTGGAAAACCAACGGTCTCGAGAGTGAAAATCATATTGAAACAAAGTCTCGATATGAAAGATATGTGTATCACCAGATGACTTCTTAGGAATTGGATTTCTAAGACATCTAACGGATGGTCAATAGTTGACAGTCTCGTTGAAGCCACCAATGGATATGAATCATAGAATTGATTGGAATCATGGTGCACCCATAGACAAGGAGCGATATGCACAGGTCACGTGTAGTTCAATGTATTGTACACACTACAACCGACCTGGTATCGTCCTACAAACAGATCAGTTGAACTAAGGTTCACTGATGATCTTAATACATGATCAATAGAAGGTGTTAAGTCGGATATGACGATATCCGAATTATTCGCTTATCTACGGATTATTGTATTACGGATGTCCAGCGGTTCGGGAGAACACGGTGATGCAAACCGGACATCGATCGAAGAACACCAAAGCCACAAGTAAATGTGTATGGTGGTTCTTGGAAAATCCTCTAAGCAAACTTGCATCGGCCGATTCATGATGGAATCGGAGTTTATCGCTTTATACAAAGCATGAAAGAAGTTGAGTAACTTCACGGCTCCTTAGAGGACGTCCCTTATTGGGAGAAACCCGTGCCTTCAGCAGTTATACACTGTGGCTAGCCGGTCGGCTTTAGGAAGGACACGGATGACGGCGTATGGACATATCTGTCAGGATCTGTCCGAGACATAAGACCGTACGGCAGTTGATCATCACGGGTGTCACTTCCTTATTTACTAACTAAGGGACTACCCGGAGATCAAGTGTTCTGCCTGTCTAGGGGAATGGGCTTAAAACCCAAAATATACGGACTAATACGGTGGAAACCCAACCTTACGAACCGGAGATCCCGGTAATTTGGTTCAATGGGAAAACTAAGTTGTAAAGGTTCGGTTGATCGCTTCGGTGGAAGCATGAGCACTTCGGATAGTGATTTCGAAAAGAATCACCAAATTCAAAGCCGTTCCCGCGATAGACGTTAAGTGTTATCTCGCAGTATGGGTAAAGGTTAAGTTTTCAAAACTCGTAATGATCCTCAACAGTTGAGGTTAGGTCTTTGGGAAACTTTTAATGGTTCCTAACACTTGTGAAGTGGGGTATAGCAGGATACCTTATAGGAGACCACCTATTTAAGTGCGAGGACGGGCCGCCTCAAATTGAACGCACTTAAGAATCCAAGACGTTGTCCATGGCCAAAACGGACAAAACATTACGAAGAAGAGAGTAAGGGAATTTGTTGTGTTGGTACCGTTGTCTTGGCTTACACTAAACACCGACGGTTCAAGACATCACGTTCACCGCGCAGCAAGTAAGTAAGTCCGATGGTATTCAACTATGGAAGGTTCAAAGCCGAGGCTACCTCTCCTTATGCAACATCGGTCCGCATTTCGAAATATTACTGGAAATGAAAAGACACCATGTGAGTGCGCCAAAATCTCTTTCAATAGGGGATTGTTGGAAATTTGCCTTTGGCGGGAGTTGCGACCGACCAACTTTAACGGCTTAAACACTAGTGTAACGTATGTTGGAGAATCCGGTTCTTCACACATGCATGATCTACTAAGTACGTAGATAACCGTAGGACCAAGAATCGTCAAATTTCATTGAGAAATGAAAGAGATATTGGTTCACGAAGTAAGGTGTTTGAAGCATGGAAAGTGTGGTATTGTGTGTAATTCTCCCTCATCGGTAGAGGAAGAAAGAAGTGTTGTGTATATAAGATTCGAAATTGGTTTGGGGTTTGGGACCCCAAGGGGTATTCCATGTGTTTAAAGGAGGGAGGACCTAGATGTGCTTCGGTTCGAGGAAAGACCACACGCGCGCCGCCGCCGCCCGCCCGTCCCGTCCGGTCCGGTTCCGGTTCCGAGTTCCGGGTTCCGGGTTCTCGGGTCACGGGTCACGGGTCACGGGTCACGGGCGTGGGCTGTGGGTCTTCTGATATTATCTTTTTGGGCCAGAAAACTTTGCCAGAAGTACAGTTTGATCCTAGAAGTTTCCAGATGTACAGTTCGGACCAGAATTCTTTCAGATGTACAGTTTGGTCCCTCAAGTTTCCAGAATCTGGACAGTCAAAGCAGTTGCCAAGCACTCAATTCAGCCATTTATTTTGGCTGAATTACTCCTCCTATAATGGCCAAATCCGTTGGTCTTTCACCATTTATGTTGGTGGCTTTACTACCTCCATAATGGCCATTATTTGGCTATTATGGAGGCAGTTTTTCAGCCCCTCCCTCACCTATATAAACACCCCCTTACACCATTGTTGAGCACTAAGAATGACCAAGGAGAACACCAAAAACAGTGCACAAAAATACACAACCGAAATTAGTTTTCTTCCTATAACTTCCAAGCATCATTTCGTTACTCAATATTCTTCACGGTAGCTCTTGAGTTTCTTTTGCTCAAGGGTTCCATTGCTGTTTTATCTTGGGAGACAAATTGTTCAGGACGTATAAAGGATACATACGGGGCAATATTGTCTTAAGGACAGAGTGCCACACTCGACTCAGCAAAAACAGTTTCTATCTTTCCGTCTTCTACAAAACTGGAATTTTCAGTTTTTCTTGTGTAACAATTGTAATTTTCAGATTTCATGTTGAATTATTGAATCTTTGTTTATCCTTTTGAATACTTGTAATAGTTATATACTTCTCGTACTGCTTTATAAAGTACCATAGAGCAAAAACTCCCAACATAAAGTGATTATATTGATCTTATAATAAGGATTCATTCACCGCAACTTCTCTTACTAGCATATGAAACTAGCAACATCACATCATATATAATACCGATTCATATTAATTTGTTTATTTAATCAGCTCTTAATTATTTTGTTGTATGGATAACAATAAAACACTATCTACAAATCTATAGTTGAACTCGAAAGTAGAAATTATATATTGCATATAGGATTAAATAGAGTGGGTTCCTGAATTCGTGCATCGAGGAACGAATTCGCGATTAGAATCGACATATGCTAAATGTCTTGCTTGATTATTATATAGGAAATTTGAATCTGTTCTTGTGAATCCTAATTCTGTAGATGTATAGGCATTAGGTTAATTTGAATAGGCGAGCACATATTCAAAAGAATATTGGGAGCAATATTAACCTTGTCCATCAACATATCAGGTATACCAGGTAGTTAATTTAACCGGAAAACTCAATACGTATGAAGGTAATTCCATAACCAACACGTTGGTAATCTCATAACACTGGAATATTCTCATCTCATTGATTTTAATCATCAGTTGTTTGCGAGCTTCCCTTTATTTCGTATTTACTTGTTTATTTATTAATCTTTTGTAAGTAGATTAAATAAATTACCATCATTCTTGGAGAATCACTTAGATAAATGTTTGTATTCGTTTAAATTAGCTAATACTTAATCATAAGTCAATGTGAGTATGATATTTGATTCTCATTACTTTATTACTTGTCGACCACATATACTTGCGTGTGTGGTTTACAAACCAATCACAACAACATGAGGTGGTGAAACTAATTCTACTTATGGATTCAAGAGAACTTAATAGTTATGACCTAAATCATATAAAAATTCATATTTTATATTCTTAAATATACTTAACATATATAAACAATTTATCTAAAAGTAATAAACTCAAAACGTTGGCTGTCTCTGGCATGATATAAGTATCATACTCATTTTAGATACTATCTATTTAAAATTGTTTAAAATCTTCTATGGGATTAATTGTACTTTACAAAACCGAAATAGTTTATTACAAATTTGTGCAAGGCCAACTCATCTTTTCAGGTTATGTGATCCCATTTTCTTTTTACTTTATTATAAATGCAAAATTTCTTCTAAATTTTAAAATGAAACTACAAAAAAAATATAGAATTGGCAACAAAATTTTAAAAACATAAATGGCAACAAAAATTTAATCTATTGTTGCTAAAAAACGTAAATGACAACGAATTTAATATGTTGTTTCAAAAAAATTTCGCATCGGGGTTATTGCAACAACAAAAGTTGTTGCAAAAAATATTTTTGACAATAACATCTAACATATTATAACAAACACATGTTGTTGGTAAATATCTTTCTTCGACAATGAGTTCTTATAACAACACAAATATTATAATATATTAAAATCAAAAGTTCAAAATTCTTTGTTTCTTTGGTAAATAAATCTCATGTATACTCAAATAGGGTCACATAAAATCATACCAAAGAAGTAATTGCTTTTAGAAATAAATTGAGGGAATAGAATCGAGTTAGGTGTAATGGGACGTTAACTCTTAATTCAGAAGGCATCAATGATCTACATCTCATTCTATATTTATTCAAAAAAAAAAAGACATCAATGTCATCCACTATTACTATTTTATGTACTACTGTAAAGACAGGAGTATATATATGTCATAAATATGTACCTAAGTATGGATTCGGTTTGATATGTTGGTACTCGGTAGGTAGATCATAGATGATATGAATTTATTGATCACTTATTTGATAGTTGTTTCAATAAATTGGTCCCAAATGCTTTGGAAATGCTATTTATGCTAAAAGAGATTCTGTTATATGGATGGTTTGTTGTCTTGTGCAATAGTCGGATACTTATTTTCAAAAGAATTTAAGTTACATTTACTCATGATCACAGTTTTAAATATTTATATTATTAGTGCAATTTAATAAATTATAGCAAGTTATCTTTATTTCTTAAATTACTATATCAGGCTTGGTATAAAAGATTTTACGTTATTTCATACTTACAAAAATTACACATTATATGTAAATATTTTTTATATCATCAATACAACCATAATATTTTTTTCATGGCGATTTCTTTCTTAATTAAAAACACGAGCTTTTATTCTAAAAAAAGGGATGTAAGAGGTTGGAAAGCTAGTGCTTCAACCGTTCAAAACTTAAATACCCCGTGGCTCCACCCTATCCATACAGCCATCTAGTTATGAAATCTGTATACCTAATAAAGTAATAATATAATCCTCCGATTTAAAATAAGTGTGTAATTAATATTTTGCATATTCCTTAAAAAATATTAATTTCTAATTTTTTTATATTTTGACTAGACTATTCTGAATTAAATACTACCTAATTAATATAATTTCTTGATTACATTAAAATTTACTTATATAAATAATGATAAATTTGAAAGAAAATAATTAATTTCTTCTTGATTATATAAGTAGACACTTATTTTAAATCAAAATAAAAAGATTAAATGGACACTTATATTTTAAACCGGAGAGAGTATTAAATTCACATCTTCCTCTTATTCTCCATTCTTACTGACTGCCTTTGCCTCTACCATCTTTAAGTTGATCACTTGGACCCTGTTTTTTTTTGTAGATTTCTTGACCAAATCCGTTAGCTTAATGATATGGGCTTAAATTAGGGAAAAGGTTCAAATATATCCCCCAACTTTATGATTTAGAGCAGATATACTTCTCGATAAAAAAGTGGTGGATATATACCTCGCCGTTATAAAATGGTGCAAATATACCCCTGTAATTACACAAGAGTGCAAATATAACCTTTTCGTAGACAAAATTTTTCTAAAAAATCATTTAGCTTATTATTTTAATTAAAAAAAGTATCTTGTCGCTTTTAAAAAAAAGAAGTAAACCCATTATGTTTAGTAGACATATTTTTCTAAAGCACATGGTAATTTTTTTTTTGGTGGATCGGATCTGATTTATTTAAAAAAATATCGCTATGGATTTAAAAAAATAAATCTATCTATTTTTTTAAATGAACCAGACCTGACCCACCATAATTGTTTTTTATCATGTGACTTTAGAAAAATATGTCTACTTAAAAAAATAGGATTTTTTAATGCCCCGTGATAATTATTTTAAATAAAAAATAAGCTAAATGAATTTAAAAAAAATCGTCAGCAAAAAGGGTATATTTGCACCATTTTATAACGGTAGGAGTATATATCCACCACTTTTTTAATGAGGGATATATCTTCTCTAAATTACAAATTTGAGAGGTATATTTGAATCTTTTCCCTTTAAATTATATACATTGGTAATATAATTTCTTTATTCCATTATTATATTGTATTTCAACATATGATAGCTTTAGTGACAAAGTCAAAAATTTAAATAAAGAGATTTAAAAAAAAAATCTTATGCCAAGAGAATTGAACAACTTATATATAAAAAAAATAGTTTGGTGCACTAAGCTTCCGCTATGTAAAAAATAATTTTTACTCTATTTATATAGTATTATTTTTGCACACCTCTGCCTGCACTCCCTGATATCTTAGTCACCATTTTCATTAGGTTACTAATTAATCAATATTTAGTATATAATCTTATCTATAATTAATTTTAAATGATTTAATTATGTAAATATTTTTTTCATATCGTGCAGATAAACATAAACTTTACTGATATATTATGTCAACCCAAACGGGATAGAAAGAAGAGAATCAACCAAAACTATGATGTTCCATTTAGAAACCCGACACCTATGTTTTGCTAATAAGTTATAGATCAACATTTTGTTACACTATTAATGTAGTATACTTTAACTTGGTGATTCATTATCTGCCTTATTTTGTAAGTTACTAGTTTCAATTATTATTAGGATTACATGTAATTATCTTTTAAATGAATTTAATAGAATAAAAAGAAAAAGGTTAAACTTGTAAGTTATTAGTTGTTGTACAAAGTAAAAATAAATAGAGGGTAGTATTCGTATTAACTCATGTGGTCTAAGATTCAAGAATAACATCATATCAGGGAACTTGGAGGTTGGCACGTGGATTACTATGATCTTGATCATCATTATGTGCACGATGTATATATGTATTTATGCAAAGGAATAACTACTTAGTGGTCCTAAGGCCAAAACTATCATCAGAAAAAGAGGAGGCTTCCAAATAAATCACTATATAATGATTAAGGAATATATAGTAATCTAGGAAATTGTTTCCTAACAATACTTGTTGTTTCATATCATTCAGTTGGTATATAACTGATAGTCTAAATATTGTCTTCCCTAATACTATTCTCATATTTTCTGCTGAAAAGAAAGAGTAAACAAATTAAAGCAA
The DNA here is from genome assembly GCA_034509755.1 of Anisodus tanguticus. Lineage (NCBI taxonomy): Eukaryota > Viridiplantae > Streptophyta > Magnoliopsida > Solanales > Solanaceae > Anisodus > Anisodus tanguticus. Next base: position 38,690,364 of record CM067545.1, on the reverse strand, counting down.
GATCGACTGTGACTTTCCATATGCATATATGGATCATTGATTAGAAATGTACGAGTAAAAGTTGTCACCGTTTAATCAAGAAACTAGCTATGAGTTCAAGCCGTGAAAAACTTTTGAAATACAAACTAAAATTGCATATAATAAATAAAAAAATGTAATTCGACCATTTTCAAGAACCCTGCCATAGCGGGTTCTTTTTAAAATATATTAAATTTTAAACTCATGATTTTAAAAGTGTGAAGGTGCCCCGCACATCCTTTTTATAGGATCCTTTTTATAAGATATTGAACTTAATTGATTAACTCATTTTGCAAGATATATAGCGTGCCCTTTCTAAAGGCTGTCTTTGGTACGACTAGGAATGATATATACTCCATAAGTATACTGTTTTCAGAAAACTTGATCTCTAAGAGTATTTTTGTGTGCTATATATGCACATGCATCCCACTGACGATTGGAGTGGATTTGTGGTCCAAATTCTTGGATTCAAAGAAGATGGGAGTACACTGTCACCATCATGTCATTCTTACTGAAAGATTGAATGGACCACAAGCAAACACTTTTTATGCAGTTCATCACTTGCTCATGATTCTCTCATGCTTGATTCAAGATATTGGGCTGACAAATGCAACATTTGCTCAGTTGTTAGGACTGTCATATTTCCTCCCTATAGAATCTCGTTTTAGAGCTTCAATTATTCGGGATTTATATCGTGTAATATCCATTAAAGAGAAAATCACTCATATCATGAATTTTTATTCCAGAATTCGACTCAAGACGTCTGATTAAGAGGTGGTGAGATTATAACCATCTCATCAATCCTTATTTTTTAATTATTATATACCAAGATAAAAAAAAGATTCATTGATGAGTTAATTGAGGCACAACTCAATTTCACCCATAACAAAAGTTTAGGACAGTTTAGGCTACCTAGATAGCTCAAAATAACACATAAAAGAACTTATGTCAAATATAGGAAAAAGAAAAGTTTGGATCCGTTTTTGAATTTATTTCTCTCTCTATACTTTTTCATCCCCTTTCTCTCACACACACGAAAAGGGATGTCTTTTTGGTGCTTCAGTAAATTATATCAAAACAAACAAACAAATAAAAAATGGTAAAGCGTTATGACATATTAATTAATTTACCACCCAACTTGTTTGGATCGGGTAAACTTTGAGGACGGTAGGGTCATGCTCATTCATTTGACACTCCTAACAGATGTAAATACACCTACTACTTTTTATTCGATGTGTATATATTGATGTTATAATTAAGATAAAAGCAGTGTACTAAATTAAAGTAGCAAAAACAGAGATAAATTGAAGTAACTTTTCTCTTCTTCTGGTGTATCCTTTCATTACCATTTGCAATACCTTTTCTATACGCATAAAAAGGTAACAGGTCATGACTTGTAAAAGTCATCCTTCTAGTACAGTAGTAAGGATTTGTGTTCATCACATAAGCATGGGCATTCACTACATGAATTATTTATAGCACTCTCCCTCATATGTTCATGTAAAAAGAAATTCTAGCAAAAAAAAAAGTGTACATAGTTATTCGTAATACCCATTAATTGCTACCTCATTAAAAAATTATCAGGAAAACCCAGTGAGATAAAATCTTGGTCAAGAAAAAAAAGTGTAGCGCGTATTTTACTCCCATGATGAAAACTGATGTTCGGCGTAAAATGTGTGAATTTAGCCACTAGTTATCTCACATCTTATGTCTTTTGTTATTATTTGAGTATGACTTATACCGTTTTATGCTTAGTATCGTGTTTTTGATGTGTAGGACTGAAACGGAGAAGAACGAGCTATTTTTACGATCGGGGAGCTATGAAGTCTGAGTAAAAATTGATGTATATAAGGAGGGGATTGTATGGTTAGGCGGGTCGGAGTTGGATTGGGACCGGGTGGATTTCAAAATGGGGGTCAAATGGAGGTTGGCGAATTTCCGGGCAGTGTGTGTTTGGTGGGGAGTGTGCGGGTGAATTTGGAGGGTGTAGGGCTAAGGCATTTGGAGGGGATGAACTAGACACGTTGTAGGTTATGTTGGTGGTTGGGTGGTGGTAAGGTGGCGGAAACTGGTCGGGACAGGAAGGTTGGCAGATTAGGGGTGCGATTGGGATGGTGGGGAATTGGTTGGGGGTTTCGGGTGTTTGTGGGAGGAACTGATTGACGACCTTTTGGGTGTGAGTTGGGGAAGTGTTGGAGTGTATTGGAGTGCAAGGAATTATGTAGTTTGGACAAGGACGGGGCACAAAATTGATAAATAAATTCGTGTGCGGGTAAGGTAATGTAGGTCGAGAAGACCTTCAATATGTTTGTAACAAGTAACCGGATAGAACCTTGGCTTGGGTATAGTTATATCACAAAAGTTCTAACTAGACTTACACCGATGGTTTGGACTACAAAAGGACCAAGGGGTGGCCCACAAAAGGACCGGGGTTTGGACCACAAAAGAACCAAGGGTTGGACCACAAAAGGTTTGACTAAGATAACAACACAAAAGTTGAAAACTTAGCAAGTTTGAGTAAACTCAAATATATTTCATAAAACTTCAAAGTCCCCTTACATAAATTACATCTCATATTTATACTAGTTCTAGACCTTCTAGAAGAGGAAACAAGAAAGACACAAACATGGAACTCGTCCGAATGGGAAAGGGGAAGGTGTTCGACTGGTTTGGGAAAAGGGAAAATGCCTAACTCTTCATGTTCTCTAGGCCACCCTTTTGTGTCATCCATGTAGATAAGTGCATGAACTAGATAGTTCATGAATTACCTCCTTAGGGCACGTTGGAAGCATCTCATTCTAGATGGTTCTCGGCCTAGTCATCTCATCCTATTACATGACATAGTAATTAAGCTATAAGGAGATTAAGCTAGGAATTAAAAAAAGCTAAAAGTTGGTCTCGGCCAAGACCTACATAAAAGCCAAAAATTAATGTCACTTGGCTTAGACCTTCAAGTCTTTTCTTCAATTCCACTCCATACTTCATTCTACGTTAGGCATGTCACCATAGGATGATTAGCAATCTTCGGCACTCCTAGCAAATCATCTCGCGGCTCATGTTGGAAATTTAAGTTCACGACCTTCTTTTCATCAAAAGCCCTCAAATCCAAGAAAGAATCAAGTTCGGGGATCAAGAACCAAGTATGTACGCTAAGAAGTGATGAAAATGTGTAGAAGCTCGGATAGAAGCTTGGCGCGATGTGGGCCGCGTCGAGCCTGCATTAGACGGACAAGCTGAAGAATAAAAAAATGTTGCTGGAAGATTGCGTTGGTGCGCCGCGCCAGGCCAAATATTGCTTGTCCGTGTTTATTTCAGATTTTTATGCATATTTTGGTCTGGGCTCGTTTGTACTCGGTATATGTCACGACCCAATTTAATAAGTTGTGATGGAACTAACTCCCACAAGTCAGTAATCCAAATATAACCCAACTATCCAAATTGTAAAGGAAATCCATTGCAGAATAATAAAATAAAACACTTTTTAGGACTTTAATGAAACCTTAATATAGAAAAATACGAAGAGTACAATAATTCTCTCAAAACCTGGTGTCACTATTATAAGCACTAACTATGAAATAAATTTCTGGGAATATACCCTAAAATATATAGGTGTCTGGAAATGAAAAGACAAAAATAAGAAATAAGGAAGAAGAATCTGGGGCCACAGATCTTCCATGTAGCTCATCCCGAATCTTCCGAATAGCTCCTCATCCGGCTGGATTGCTGCGAAGTCCACTAGAACTAGGAATAAATCTTGCACAAAAAAAGGTGCAGCAAGTGTAGTGTGTATACAGAAACAACAGGTACTCAACAACATCGCCAACCAACCCTATCTTAAACAGAGACGAGAGTTGGCCTTCCGATTACTACTTCCACACTAACTACCATTAGTTTTCCATAATCATACCGATACACTAAATCACAAAAATCATCAGTCCAAGCCTAGGTTACAACATCTAGTTCCTCAAGTCTGACAAGGCTCCACATAAATAAGTAAATAAGATCAAATCCACAAATCAGGTACCGACATAGAATATGGATGTAATATTATGAGAAAGAAAAGAAACACAAGTAATGAAATGCAATGCAAGGCCTTTTCATCACCAGTACACTCACGTTCGAATATTAAAGAAACCGTGACTCATGGAGGACTCACGTGGTCTATATACCACCCGAAATCCTTTCCCTTCGGGTTCTTAGCCATTACTAGGCTCTCAATCACATCACTTAGCCAAATGTAGGCTCATAATACCTGTCTCTATCCACTCAGGCTCATCACTCTGTCTAGAATCATTTCCCCTCGGACCCACATATGTATCCTCAAGTATAGCATGCATGAGATACCATATAAAGCATGAATATGACATGCACAATCAATAAGAAGCTAATATATGCAATAAAGATTCATTCTTTAATCAATTTATGCCATTAAGATCCGACCTTTAGCCATTTACACAATAAATACTAGATCTTTTGCTTCTTTTTCAATTTTAAGCGAGTATAAAGGAGTGGTGGCAACACATATTCATATATCAGACAAACATATAATAATGGTGCAGAAAGTACGGGTTTCATACCCCAATCACATATCTAAAGGATCGCACTATGCTATTAGCTATGCCCAATGCATGGCATTCACTACATAATTTAGAGGCACAAATACCTATAACATGTCATTGGTACCCGATACAAGTGTTCTTCTCCTCATAAGTATCGGAACCCCCTTATTATCCCATTATGCCCTCTTATTTAGTTATTAGACCAACCATGAATCTTTAAATAAGGTACAAGATCTCAACTTACCTGGAAATAGGAGTCTGAGAATCACCACAATGATTTGCCTTTTCGTAATGCCTTCGAAATGTGTCAATCTATTCAAATAAGAATAATACATTAACACACGATTCTAACGATACCTATATTACTATTCAAAACTTCCTGACCCAAAAAGTTGCCCAAAAATAGGATCCCGAGCCATAAAAAGCAAAATGGGAAATTTATTCCAAAATTATTTTACCCATTATCTATGGAGTCTAGATATCAAATATGAACCAAATCCAACATCAATTTCATGATTTATTAGAGAAAACTTCATTTTCCAACTTAGGGTTCATAAACCGATGAAACCCTCATCCCAAAACATAGTTTCTATCATGAAATTCTTTACTAATTAATGAAATAATCATAAAAGAAAGGTTATAAGCTTACCCCTTGATGAATCCTGAAAACCCGGTGAAGATCGCCTAAGGCCGAGCTCCCAAACTCTAAAAATGTGAAACGAAATGTCCAAGTCGAAGTAGGGATTAAATCCCCAATACTGCCAGTGATCTCGCAGGTGCGGACCACGGCTCGCATCTGCGGTCAAACAATCGCACCTGCGATAGTAATTTAAAGGCCCAGGCTCGCAGGTGCAGACCACCTTGCATAGGTGCGATCGTCCCATTGCAACCTTTTATCCCTATCTACTCCTAAGCCTGGCTCCCTCTTGGCCCGCACTTGCGTCCCACCTTACATAGGTGCAGTCCCTTGATTGCATCTGCACAACACCAGAACCAGCAATCTCCAACAATGTTTCAAACATTGATTCAATTCCTAAAATTCAACCAAGACTTCCCAAACACATACCGAATATGCAAAATACTTCTACAATATGCAATAGACTTGCCTGCACACTCAAAATAATCATACGAGGTCATCTTGACCCGCTGTTGATTGTGGTCTACTCCTAGTCCTTAAATTTCAATAATTCCATCAAAGAGTCTAAAACACACCCGAGTACCTCGGGAACCAAACCAATGACTCGAGTAAGTCATAAACGACATTCCAGACATAACATAGTCAATGAAACTTCAAAAAAGACTCAAAAGCCCTCGATGTTAACTTTAGTCAACCAAAATGCATCTCTTTACTTTAGAACTTTTTAAAATCTACAAACTCACCCGAATCTCACATGAATCACTCGGGACTCTTTCAAACCATTCACCGAAGTTAAAAATCATGTTTTAGAGCTAACAAAACCATCGGAATTTGATTCCGAGCATGTTTTCCCGAAAGTCAACTCCTAGTCAAAATCTTCAAACTTAAAACTTCCAAAACACAAAAGTTAGATTTTCTTATGTTATTTTCATTATATTTCCTTGGGAATCATGCCACTCATCCTCACACATCAAATACATCAAAACAAAGCTAGTGGAAAAGGAATTTACAGGAAAATGAGCAAAGTATGCAAAATAACCTAACGAGCTGTTACTATATAAATACATTGCAAACTCGTTTATGAGGGATTCTTTGAATTGTTTATCATAGGAAGAAAGTTTTAGAGCCGTTTAACTTATATTTTATCTCTTTTCTTTATTTTTCATCATTGAATATTTGTTTAAACATGAATTCATGTGTTCCTGCAGGAATCATGAGTAGCTAAACTATTCAAATTCTGGGGTTGTGGTGTAACCATGAATATTGATGTTTGACAAATATTTTTATCTTAGTAATCTATTCATATATGATTGTTTCTTTACTTCGGTTCTTAGTTGCTTGATTGCATGCGTAAAGTCGAGTTCTATTTACTATTTAATACACATACTTGAGAAATACGTTATTAGATTAGAGAAGAAGTAAGGAGAGTGTGATTTGATTATCCCTATAGTTGGGATATGATTTGTGGCTAGAAAAGGAATATACTTAGTCGTTGCATTCAATTAAATATCATGAATGAATTGCAATCTTAACATGCTAATTCCATAGGAATATAGGTGAACTATTTTGAGTCGGAGAGTAGTGGTACACGAGAATACTATGAGATTTATAATCCGGTTAATTACCAATCATGAATAAAACTACTAGCGTGAGATACTTAAATGACTCAATACGATTGGTAAACCAAACACGACCCTGGAATACCCATCTCTCTGTAATAAACTCAAGTCTTAAACAAACATTCGTGACAAAGTGTTAGCGTAAATAGTTAGTTGTTTACTTTTCACATTAGTTTATAAAACAATCAAACTTTCTACTTTCATACTTGCATAATTAGCAGTAATAGTGAATTCTCATTAAATCATTGGTCATAAGTCTATGTGAGTATGATATCCGACTGTTATAAGTGACTATATTACTTGGTGACCATGTATACTGACATATTGTGTCTCTCAAGTAAGAACAAAAAACTACAAGTAGAGAAGAGTATCCAAGTCATGCTGGAAGGAGCATCCTCACCCTGAATACTGAGGAATCACAACTCTGATTCAGCCACGTGGTCCTGCGGAGGTGGTAGATATTGAATCTGCATCCAAAAAGAATACAACAAGTGTAGCATGAGTACACACATACCCCCATAGACATCATAGGCCGATAATGACGGAAGATACATAATTAGAGATAAATACCAAGTTGACATCAATAATCCTCTGCTAACAATGCAATAAACCAAGTACATCTCAAGTCAACATGTTGTCCACAGAGTTCAACAATATATCAAATATCAATAATAATAAATAACCTCTCAAGTTCAGAAATCTAACCAAGGTGTTCATAATTCCTGAATAGCAAGTCTCAACCACAGTTTATCAGTACTATGTCATAAGATATATGATATGAATGCAATGCATATGCAAGGTACCTTTCTCAATCTGGTATATAGTACATCAACGTTTTATTATGATCCGTAGACCTATGGGGGACCCGTAAAGTCCATATACCGCTCCTTGCTAGCCAGAATTCCACACACGGATCTGACTAGAGCCCATGACTCATCTTTCGAGTCTCAATCATATTGCAGGAGTGCAACTCCGCTCCCCACGTATCAATATCATCTCAAGTGCCATAATCTCATATTAATCTTACTTTCCTGGTCTCTTGGACTACAGTATATCCATACCACTCTCACATTAAGTCACAAAATGATGAGTGTATGTATGCAATGATAATACAAGGCAAGATATCATAATATAATGAGATGCGATCAAGTATAGAGATGATGTACACATGCTTTCAAGAGTTCAACAACACATAGAAAATCCAAGTCAAATCCTGATATCAATCGAAGCATGTGCGATGAGTAAACAGACAATGGCAACCATAGTGAAAATCCTGTGTATGGTGACAAGCCCAAATAATCAGCAATCAGAACAAGCATAAGGCTGATTGCCCAAATCATCCCATCATCACCGTTTAACACCAGTACCCACTCAACTGTTCATCACAATCAGCTGAGTGGGACCCCCAAACACGCCTAATACCCCTCAATATTTATAACTAATTACGTACTTCTATCGGAGTCTTGAAAAGCTAAAATGTAGCCTAACTCAAAGACAAACAAGAGCACTACCAAATCAAGTTTCGAAGATAGACTTGCCTTTCTTTCGTGCCTCGTGATAATCGAAGTCTATTCACGTGTATTACATAGTTAATAATAAGATTAACACAACAAAAGAAAGACTTTAAATATCCGACTCGGGCCCACGCCACCAAGACTCGAACTTTAATACACAAAACCCAAGATTACATACTAGATAATCATATTCTTAAATTAATTGAAAATCTATTCACATTTGATCTCTCAATTAGTCAATCATAAAAAAACCCCAATTTGAAACCCTATAAATTTCCCCCAATTGAAAACATGCATCTATAACCAAATTAAGACTTATAACATGATAATCTAACATAATTCAGTCCTAATTCATGATATTAACATCATTTAATACATAAACCCTCATTAAAATAAACCATATAACTCTCTTAATCTCACAATATGCATAACTCATCTTCCCCAACTTACATAATATGCTAAACCATAATTAAAAGGACTTATAATCATTAGTTAAGCCATAAAAGGGAGAGAATCCATTACCTCAAGGTTGAAAATGCTCCTAAAGCTCTGTATATAACCTTATGAGACGCTAGTTTCGACGTTAGCTATTTTGGGAATGAAATTTTTTACCTAAGATTATTTATAAGACACATGAACAGTGATCCACCTCAGCAGAATCGACTCCGCTGGAGTGGGCTCGCTGCGATGGAAAATACCTCGTTGGGGTGAGAGTCACTTGATATCTCACCCATCATCACGGTGGACACGACTCCGTTGCGGCGAACATTCCCTGACTCCCAGAATCTGCTTCAGCGAGCCAACCCCTTGTCGAAGCGGACCCGCCGAATTGGATGTTGGTTCCTCTGTGGCGGATACCAGACGTCAGCTGATGGAAAATAGTGCAAAACCTCCATTGAACACCCGAATCACTTCCAAAACACCTCGGCCACAAACCAAACATGCTCGACTATGGTAAATAGTGCTACGAACTTGCTCGTACCCTCGAATTTCACAAATAACCAAGCCAAAGCATACTTTTCTAAAGAATCATTTGGGATAAAAATATAATCTAGTTATACAAATAAACCCACAAAATACATCTAATTCCGAAAATACCAGAAGTGACAGAACCCAGAAACAAACCCATCTCGCCCCGAGTTAACTTTGAGTCAAACTAACCAACTCCAATTTTCTATTTTTGGGTTCTTTCATCTGAAACACATATGAATGGACCTCAGGATCCGTTCCACCCATCCCCACACATCACAAACCTCACAAAGAGTCTACGGGAAGGGTCAAATAAGCAAATACAGGTTTTTAGCAAGAAATGATCAAGCGGGTCGTTACATCAGATACCAATTAAAATATTATTCATCCTCAAACTGAGATAAATGAACAAAGGGAACGTACGGAAATTAGTGAACAAGCTCGGATATCTACTCTACATATCAGACTCAATCTCCCAATTTGCCTCATCGACAAGACAATGCCTCCACTAAACCTTCACTGAAGTTGTCTCCTTCGATCTCAACTTCATCACATGTCTGTCCAAAATAACCACAGGCTCTTCCTCGAACCCTAGATTCTGATTAAGCAATACTGAGTTCCACTAGATAATGTAAGAACCATCGACATGATACTTCTTCAGCATACACACATGGAAGACTGGATGAATGCCAGAAAGAATCAATGGCAGAGCCAATGCATATGCCACCTCTCCCACTCAAAGAACCTCAAATGGTCCGATATACCTCAAACTCAACTTTCCTCTTCTACTGAATCTCATCACACCCTTCATGAGTGAAACCTGTAGAAGAACCTTGTCACCCACCATGAACTTTAAATCTCGGTTACTCATTTTCCTCTGCGCTGCTAGGAGCCTGTCTTGGATCACCTTTACTCTCTCTAAAGACTCCCTCAACAAATCAGCACCCCAAGGGCGAACCTCAAATGCATAAAACCAACCAATCGAAGATCGACATCTCCTACCATACAATGCCTCAAACGGTGACATATCTATACTAGAGTGATAGCTATTGTTGTACGCAAACTATGCTAAAGGTAAGTGCTGGTCCCAATGACCACTAAAATCAATTACACAGGCTCGTAACATGTCCTCCAATAGCTGAATAATTTTCTCAGACTGACCGTCAGTCTGAGGGTGAAATGTTGTACTGAGATTCGCGTGAGTATCGAACTCTCTCTGCAAGGTCTGCCAGAAATGCGAAGTTAAAATTAGTACCCCGATCTGAGATGATAGAAATAGGAACCCCATGATAACGAACAATCTCTCGAATGTAGATCTTAGCCAACTTCTCTTCATTATACATCGTCTGAACTGTAATAAAATGCGCACACTTGGTTAATCTATCAGTAATAACCCAAATCGCATCAAACTTGCCCAAAGTCTTGGGCTATCCCACAAAAAATTCCATAGCGATCCTCTCCCACTTACACTCAGGAATGGGTATCCTCTCAGACACACCACCTGGAGGTTGGTGCTCATACTTGACCTGTAGGCAATTCTGACACCGAGACACAAAATCAACAATGTCTCTCTTCATCCTCCCCTACCAGTTGTGCTATCTAAAATCACAGTACATCTTAGTACAACCCAAATGAATCGAATTATCTAGTCAATTATCCCATACGAGGCACATACACTCTACCCTTAATCCTCAGACTGCCCTCACTATCAATCATGGCCTCCTTGGCCTTGTCACTTATCACTTTATATCGAATCTTGCACAACTCCACATCATCATATTGGTGTGCCCGAATCTGCTCCAAAAGAGATTTCTACACCTCCATACAAGACAGAACCCTACCCGGATTCAAAAGATCAAGCCTCATAAATAAAATTCAAGAGACCGAAATTCTAATGTCAAGGGACACTCAAAAACAGCCAAACAAGATAAACTCCCCATATTAACTGTCATTCCGCTCAAAGCATCTGTCACCACATTAGCCTTGCCCGGATGATACAAAATGGTCATGTCATAATCTTTCATCAACTACATCCATCGATATTGCATAGAATTTAAGTCCCTCTGATTAAACATGTGTTGAAGACTACGATGATCAGTATACACCTCACAATGGGCACCTTAAAGATAGTGCCTCCTGATCTTCAAAGCAAACACAACGGCAGCTAACTCCAAATCATGTAAGAAATAGTTCTTCTTATGCACCTTCAACTGTCTCGATGCATAAGCAATAACCTTACACGCTTGTATCAACACATAGCCCAATCCAATACTAGAAGCATCAAAATACACCGTAAAATCCTTCCCCTCTACCGGAAGGTATAAAATTGGGGTTGTGGTCAATAAAGTCTTGAGCTTTCGGAAGCTCTACTCACACTCATCATACCAAAGGAAAGGAACATCTTTCTGATTCAAACACGTCAAGTGAGAAGAAATAGAAAAGGATCCTTTGACGAACTAGTGATAGTAGCTAGCAAGACCCACAAAACACGGAGTCTTTATCACAGAAATCAATTTAGGCCAGTCCCTGACTGCCTCTATCTTATTAAGGTACACCATAATCCCATCATTCGACACCATGCGCCCCAAGAATGCCACAGAACTCAACCAAAACTCATACTTCAAGAACTTAGCATAAAACACCTTCTCCTTCAAAATCCCAAAAACTACTCTCATGTGTTGTTCATGGTCCTCTAGACTCTTTGAATATATCAGAATATCATCAATAAAAACAATAACAAAACAATCCAAGTACGACTTGAATATCTCATTCATCAAATCCATGAACGCTACGGGGGCATTGGTAAGCCCGAATAACATCACCAAAAACTTATAATGTCTATAATTAGTCTGGAAAGTCGTCTTAGGTGCATCCTTGGCCAAGATCATCAGTTGGTGATACTCGGAACTCAATTCAATCTTCAAAAACACAGAAGCACCCTAAAGCTGGTTGAATAAGTCATTAATACACGAAATCAGATCCTTGTTTCTAATAGTGACCTTGTTCAACTGTCTAAAATCAATGCACATATGCATAGTGCCATCCTTCTTCTTCACGAATAGGATAGTACCCAGCTCAATATCAATACAAAAGTCAATATCTCTGTCTGGCGGCACACTAGGTAAATCTGAAGGAAAGACCTCTACAAATTCTCGAACTACCGAAAGAGAACTAAGGGAAAGGGTCTCCGTACTAGTATCCTGAATGTGCATAACATAAGACAAACAACCCCGGTCCACTAACTTCCTAGCTTAAATATAAATAATTACTTTCCTAGAAGTAGAGATGGGAGTGCCTCTCCACTCTAACCTCGGAAGACTAGGCATAGCTAGCATGACCGTCTTTGAATAACAATCTAGAATCGTGTGATGTGATGATAACCAATCCATACCCAAGATATCATTAAATCTACCATATCTAATATAACCAGATCTACCGAAGTGTCGTAACCCATGAAAGTAACTACACACATGCGATATACTTTATCAACAACCACAGAATCACCGACCGGTGTAGACACACAAATAGGAATATCAAACATATCACACCACATCTTTAGCATAAATATAGGAAGACACATGAGAGAAAGTAGACCCTGGATAAAATACACATTAGTAGCTCGATGATCGATTGAGATGATATATGTAATGACTGCGTCCGATGCCTCAGCCTTAGCTCTACTAGAGAATGCATAGAAATAAGCTTGGCCTACCTCGGACTGAGTACCCTGCTGGCCACCTCGGCTCGAATGAGATCCACCTCTCTCCGACTAGGATTGACCACGACCAAACTAATGGCGGCCATGGCCCGACTGAAATCTTCCCTGGCTAGTCTGACTACCACCACTAGATGTATGTGTTGGGGTCCAAGTGCATGAGAGCCACCCAAAACTACCTGGGGTAATCTCTCCTGGAGTGCCCAACCTCTCCACAAATATAACCATAACCACGAGAAGTAGATCCGCTGAACTGTTCAAAGCGTCTAGCCCTTTTGTCGGGCTCATAACTGGGCATATTGCCCCTCACAGACTTTACCATCCTAGCATGCTCGACAATAGTCTCAACAGAGGCTCCAGAAGCCACCAACTGTAGTGTAGCCAACTGGAGTGGAATAGTCAACCCTATAACAAAACATCTCACTCGCTCTGCCTCAGTAGGAAGCAAAGGTGCTGCATAGCATGATAAGGCATAGAAGCAAGTCTCATATTGTGCCACTATAGAACTCCCTGATCAATCCTTTGAAACTCATCACTCTTGCTCAGACGCAAGATCAAAGGTACATACTTCTCAAAGAACACTCTGTAAAACCTGACCTAAGATAATTGAGGTGTCTCCACAATAAACAATAAATATAAGCCCTCCACCACTACTTTGCATCACCTCTAAGCTGAAAGTCCATAAAACTCACTCCATGAATCTCAACAATACCAAGGGTATGTAACGTCTCAGGGCTGCTTACTATAAACTCATATGCGTCCTCCTCAGGCTGACCAAAGAACTCTGAGGCTTCATGTTCAAAAAGTGCTCCCAAATCTTTCGCTCATCACGGATCAGAATTGGCCCACTAATAGGACGGGGACCAAACTCTGGAGCATGAATCTCATCTATACATGAAGTTGACATCGTCGTAGGCTGAATACCACATGTATGAAACTGGGGGGTCTGAGTCTGCCTCCTTCCAGCACGAGTTTGAGAACAAACCCGGAGTAGTGAGATGTGCGCCTATTTGAGCAAAACCATCGAGAACACTTAATAACCTAACTAGTATGTAGTGAAGGATTGGTGTAGCAATAAATCCAGGATGATACTGGGCTGGTCTCACCTCCTCTTCTATCATGTCTTTCTGAGGCTCAATATAAGGCTATGGGTACTCTGACCTAGCACGAGCCTAACCGACTCTATATGCTACGCCTATAGCGTGCTGTAGCTCTAGCTCTACCCCAGTCCTGAGCGCGTTCTCTACCATATCCACGTACGGTCGATGTCGGAGCATGTGCCTCCTCTCTCACCATATCGGCACGAGACCTTACCATCTGTTAGAGAATAGAAACAAATGTCAGATACCAATTTGATTCAACATAGCACGAAAGGAATGAAGAAAGAGAAATTTCCTACATGTCCCACAACCTCTTGAAGATAAGTACAGACGTCTCTGCACCAATTCATAAGACACTACTAGACATTGCTCTTGTATTTAAGACTGTTTAACCTATGGTTCTCATACCAACTTTTTAACCATCCCCTTTCAGGAATCGTGGTGGCACATACATAATCCCACCATATATATATATATATAAAAGTGGAAGAAATATGAATACCTTAAACACAGTCTCATAATATAAAAAGCATAAAGAAGTGATAGTCTGATACATCCATCAACGCCCCTAATAGATTTAGTTTGGGCATACAAGAGAACTACTAAAATCATAACAATCCGAGTAAAAGGGCACGCAGGCCAAAACTGAAATACATAGTCTAAAATGTGTCTCTGAAGTAAGAACAAACGACCATAAGTAGAGGAGAGTATCTAAGGCATGCTGGAAGGAGCATCCTTACCCTGAATACTGAGGAATCACAACTCTGACTCAGCCACGTGGTCCTGTATAGGTGGTAGGTAATGAATCTACATCCAAAAGGAATGCAACAAGTGTAGCATGAGTACACAATGTACCTCTGTATACATAATAGGCTGACAATGATGCAAGATACATAGTCAGAGATAGATACGAAGTTGACACCAATAATCCTATGCTAATAATGTCAAATATCAGTAATAATAAATAACCTTTCAAGTTCAGAAATCCAACCAAGGTATTCATAATCACTCAATAGCAAGTCTCAACCACAGTTTATCAGTGATATGTCATAGATGTATGATATAAATGCAATGCATATACAAGGTACTGTTCTCAACCTTGTATATAGTACATCAAGGTTTTATTATGATCGGTACACCTATGGGGGACCCGTGAAGTCCATATACTGCTTCTAGTCAGCCGAAATTCCACACACGAATCTAACTAGAGCTCATGACTCATGTGTCGAGTGTCAATCATGTTGCAGGCATGCAACTCCGCTCCCTATGTATAAATATCAACTCAAGTACCATAATCTTATATTACTCTTACTTTTCTGGTCTCTTGTACCATAACATATCCATACCACTCTCACATTAAGTCACAGAACAATGAGTGTATGTATGCAATGACAATACCGGTACAACACCGTTCAACACCGGTACACACTCAATTTCTCATCACAACCGGCTGAGTGGGACCCCAAAACACTTCCAATACCTCTCAATATTTATAACTAATTACGTACTTCTACCGAAGTATCGAAAAACTAAATCGTAGCCTACCTCAAAGCCGAACATGAACTCTACCAAATCAAGTCTCGAAGATAGCCTTGACCTTCCTTCGTGCCTCGTGATAATCAAAGTCTATTCACATGTATTATATAGTTAATAATAAGTTTAACATAATAAAAGAAAGACATTAAATATCCATCCTTAGACCACGCCACCAAGACTCAAACATTTATATACAAAACCTAATATTACATACTAGATAATCATATTCTTAAATTAATTAAAAATATATTCACATTTGATCCCTCATTAGACAATCATCAAAAATCCCTAATTGAAAACATGCTTCTATAACCAAATTAAGACTTATAACATGATAATCTAATATAATCCAATCATAATTCATGATATTAACATCATTTAATCCCTAAACCCTCATTAAAATAAACCATATAACTCAATCTCTCAATATGCATAACTCATCTTTCCCAACTTACATAATATGCTAAACCACTATTAAAAGGACTTATAATCATACTTAAGCCATAAAAGGGGGAGACTGCATTACCTCAAGGTTGGAAATGCTCCTAAAGCTCTAAAATACCCGTATGCAGCGTTGTTTCGAAGTTAGCTATTTTGAGAAAGAAATTTCTGACCTAAGAATATTTACAAGACACCTGAACATGGATCCGCCCCAGCCGAATCGACTCCGCTGGAGAGGACCCATTGCGGCAAAAATACGTCACTGGGGCGGGAGTCACTTAATAGCTTACACCTCGCCACAGCGCACACAACTCCACTGCAGTTAACTTCCCCTAACTCCCAGATTCCGTTGAACAACCCCTCATAGAGGCGGACCTATTGGAGCGAATATTGGTTCTTCTATGGCGGACAACAGACATCAGCTAAAGGAAAACAGCAAAAAACGTACCTGAAACACTCCCGGAATCCCCCGAACACAAACCAAACATTCTCGTGTATGGTAAAAAGTGTTATGAACTTGCTCGTACCCTCGAATTTCACAAATAACCAAGCCAAGGCATACTTTTCTAAATAATTATTTGATACAAAACCTTAATCCAAACTTGCAAATAAGGCCATAAAATACAATTGATTGCCTCATGAAGTGAACCAATGACTCTGTTAAGTCATAAATGACCCTCCAAAACTACTGGAAGCGGCGAAACCTAGAAACAAACCCATCTAGCCACAAGTCAACTTTGAGTCAAACTAACCAACTCTAAGTTTTTAATTTTCTGTTTTTTATCTGAAACTTATATAAATGGATCTCGGGATCCATGCTACCCATCCCCATGCATTATAAACCTCACAAAGAGTCTACGATAAGAGTCAAATAATCAAATAAGGGTCTTTAGCAACAAATGACCAAGTGGGTCATTATAGCTATAGTGCACTCACCTCTATAATTCCCCTTATATGGGGAAGAATGACAGCTCTCCAACACTTGACTCATATCGATATGAAGAATGTGACACTGAACCAACTAATCAAGACCTTATTTGAACAGATACGCCTCATCCCAAATGTAGAACGGTGAATCATGATAAAGCTTCTTTCTGTGTTAAGTAGTAATTTCAGGTGGGTAGACCCCACTTACTATCAAGCTCATGATATCTACATACCATGGTATTTCTGCATCAAGAACAGCAAAAATTTTCTCATCAAGAAACGTTTCATGAATGAGCCTAGGCTTTGCACCCTTTTAGTTAAATAGATAACAGGTAGCAGCATGATTCGTATATACAATAACATGAGTCCCTACAATATAGGACCGAAACTTGTTAAACGCATAAACAACAGCCAGTAACTCCTTTTTAATGACCATATAATTCATCTCAGAAGTATCAAGCATTTGGCTAGCATAATAAATGCAGTGGAAGACCTTGTTTGTCCTCTGTCCTAACATATCCCGCACAACATATTCACGTGCATTGTACATCAACTCAAAGGGAAAATTCCAGTCAGGTGCTTTTACGATTGGTGCAGTCATCAATTTCCTCTTTAGCTCCTCAATGCCCTTTTCACATGTATCATCAAACATGAATTTCACTTCCTTTTCAAGTAGCCTGCACATTGGAATGGATATTTTAAAGAAGTCCTTTATGAAGCATCTATAAAACCCTGCATGACCAAGAATACTATATACACCCTTGACAGATACAGTGGAGGTAGCTTCTTAATGACTTCCACCTTTGCACAATCAACTTCTAAGACTCTTTTCGACACCTTATGCCTGAGGAAATACCCTCTCAGACCATTAAGTGACACTTCTTCTAATTCAGCACTAAGTTGGTCTCCTTACATCTTTCATGGACATGATCCAGTTTCTTCAAACATGCTTCAAAAGAACTACCAAATATAGATAAATCATCCATGAAGACTTCTACGAAATCACCCACCATTTCAAAGAATATAGCCATCATACACCTTTGAAAAGTCTCAGGTGCATTGCATAACCCAAATGACATTCGCTTGAAGGCGTATGTACTATAGGGGTAAGTAATAGTAGTTTTCTCCTGGTCTTCAGGTGCAATTGCTATCTGATTATAGTCGGAATGTCCATCCAAAAAATATTAATACTCTTGTTTGGCCAATCTGTCTAGCATTTGATCTATGAAGGGTATGTGATGATGATCATTCCTAGTGGCCTCATTTATCTTAGAATAGTCCATGCAGATTCTCTATCATGTTACCGCTCTAGTTGGAATGAGCTCATTTTTGTCATTTCTCACCATTGTCATCCCTTCTTTTTAGGACACACTATACTAATCTCACCCACTTGCTATAAAAATGGGATAGATAATTCTTACATCTAACTACTTATTTACCTCTTTCTTTACCACCTCTTTAATCATAGGGTTCAGTCACCATTGAAGTTGTATGCTTGGATTGTAATCATCCCCCATCAATATCTGGTGCATGAAAAATGCTGGGTTGATTCCCTGAGTGTCAAATATTTTCCATCCCAATGCTTTCTTTTGAATCTTCAAGATCTCCAAAGATATTGTTACCTCTGCATCAATGATATCGGATGCAAATATAACTGGTATAGTTCCATCATCACCCAAAAATGCATATTTGAGTTGCACAATTAATGGCTTCAACTCCAACTTCGGGGGCTCTTTGATTGATAACTTGGTGGCTGCCCAATTTATTTATCAAGTGGCTCAAACTCTCTCTCTCTCTCTCGAACATATATACCTACTAGATCAAGAATTTACACTACCTCGAATGCCACTACATCTCCAAAAATATCATCACCCACTAGAGCTCTCTCCATTGGGTTGCTAGACGTAATGAAAGGTCTCTTATTATCTTTAATCACCACAGTGATAGCAGGGAGTTATTCATAAATTAAAGGTAACATGAGGTCCTTGTACTCATTAAAAACCTCAACTTATCATGTACCCTCATAGTTAGCTTCATCAATCAGTGCTCTTCTTGTATCCAAGAATATACGCCCCAAATTAAATGGGACTTCCGGATCTGGCTCAACATCCAGGATAATGAAATTTGTCAGAAATATAAATGACCTAACCTATACCATAATATCTTAAATAATACCTTTGGGCTTGGCTAAATATTTGTTTGTCAGCTGCAGAACAATAAGTCGATCTTGGGTTTCCCAACTCTAGCTTTCTAAACATAGACGACGACATCAGATTAATACTTGCACAAAGATTGCAAAGTGCTCGTGCAATTACTTACTTTCCACTAGTGATTTCAATCATGAAATTACCTTGATCTTTCAGCTTTGTAGGCAGTTGGTTCTGAATTCGAGATGTGCACTCTTTAGTAAGTGCAGTTGTAGCATAATCTGTGAACCACTCTTATTTGCTACGATGTCCTTGATATACTTAATGTATTTTGAAATCCTTTATAGCATGTCTACCAAGGTGACTTTCATATGTACATGCTTCACTAAATGAAGAAACCTTTTGTATATGGCCTCTTCTTTCTACTTTACTAACCTCTAAGGGAACAGATGTGGTGGTTTGGCAACTGCTGGTTGTGGCTGCTTTACCAAAGGTGTCTTCTCTACCCTCTCTATCTCAATAACCTCATCTTCTACAACTGCCTCATTCTCTACTTCTCTCTAAGTTGGTTTCTTTGGTGCAAGTTCTTCTAATTTCCTCCCATTTCTGAGAGACACAACATTACAAGGCTTCGGATTAAGATCAATATCGCATGCAAGTCCCCCTTGTGGTCTTGTATTATGAGCAGTTGCTATCTGACCCATTTGTCTTTCTAAGTTTTGCATTGCCAGGTCACGATTTTGTTTTTTACCCAATATCTTCTGTTCAAATACTTGTAACTGACTTGACATCATTTTTTTCATCATTTCATCCATACTACTCACTAGAGTAGGAGCAGGGGCGCAAACAGGAGCCATATAACTCTGTACATGGGTTGTTTATTATTAGACTGTGATAATATTTGTACTTGATTGCGAGTATGTCTATTCTTTAGTTTCTTCCTTTATATATGTTAGCTAACAGTTCTCGGACTATGATACCTACCAGTACATAGTGTTTGTACTAATACTACCTTGTCTCATTCTTTTTAGTGGAGAGTACGTGATCGATTCCACATCCACTCCTCACGACTGATCCTGAGGCTTGTTATTGAGTTTTTAGGGTGAACATTGATGTATATAAGGAGGGGATTGTATGGTTAGGTGGGTCGAACTTGGATTGGGACCGAGTGGATACGAAAATAGGGTCAAATATAGGTTGGTGGGTATCTAGGCAGTGTGTGTTTGGTGGGGGTGTACGGGTGAATTTGGAGGGTGTTGGGCTAAGGCATTTGGAGGGAATGAACTAGACACGTTAGGTTATGTTTGTGATTGGTATTTAGTGGTTGGGTGGTGGTAAGGTGGCGGAAACTGGTCGGGATGGTAAGGTTGGCAGAATAGGGGTGTGATAGGGATGGTGGGGAATTGGTTGGGGGTTTTGGGTGTTTGTGGGTGGAGTCGGTTGATGACCTTTTGGGTGTAAGTTGGGGAAGTGTTGGAGTGTATTGGGGTGCAAGGAATTTGGCAGTTTGGACAAGGATGGGGCACGAAATTGATAAACAAATTTGTGTCCTGGTAAGGTAATGTAGGCCGAGAAGACCTTCAATGTGTTTCTAACAAGTAATCGGATAGAACCTTAGCTTGGGTATAGTTAGATGACAAGAGTTCTAACTAGACTTACACAAAGGGATTGGACCACAAAAGGACCAAGGGATGGCCCAAAAAAAGGACTGGGGTTAGGACCACAAAAGGATCACGGGTTGGACTACAAAAGGTTCCACTAAGATAACAACACAAAAGTTGAAAACCTAGCAAGTTTGAGTAAACTCAAATATATTTCATAAAACTTCAATGTCCCCTTACATCAATTGCCTACCGAGGTGAGAAATGGTTGGATCTTCAAGTCTTTTCTTCAACTCCACTCCATTCCACATTAAGCATATCACCATCTGATGAATGACAATCTTCAGCATTCCTAGCAAATCACCTCAACCCTCATGTTGGTTACTTAAGCTCATGGCCTTCTTTACATCATCTCCCCTTCTTCAACAGAATTTGCCCTCAAATTCTCGTCATCTATGTATGGCCAAACCAAATGATATGAATACAAGACAAAGGGTTTTGACTTCAAATAATGTCCCCATTGGACCAAAGATCTCATAATACAAAATTATTTGTCATAAGTAGAATGATTGAGTCGTGCACCACCTAATTTTCCCCTAGAGAAACCAATGGATCTTTTGTCTTAAATCAAGACGGCACCAATACCAATTCCATTAGCATCACACTCAATTTCAAATAGCTTCTTAAGGCTTAGAGTCAGTGCTTCACATATCCTTCTCTTCAAGGTTTCCAAAGTTCTTTGTGCTCCTTGGGACTATTTTAACTCACCCTTTCTCATTAGTTCAGTGATAGGGGCAGCAAGGGTACAACAATCTCGAATGAAATGATGAGCCAAACCATGGAAACTTCTTACCTCACTTACATTCGTAGGCTCGGGCCAACTATGGATAGTTTCCATGTTGGATGGATCCACATGAATGCCCTCAGATGATGCTATGTACCCCATGAATGGTCGTAGCACCTCGTGTATGAGCCTCATGAAAGAGCTGGGAGCATTCCACAATCGAAATGGCATTACAAGCCATACTTTGTTTTGGAAGCCATCTTCCATTCACCTTCCTCTCGTATCCTCATTTGATAGTAGCCACTCCTCAAATATATCTTGGAAAACAACTTGGCCCCACTCAATTCATCCCAAAGATCATCCAATCTTGGCCTAGGAAACATGTACTTCATGGTGATGTTTTTGACTGTTCGGTTGTCAATACTTATGCGCCAAGTTCCATCTTTCATTGGTACCAATAAGGCAGATACCACACATAGACTAAGGTTCTCTCGGACAATGCCTTTGTCTAGTAATTCTTGTATTTGTTCTTGTAACTCCTTAGCCTCTTCCAGATGGTATCTATAGATTATAATTGGTGGTAATCTAGGTGCAAGATCATCCAGAATCACATCTTTAGATTTCTTCAAGGGTTCCTTTAAGTCGGCATCTTCAATCATATCTCTCACAAGACTTTTCTTCTCCTCGCGCACCAATGCATCTATAGAACTCCCCTTCTTCAATTCTTCTTCTATCTCCGATGTATTAAGAAAAAGGGCCTCGGACTTTACCTTACATTTCTTGGCATTTTGGATCTTCATTTTCTTCACCTCACTATGTGACAATGGTATCAACCGGATCTTCTTATCATCCTTTTTGAAAAAAATAGATATTCTTTTCTCCATCAATTGCACTTTCCTATCAAATTGCCATGGCCGACCTAATAAAATATGACAAGCATCCGTAGGTAGGATGTCATACCATATCTCATCTTCATACTTACCAACCCAAAAACTAACGAGAGCTTGTTTTATTACCTTTAGCCCTCTGTCTTTGTTCAACCATTGGAGAGCATATGGCTTAGAATGGCTGCGGGTAGGTAGTTTCAATTTGTCCACCATTTCCACGGAGGCCATATTGGCACATCTTCCTCCATCAATGATCATATTACATACCTTGTCATTTACCTGGCATCGAGTGTAAAATAGTTGCTCTATTTTTGTATCCTCCTATTCTTCAAGTTGAACAGTCAACATACGTTGGAGTACTAAACTTTCACCCTCCTCCACAAGATCAACATCTTCCTCAAGGACCTTCTCGACTTCGAGTTCTTCAATAACAAAGGAATCCCCACACTCTTGATATTCTTTAATAGTCATTACCCGAGGGTTAGGACATTCATTTTCAAAGTGTTCTAATCCTTGAAATTTAAAACACCTTTTTCTACTTCTATCTACCCCCTTTGTAACCTCTACCTTCTTTCCTTTATCTTTCTCTACATTTTCTTAGCTATAGAATGGGTTAGAAAAAGAGGTATTGTCCTTTTCTTTGACATTAGTGGTCTTTACATTGGTTTTGGGGTACCTTTCTTTTGTTGTTTTTCAAATTTGAGGGTTGACATACGTCTTCAAATGTGTTGTATGTTGCAACTTCAACCTTTTCTTGAATCGCCACGTTTAAGCCTCCAATGAATCGTGCAATCCTTTGAGCCTCTTTTTCTTCTAAGTCACAAAACATGGTGACTTTCTCAAACTCTCGAACGTATTCCTCAACTTTAAGAACTCCTTGTCGAAGATTGGTGATCTTGAGATATAGGTCTTGTTCATACTCACTTGGCAAGAACTTCTTCTTCAAATGTTTCTTTAGTTTGTCCCAAGATTCAATCTTGGTCTTCCTATTCCTCTTCCGGCTTGTTTTGAGGTTTTCATACCACATAGAAGCGAATTCCTTCAACTTCAATGTAGCAACCTTAAAACACTTGTGGTCATCAAATTTCTTGTATTCGAAAACACTCTCAATGGACCTTAACCATTCAAGAAACTCTTACGGGTCCATATTTACTTCAAAGGTTGGAAGATCAAACCGTAGGCTTCGGTCATCTTCCCTTTCATGCCTCAGGTTCTCTTGGACATCTTCCCTTTCATGCCTTGGGTTGTTTTGTGAAACCTCCTCCGTGGACTCAACATCATTAATCATGGCACGCTCCGCAAACTCTCTTCTCAAAAGTTGCATTTGTTCCGCAATAAGGTCACTTATGGTCCTCCGAAGTTCTTCATTCATGTTACCCATAGCATCAAGGCCTGAGATGGGAAAGCCTTGCTCTGATACCAAATTGATGTATATAAGGAAGGGATTGTATGGTTAGATGGGTCGGAGTTGGATTGGGACCGGGTGGATAGAAAAATAAGGGTCAAATGGAGGTTGGCGGGTTTCCGAACAGTGTATGTTTGGTCCTGTGTGCGGGTGAAATTGGAGGGTGTTGGGCTAAGGGGTTTGGAGGGGATGAACTAGACACGTAGTTTATGTTGGTGGTTGATATTTCATGGTTGGGTGGTGGTAAAGTGGCAGAAACTGGTCGGGACAATAAGGATGGAGGAATATGGGTGCGATTGGGACGGTGGGGAAGTGGTTGGGGGTTTCGGGTGTTTGTGGGAGGAGCCGGTTGACGACCTTTTGGGTGTGAGTTGGGGAAGTGTTGGAGTGTATTGGAGTGCAAGGAATTATGTAGTTTGGACAAGGACGGGGCACAAAATTGATAAATAAATTCGTGTGCGGGTAAGGTAATGTAGGTCGAGAAGACCTTCAATGTATTTGTAATAAGTAACCGGATAGAACCTTAGCTAGGGTATAGTTAGATCACAAAAGTTCTAACTAGACTTACACCGAGGGTTTGGACCATAAAAGGACCAAGGGGTGGCCCACAAAAGGACCAAGGTTTGGACCACAAAAGGACTAAGGGTTGGACCACAAAAGGTCCGACTAAGATAACAACACAAAAGTTGAAAACTTAGCAAGTTTGAGTAAACTCAATTGTATTTCATAAAACTCCAATGTCCCCTTACATCAATTGCATCTCTTATTTATACTAGTTCTAGACCTTCTAGAAGAGGAAACAAGAAATACACAAACATATATCTTGGCCGAATGAGGGAGATGCTCGACTAACCCTTAATGTTCTCTAGGCCACCCTTTTGTTTCATACATGCATCTCGGCCGAATGGTGGAGATTCTTGACCAACCCTTCATGTTCTCTAGGCCAGCCTTTTGTGTCATCCATGTAGATAAGTGCATGAACTAGCTAGTTCATGAATTACCTCATTGGGAGACGTTGGAAGATTCTCTTTCTAGATGGTTCTTGGCTTAGTCATCCTATTTTATTACCAGGCCTTGTAATTAAGCTAAAAGGGAAACTAGTAATTAAGCTAGAAATTATAAGCAAACTAAAAAAAATGGTCTCGGCCAAGACCTACATAAAAGCCGAAAATTAATGGCACTTCTTGGATCTTTAAGTATTTTCTTTAACTCCACTCCACACTTCATTCCATATTAAGCATATCATCATAGGACGATTGGCAATCTTCAGCACTCCTAGAAAATCAACTTGTGGCTCATGTTGGACACTTAAGCTCACGACCTTCTTTACATCAAGCATGCTTGATGGATCCGCAGCCTGGAGACTCTTCTTTTATACTTGTCTTTTCTTGTATTTTGAGACAGTATTCATATTTTGATACTTATGTATTATTACAGACTTGTATTGATTAGTAGTGGTTCTTGTACAGTATTCAGACCAGTTTCTTGGGGTTGTATTAGTATTTTACTTATGCACTTATGTTATTTATGAGTTAGACTTCCATTTCTTCTGTTCTATTTACTTGATTGTTGTTGAATTGATGATTAAGGGATGAATTTTCCTACTGAGGTGAGAAATGGTTGGTGCCCGCATGACTAAGTGGTTTTGGATCGTAAATGTTGTAAGTATTTTTGTACTGATTATTGTTACCTTGCCCCTTTCCTACATTTCCCATAAAGTATATTGATGCTGGATTTTCCAGACATAGGTCGCTCGTCTGTCCCTCTCCACAAATTTCACAAAAGACATTAGCTTATTGTACTGCTTGTACATGCGGTTGAGTTTTCCCCGTGGTAAAATCTTTCATTTCTTGCGCATGGCCTCAATCTATGCTGATAGTTCTGTATAAGTATGCACTTCAAGATTCCAATTGCTTTCTTAGTTCCACAACCACTTGTCTCACCTTGCCACTCTGAACTGCTCTGAGTAATCTTGTTTAGTAATATGAAAGGTTCTGCATAACTCATATCAAGAGCTTGTCCCCCTGCTGCAGTGTCTAATAATATCTTGTGATGGGCATCCATACTTTCAAAGTCAACTCTCTCTTGTGCCGGTGTAAATTACGTTCGGACTAAGGGTCGAATTCCACAAGATGTTTTGACTAGAAGACCTTTGCATTGGATTGTGGTATCTGTGTCAAATAATATCTAAGATCAAGACGTTATATTCTTGAATAACAAAAGAAATAATAGCTTTCTCTAATAAAACCGCTAATTTATAAGTCCCAGTAATGTCGCCAAACACTTGAGAGACATTTGTTTCAGTTTTGCCTGCATGCCCTTTTACTTAGATTGTTACAGTTTTATTAGTGCTCTTCTATAGCCAGACTAGATCTCTTGGTGGCGTTGTTGGATGTATCAGACTATCACTTCTTTTCGCTTAGTATTATGAGACCGTGTTGTGGTATTCATATTTCTTCTGCATTTTATATATATATATATATATATATATATATATATATATATCATGTCTTGAGAATGATTTGGGAGTGGTTCGCTTATGTGGTGGGATTATGTAGGTGCCACCACAATTCTTGAAAGGAGATCGTAATAGCAGCGAAGGTGTTGTAATCGTGTGTCTACTGGCCCACGGTATTCAAGGATTCACATGCGTTTGCTAGAAGTTGTGATAGATGTTAGTGAACCAGAAACATCTCTAAGAAGTATGAGATGCCTTTGACCAATATACTGGAAGTAGAGATATTTGATGTATGGGGCATCGATTTTATGGGGCCTTTCCCACTATCTTTTGGGAACAAGTATATTGTACTGGAGGTTGATTATGTGTCAAAATGGGTGGAGGAAATCCCTCTCCCAACTAACGATACTAAGGTTGTGGTGAAATTTGTGAGGAATAATTTATTTGCAAGGTTCGGAAATCCGAGAGTGATGATCAGTAATGGTGGAGCTCACTTCTACAATAACCTGTTGAAGAACCTTTTGCCTAAATATGGGGTGAAACACAAAGTATCTACGACTTACCACTCATAAGCATGTGGACAAGTTGAAGCGTCCAAAAGAGAGGTGAAGCAAATCTTGGAGAAAATGGTAAATGTGCAGAGGAAAGATTGGGCAGCGAAATTGGATGATGCTATGTGGCCTTACATGACAGCTTACAAAACACCTATTGGGACTTCTCCTTATAGGTTGGTTTATAGGAAGGCATGTCACTTTCCTATCGAGTTGGAGCATAAAGATTATTGGGAAATCAAAAAGCTCAATTTTGATATTAGCTTGGCAGTGAGAGGCGGTTGTTACATCTACATGAACTAGATGAGTTCAGGCTAGAGGCGTATGAGAATGACAAGTTGTACGATGAGAATACGAAGATATGGCAAAATAAGTATATCCAATATCTTGAGTTCAAGCCAGGGTAGCAAGTACTTTTGTTCAACTCCAGGTTACGGTTGTCTCTTGGCAAGCTGAAGTCCCGATGGTCCGGACCATTTGTTATGAGTCGAATCACACCTCATAGCGCGGTAGAGTTACAAAAAATGGATGGGACACACACGTTCTTGGTTAATGGGCATCGTCTCAAGCGATATTGGGGCGGTGATTTGGATAAGGAGAAGGAGCACGTACTCCTTAAGGATTATTAGATGAAGCACTTGCATCATGCCGCGGTGTTAAATCAAGCACTTCTCGAGAGACAGCCTAAGTTTATAATGTAATAAATATAAAGAAAAACACCAAAAAAAAGAAAAATATAAAAGGATGTAATTCCACGACCTTAACTAAGGCGCTTGTTGGGAGGGAACCAAACCTTTAAATTGTTTTTAGCATCTTAGTTAAATATTATGGCTCCGAGTACCATTCTACCCACACCCATAAAAGAATTGAATAAAAATAGGGTAGTCCGAATCCCCTTCAAATTACTACCAAGATCCTATCAATGATTTAAGTGTGAGGATGGTCTTCTTATTTGGTTTTATCTAACTGGATTTTTTGATTGCTGATAGAATGTCACTGAGACCCAAAAAAATTAACACAAAAAAAACATCGGCTGACTCTAGCAATAGCAATAGGGGAAAATGAACCACCCCGTAAAGGAACCACACATAGAAGAGGTTAACCAAATGGATCCACATCGGTTTGGTTTGGCAGTGTTTGCACCGCACGTGCTTAACTGATGCCACATCTTCAATTCCCTCAGCGTCTTTGTCCCATGAGCCTAGAATTGATGCTAACAAGCTTTTCCATAACTTTCCTAATATCTATCAGTGCATCTATTCCAGGGGGTTGAGGTTTATGTCCTATGCACAATGCCCTGCCAACATAGATATACGCCATATGAGAGCTGGGATTCGACTATGATCGAGAGTATGTAGTAACGGTACATGGTACAGAGGTGAAATTCTCCTATCAGCTTATCAATTCAGAAATGTACTGCCAGAGGTTTCACCTGCAAGACCTTATACTTTTTCACTATGGCCTGACTATGAAAAACTCCGCAATACTCTATGTGTTCGTGCTTCCAAGGTTGCTTCAGTTCATAATGTATTTGGTAAGAACAAGTACCTTCCCCAAAAACACTTCATGCTACTAGCCAAGGTTATGCTCTAGTTTTTGAATTGTCGAATAATGCCCACCAAAAATGATACTGAGGTGTCCAAATTGAGAGTGTGTATGGTTTATGCCCTTCTGACGAGTATCGAAATTAATATGGGCAAGATTCTTGTGACAGAGATGGCAAAAGTAAGAAATTAGGGAAAGATGAGATTGCTATACCCCAATATGGTCACCACAATATTGCGCAAAGTAGGTGTTCCCTCTACCGGGGTAGACTTTGAGATGCCAAACCTAGGGAAATTGTTTGATGTAATAACGGTTAAACCCTCAAAAGAAGAGTCAACTTGTATCCTCACCACTGAGCAGAGAAACACCTGGCTTGAGCAATTAGTCAGGCTCTTATTTGCTGATTTGAGGCTTTGTGTTGAGTGCGAGGAGGCGAGCATAGAAGAGCTGCAATAATAATTTACATTTGACCTTGTGACTAGGATATTCATTGGCCTTTTATGAGCCTTCTGCTCTACCACCAGACAAGGATGTGAATCCGAGGATGAGAATGTCGTGTTTCATAGCTGCGCTACTAATTGTGCTGAGTCTAACAAGGCTTACTGCCTCTAGGGAGTCCCTTAACCCTCTTTGATTTATTTTGTATTATTCATTGAGGGAAATAAATTATTTAAAAGTGGGGAGTTGTATATGTTTGTTATGAGGTCGAGGATGATTATGCCTTAGGATGTTTTCAGTTTGTTCCTTATAAAGAATCAGAAAACAAAAAAAGCTAAAATGATTTTTTTCTTTTGTAGCTTCTTAGTCCCTCAGTAGCGACATGTATCATACACCCCTTGGTTTTTCTTATGGCCTCGGTTCTTTTCCGAGGGAGGGGGAGGCCTTTTAATCAGGTAGTTTTGTTTTTCTTTTTAGTTATAGGAAGGGATTTTCCCCATGATGGATGAATGACGATGGTCTTGAGGGAATATTGTCATAGGAAATAGGTAGTGACTCTATCCCTTAAGGCCATTCGAATACTAGGTACTCGGGGTATGATAATATCGACTAAATGAGAAATTCTTCGATTTTATGTGAAAATATGTGTAGAAAAGTGAATAGCCTCTCTTGAAACACTTAGGCTCATTTAATTGATTCTTTTGTGACCTAAGTGCTTAATTTCGAACTCGTGCTATTATTTTCTTGTTTGCGGATCGATATGGATCCATCTTAAGTTGATCATATGCCATGTGTGTGTGAGAATTCTTGTAATACTTAATAATTTATATTGACGTCTAGAAGTTTCTTAGTATATGTGAAAATAAAAAATGAAGGATGTTAAGTCTAGGAGAGGATAGATGCATTTCTTTGTTAGCCAAATTTTAGCTTTCTCTTTTCCGCCTTGTGTTATACCCTTAGTCAGCCCTTTTGAGCCTTTTAGACTTTTTCGTTCGTAGCCGTATATGAGGAGAGATTGAGCTTCAAGAAATAGTAAACGGTCTTATCAATACATAAATGTATAACTCCCCAGGAATTTCAATTGCGCTCATATTCATTACCTTAGGAATTGGGTTCTAGCTTTCCCCAGCCCCTTCTCATCAATGGACTCCTGACGTATACAAAGAAGTGCAGTTCATTCAAGAAATTCCTACCTCTATGTAGCATCTACATCGAGAATTCAAGTATTGTATACGTCATTAGTCCGATCCTTTGTAGGAACTACCCGTAATAACGAGCTTATACCCTTTGTTCTCATTAGCTTGAACTTTGATCCCTTAACTCCTAAAGCATTTAAATGGTAAAAATAGCACTAAATGAAAATTGGGGAAGATAAAAAGGGTTGGTGTTCAACGGAACTAAGGATGAGGAATATTGGTGCATTTGTGTAGAAAAAAATGTACTTTACTAGTTGGAATAAAAAAAAAGAAAAAAAAGAAAATAATTGAACAATGATAAAACAAAAGAAACAAGTTCCCTTCCAGTCTCTACGCAATCATTGGTGCTTAAATTCAAGAAAAGGGGTGTACTTTAAGTTTATGTCTGGTTGGTTTGTAAAGACGGTTATTATAGAAATTGGAATGAAATAATTATGTTGTATGGATTAATGTACTTAGGAAAGTTAGTCACTATTCTATCCAAATAATTCCTATCCATCACTTAACCTACATTACAACCCTTTAAGTCCTACTTGATCCTAGATTCAACATGCTTATATTAGTAAAGTATTTACTCTTAAGGGAAAGCTTATGCTTCGTTGTATACTGTATGTGATGTTCTTTGTGAGAGGGAGTATAAATTCTTTGATTGTATTCCCATTGTATGTGGTTTGGTATATTCATCTGAGAAATATGGGCCACTCCCTTATTCTTGGTGAGGGCTCATAGTTTACAAAAGATAGGTGGAGTATTTTATTTCTCATTTAGGTGACATGACCATATTTTCTTGACTTTGGTGTCTTGAGTCAGTTTTTGAGGCTATGTTGTATTGAAGATGTTGTTTGTGCATTTAAATGGATGATTTATATGTTGGCATAACCAAACTGAGAAATTGCTCAAGGTTTGATATGTCGTGTGATAATCGTATTAGCATAACTCGAGTAGACCTGTTCGAATTGCCATATTTCTTTGATCTTTTAGAGATGGGTAGTTGATAGTTGATTGCTCGAGGGTGAGCAAGAGTCTAAGTGTAGGGTGGTGAGGTTCGGCGTAAAATGTGTGAATTTACCCTCTAATTATCTCACATCTTATGTATTTTGTTATCATTTAAGTATGACTTATGCCTCTTTATGCTGAATATCGTGTTCTTAATGTGTAGGATTGAAACAAAGAAGAATGAGATATTTTTATGGTCAGAGAGATTTGATGTTTGAGTAAAAGCCCTCAAATCCAAGAATGAATTAAGTTCGGGGATTAAAAACCTAGTACGCATGCATAGAAGTGAAGAAATTTCATAGAAGCTGGGAAAGAAGCTTGGCATGATGCGCGCTGCGACGCGGGCTGTGTCGTTCCTGCATTGGACGGACAAATTGAAGAATAAAATGTGTTTCTGGAAGTACTTGGCCGGTTCTACCTTCTTTTCCTTGCCCTTACCCATCTCATCTTAATTGTATAAAGGGTTGGGGTATGAAGTACTACCCTTTCCTTTGGTACTCATGGGTTTAGGATATGGTTTAGAGGCATCCCTCTTTTGTTGTTTCTCAAAATTTAGTGCCAAATGGCACACATCTTTAAATGTATGGTAGGTGGACACCTCGACCTTCTCTTGTATTGTCGAACTCAATCCACTTATGAATCATGCAATCCGCTGTGTCTCCTTCTCATCCAAGTCACACAACATTGTGACCTTTTCAAACTCCCGAACGTATTCTTCGACCTTAATGACACCTTGCCGAAGCTTGGTGAGTTTAAGGTTGAGTTCTTGTTCGTACTCTCGCGGCAAGAACTTTCTTTTCAAGTGTTTCGTAAGCTTTGCCCAAGAGTCGATTTTCGTTTTTCCATGCCTGCTCCGGGTTGCACTTAAATTTTTGTACCATATAGAAGCAAATGACTTGAACTTCAATATGGCAACTTTGAAGCACTTGCGGTAATCATACTGCTTAAACTCGAACAATCTCTCAATGGCTCTTAACCATTCAAGAAATTTTTCTGGATCTAAATTACTATCGAACGTAGGGAGATCAAGACGTAGCTCGGTCGTGTTCCCCTTCGTGTCTTGGTTCCTCTAATACGTCATCGTTGGCATGCCTAGGATTATTTTAGGCCACTTCTTCTCTGGATTCTACATCATGAATAATGGCACGATCTTGAAATTCTCTCCTTAGAAGTTGTATGTGTTCGTTAATCATGTCGTACATGGCCCTACTAAGTTCCTCGTTCATGTTAGCCATAGCGTTATTACGTGAGATGGGAATGCTTGGCTTTGATACCAATTTGATGTAAGTACTAAGGGCTTTGAGTTGGTAAGTGGTTCGGGTCTTGGTGAGATTCAAGTTGACCCGAAATTAGGCAAGAAAAATGGGGTTCCTCAGGTTCTCGGTAAGCCGAGATGTGGGGTATTTGGCGATGATGTCGAGTAAATGGAGAAGGAGTCGGGTCAAGGCGCTTTATGTGGTGGTCACGAGTGGTATGAGGGTTGGAATAATGGTTGGGGTTCGGTAGTTTAGTGGTGGAAGGGTCGCGGCACCAAGCCGAAATAGTGACGTTCTTGATTTCTCGGGTGGGATGGACAATGGGATGGTTAAAAGGTGATTTGGGTGGAACGGTTTGAAGGCATGTTAAGAAGATTTTGGAATGTGTCTCGGGGGTCTTGCGGGACAGGATGATGGTGGTGGTTTGGTGTTTTGGCGGTGCTAAGGTCGCAGAAACAACCTGAGACAGTGAGGGTCCAAGGGGTGGGCTCGGTAGGGATATTGGTGTGTTTGATGGTATTTGCGTGGAGTTACGGTTGGTTATGGATCGAGGCCTTTTGATAGGATGTTAATGAGGTGTTGTGGAATATATTAGAGTGGGGAAACAAGTAATTGGAACAAGGAATGTATACAGAATGTTGGAAACAATCCGAGACACAAACCAAGTCTCAATTCGATCGATATGTGGTTCTTGGATGGTAACACAAGGAGTTAATTACTCGTGTGTTCTCCAAGGATGTTGTGGTCAATTGTACAAGGACCAGGTTGAGGTTTGCTGACCGCAAGACTCAACACTAACCAAGCAAGGGTGACCGAAACCTTATAAAAGATAGGTGGTTCTCCCAAAGAACCGAGTGATCCTCCTGGAGGATCAACTAAGAACTTACAATCCCGGATTGAAAGACTTAGCAAAGATGAGTAAACACTCAAGTTTTATATTCAACAACAACTCCCTAATACATTATCGTAAGGGCTTATTTTATAGTAGAACAAGGAACCTTCTAGAATGAATTACAATGAACACAAACTATAATACTTAGTCGACTAGGTGGGAACCGGGATGGGGGGG
This sequence comes from Anisodus tanguticus, assembly GCA_034509755.1. Lineage (NCBI taxonomy): Eukaryota > Viridiplantae > Streptophyta > Magnoliopsida > Solanales > Solanaceae > Anisodus > Anisodus tanguticus. Next base: position 38,656,996 of record CM067545.1, on the reverse strand, counting down.
GGAGGGAAGGGGAAAGGTCCTTGGCCGAGGGGAGTATTACGCCCAAATGAAATGTGTTTTAGAACCTTCTTTGATAGCTCCCATACATGGTTGGTTAGCACTTGAATGAGCTTTTTGGAGTGTGTTGAGGTACATGGCCCTTGGCCGATTGTGGAGATAGCAAGTTGAGAAACTCTTTAGCTTCATCAATCCGCGTCTTGATGTTCTCAATTGATGAAATCCATACCCAGTTTATCCAGTTGGAAGACCTCAACTTCTAGATGGCACATTCACTCATTTGATCCCGTGTACATACTTGGCTATGTCACTATGTGATGTGGCTTCTCTCAGCTAAGTTATTTTCCCCCATTGAATGTGACCTAGTGAGTAGCTAAGGTTATTACATCCATTTAATATGTCCTAAGTAACTAATGCTTAACTATGAAATTAAAGATAAGCATTTAAAGACAACGTCTTCAGCCAAGACCAACACAAAAAGGCCGAATAAAATACAACTCTTTGAGACAATCACGTCTTGTCTCCTAAGCCATTACATACTCCATACACTTTCAACCTTCTAGTTGTGCGTTTATGGTTCACCATTGGCATTCTTGGAGCTTTGCTTTGTATCTTGAATTAAGGAATTATGTTCGGGGTTTGATTTACATCAGGAGTAACAACCACTAAGTGTGGAAGTAAGAATTTACATGACAAGTCCTCGCCACCACATCGGTTTAGGGTCGTTCGATGATATTGCTGAGCACACGTGCTTCCTGTACTCATACTACACTTGCTGCACTTTTATGTGTAGGTCTATACGTGATGTAATAACCCAGTTTTATTGAAGGATTGTTTGGTAATTTAACCAAAAAATATAAAATAAAAGAGAGGATTAAGTGTTACAAAATGTGCCAAGCCCAAAAGGAAGAACATGAATAAAAATTAGAAATATGATGGCTTTAAGACATCTTGCATGAAGAGAAACAATAAGGAACAATAGCAGAATGCATAAGTAGAAGGAAAAAAATGAAGTATTTCTTAAAACAAAGGGGAGAAAAAGAGAAGAGAAAAATAGGTTTTTTTCATCCAACTCATCAAGGTAATGACTCTAATCTTTTATTTACGTTTATTATGTGATTATAATGTTAAACCCCATAGTTTTAAGTCAAGGCTCGTCGTTGATAACCTAAGTATCTTGGGAAGGTTAAGACCTCTTATATTAGGATAACAATGGTTTAAAACAAGTTTAAGGAAGTGTAGGAGTTGAATGAATTGAAGAATGCGCGTTGCGTCGAAGATTGAAGTTGAGGCAGCCCAAAGTCACATTTCACGGCCAGTTAAGTTGATACATGGACCGTGCAAAGTAGTGGCTCCACCATGGGTTCTTAGATAGAATGTTGGCAAACTTTACCACTTTTCATGATGGAAGTACAGGGCATGGAAATGTTTAACGGTGGGCAGTATCCACTGTGAAACTTTCATGGGATGTTAATTTGGCCATGAAAGGGAGGCAGTGGCCAGCCTACTTAACCGACAAACCTCAAATTTTATGGCATTTTTCATATACACAATCCATAAGCGGCCATATATTCTCTCCCAAGGTTCTCAAAAGGTCCCATAACCATCCAAGCTTAGTTCGAAACTAATCAACGTGAATATTACGCCTGGAAGTTTATGGTACTAGTCTCCTTCCTCTCTTCTTCTTATTGTTGAGTTGGATACTTCTTTTGGAGGAAGTAAGGTGTTACAATGATGATTGTTGGTATTGAAGCTAAGAATATACCTCTTCTTATTGTATATAAGTTTTTTTTAGCTTTTGGAGTGTCGATTGTTAATGACTAACAAGATGATAGCCAAGAACCGTAGATGTGTGTCGTATTATTGGTGTGCTATGGTTTGGGGGTATTCTTATGAGGTTGAAGTTCTAGATTTGAGATGGTGGTAAAGTTTGTAGTTGTGATTGTTGGTATGGAATTTGAAGGAGGATATAATAAGGAAGAAGTGTAGTAAACTAGTCGTATGTTGTTAGCTCTAGTATTGCTATTGTTTATTGTAGATTAATGGATAAAGAATATTGAATCTGATATCCTCTGATAGAGAGTTGACGTTAAGGGACGTTAAGGTATGTTAAGGGTTATCCTTTATTTATTTAGGCATGAGTCCTATTACAACGAAATGTAAACGAATGTCCCTCTAAAATAACTCTATTCATGTTAAGCTAGAAATGTTCATATTCTTCATTCTATTGAAATGTCACTTGAATCTTGTTTGTCCCTCTTTGGGAGTACTTTTCATGTCATAAGAGATATCTTCCATTATATTGTATTCTTCTCTGGTTAATAATGAAACATTTGATGGCCTGTTAGCTTCATAGTGATAGTCGAAGGTGTAATGACTTCATGTCACTCTGACAAGTTTAGAAACGTTCTACCATGATCCCTATGCATGTATATATATATATATACGGTATACTAGATGACAAACAGATTATATACATGATATATTTAGTATTAGAACCACTGATCAGTTGGTTATTGATTGACGATGATTATGCCCACGGAGGAAATTATGATATGAGATTATGAGTATGTGTGTGGCTCCAGAGTGTTATATACTTGTATATAAGTATATGTATATATATCATGGCCCTCAGTGGCAATTCCGAGTTCCATGTTGACCCTTATTTCCTCTCACTTATATTTATGCCTTTATTTATGCTTTATCTGCCTTACATACTAGTACATTCTTTCATGCTAACTTTCCTTTGTCAGGGCCATTGTACTTCATGCCCGCAGGTCCAGGTTGACAAACTGATGGACCTTCATAGTAGGCTGCCCTAGTGCAGTGGTTAGTTGTCGCACTCCATTTCTCCCGGAGTAGCTATAGAGAGTTCGTATGCTATGAGACTTATGTATATATGGATTTTTTATATGGAGGGTCCCGTCCTGACCATTTGACAGTTATGATACTCTTTAAGGCTTGTAGACTTGGGTTATGTGTCTAGATGTTATGTATGGCTTTGCTGGCCTCTTTGTTGGTCAGTTGACCCATATTGTGGCCTTGTCGGCCTTATGTATGTATATATATGTTTTGGGTTGCTTACCCTTTAGGTTGTATATTCAGATTACTCTATGAGGCTCCTATTGTGGCCTTTTCAGACTTATATAACTTATTATCATTATGTCTATGGATTTAATATGTCACAACCTTGTCCGCCTAGACTTTATGTTTTTTCAGGTTATGGTTCCAAATGTGGTACGCTCGGGCTAGTATGGAAATAGGTGCCGGCCACACCTTCCAAGGTTGGGGTGTGATAAAATTGATATTAGTTCAGGTTATGTCCTAGGGAGTCTACAAGCTGTGTCTAGTAGAGTTGCTTATGAGTGTGTTGTGCACCACATTTATAATCAGGAGGCTATGAGACATTTCGAATTGTCACCCTTTCTTATTATTCTAGATCGTGTGATAGAGCTGAGTCGTAAGAATTAAATTCCTAATCCTTATCTTATTTGTAATTTCAGCGATGCCTATGACTAGGAATCAAGACACTACTAGGAGGATAGATGAGGTTGCGGGGGAGGGTACCAGTCAGGTGCCACCCGCTAATATGGGACAAAATGTGCCCTGGGGTGATGCACCATCTCAGATCTCATAGACCCTGCCACCTCTAGAGGAGCTCAAAGGGGCTCCGAACCCTAGTTCCTCAACCTAATACCCCTGATTAGGATATGCGAAGTACATGCAGTTGTTGACCTAATTAGTGGCCGCTTAGACCTTGTGTTAGGGTACGAGTTTTGGATCTTCTAACAGGGTAGCTAGTGCGAGGGTCAGAAACTTCATTAATCTAGATCCTCTAGTATTTATAGGATCTGACCTGGATGAGGACCCCCCAAATTTTATGCAGACTCATAGGACGTTGCGAGTAATGCATGCTTCTGACACTGAGGCAGTAGAGTTAGCATCCTACAGGTTGCGGGATGTCACTATTTTATGGTATGAGACTTGGGAGTGGTCTAGGGGATCACATGCACCACCAACAGTATGGAAGGAGTTCTTAGTAATTCCTATATCATTATCTGCCAGTAGAGTTACAACGGGTGAGAGTTGACAAGTTTTTGAATCTTCAGCAGGTGAGCATGAGTGTACGGGAGTATAGCCTCCAATTTGACTCTTTGGCAAAATTCCCCCTCGATAGTAGCAGAGATGAGCAATCGGCTACATCAGTTCCTGAATGGTTTGGGGCCACATCTGATTAGTGAGTGTACTACAACCTCTTTGCATAAGAATATGGATATTTCTCACATTCAAGCATATGCTGAGAATTTGGAGGAGCGTAGGTGATAGAAATGGGTTGACTGAGATCATGATAGGGGTAATCATAAGAGGGCATGATATGCCGGTTATTCGGGTGAGTTATGAGGTGGATTTGGGCCACAATTTCTAGGCGCCCAACATATCATGCGCCCAATGTACTACCATATTTCCAGGGATCACGGCATGATCAATTTTCTTACTCTAGATCAGGTATACGTTTGCGAGCGTCAAGCTCTCAATATCGTGGGGATTCTAGTCAGACGAGGCCACCTTTGCCACAATGTGATCATTGTGGTAGAGCAAAATTCAGACAGAACGTGAGTTTGTGTTATTCTTGTGGACATCATAGTTATATTATGCGCTACTGTGCAATGAGAGGTGGAGGTAGTACGACTTAGTTAACTGCATCTGTAGAAGCTTCATCATTATCAGTACACCCTTCCTGGTAAGGTTCTCATATGTCAGCCAATCAAGGCTTAGATAAAGGACGAGTGTCTAGCTCGGGCGGTAATTAGTACCGCATCTATGCACTGGTGGGTCGACCAGATCTAGAGTCTTCACCTGATGTCATCACAAGTAAATTATGTATCCTCTCCCATGACGTGTATGCATTGATTGATCCAAGCTCCATTTTATCATATGTTACTCCCTTTATTGCTGGTGTGTTCAATATGGAGCCTAAATTATTACATGAGCCATTTTTGGTGTCTATGCCGGTTGGTGATCCGGTGATTGCTCGGTACAGATATTGGGGTTGTGCAGTTATAATTAATAGTCGTCATACCCTAGAGGACTTGGTAGAGTTAGAAATGGTTTATTTTGATGTTATCATGGGTATGGATTGGTTGGCTTCATGTTATGCCAATATTGATTGTCGGGCGAAGGTTGTTCAATTTCACTTTCGAGGCAAACCAGTTCTAGAATGGAAAGGCAACTCCACAACGCCCAAGGGTAGGTTTTTTTTTTCCACCACCTTAAGGCAAGGAAGATGATTTCTTAGGGGTATATCTATCATTAAGTTCATGTTCGAGATGCCAAGGCGAAACCCCAGATGCTTCAATCTGTTCTTGTAGTTAATGAGTTCCCAGATCAGCTCCCAAGTATTCCCCTTGAATGGGAGATTGATTTTTCTATTGATGTGCTTTCTGGAACTCAGCTAATATCTATCCCTCCTTAGAGAATGGCTCCTGTAGAATTGAAAGAGTTGAATAAGCAGTTGAAATATTTATTGGAGAGGACTTTATTAGGCCTGGTACATTGACATGGGGTGCGCCAGTGTTGTTCATTCATAAGAAAGATGGTTCGTTAATAATATGTATATATTTTCATTAGCTGAATAAGGTTACTATCATGAATAAGTATCCGCTTATGAGGATCGATGATATGCTTAATCAGTTTTTGGGCACTAAGTATTTCATGAAGATTTATCTTAGGTCGGGATATCATCAGTTGAGGGTAAAAGAGATGGATATCCCGAAGATAGCCTTTAGGACCAGATATAGCCTTTTTGAGTTCCTCATGATGTTGTTTGGGCTTACTAATGCACCAACAACTTTCATGGATTTTATGAATCGGGTCTTTAAGCCATTCTTGGATATATTTGTGATCGTGTTTATAAATGATCTCCTGATATACTCGTGGTCCGAAGTAGAGCATGTAGATCATTTGTGAGCAGTGTTACAGATGCTCTAGGATCACATCTTGCATGCAAAGTTCTCCAAGTGTGAGTTCTGTATGAATTCATTAGAATTTCTTGGTCATGTAGTTTCAGATGAGGGTATTAAAGTTGATATTCAAAAGATTGAAGATGTGAAGAATTGGTCGAGGCCCATGCATCCTACAGAGGTTCAAAGTTTCTTGGTCTTAGCATGATATTATTGGCAGTTTGTAGAGGGCTTATCTTCTATTTCTGCCCCATTAATAAAGCTGACTCACAAGGTGACCAAGTTTTAGTGGTCAAAAATGCGTGCGAACGATGTTTCCAGGAGTTGAAAGATATGCTTATGTCAACACCTCTCTTGACACAGAGGGTTTAGAGGGCTATATTATTTATTGTGATGCTTTGAGGGTTGGTCTATGATGTGTTCTAATATAGCACGACAAGGTTATTTCATATGCTTTGAGGCAATTAAGAAAGCACGAGCAGAATTACCCAACCCATGATATTGAGTTAGTAGCTGTGGTGTTTTCTATGAAGATATGGCATCACTACTTGTATGGAGTTATTGTTGACATCTTTATTAATCATAAGAGCCTTTAGTATATCTTTCGACAAAAGAAATTGAATATGAGGAAAAGATGGCTCGAATTGTTGAATGTGGTAGCTAATGCATTGAGTCATAAGTCTATAGGTAGTCTAGGTCCTATAGTAGCCGATAAGATGCCGATGACTAGACATTTGAGCCAGTTGGTCAGTTTGAGAGTTTGACTCCTTGATTCATGTAATGAAAGTGTTATCGTTCATAATACAGTATAATCATCATTGATAGTGAAAGTGAAAGAACAATAATTTAAGGATCTTGAACTAGTAAGAATAAAAGAAGGAATCCTATAGCAGAGAAAGCTAATATTGGAGCTTGGAGAGGCCGTCTATGCATGCCAGATGTAGGGGGACTCCGGGAGCAAACTATGGTCGAGATTTACTAGTCATGATATTCTGTTCACCATGGATCAACGAATATGTATCACAAACTCAAGAGAATCTATTGGTGGAATGACATGAAGAGGAATATCGCAGAATTTGTGGCTCATTGTCTGAATTGCCAACAGGTTATGATTGAGCATAAGAAGCCTAGAGGATTAGTTCAGAATATAGAAATTCCGACATGGAAATGGGAGATGATTGACATGGATTTCATTATAGGTTTTTCCCGTTCTCAGTGGAAGTCTGACTCTATATGGGTGATCATTGACATGCTTAGGAAGTCGGCTCATTTTCTCAAGTTAAGATCACTTATGCGACTGAATATTATGCCAAATTCTATATAAAAGAAATAGTTCCACTTCATGGAGTTCTAATGTATATTATTTTTGAAAGCTCAGTTTACAACTAATTTCTGGATATCCTTTCAAAGTGGTTGGGGCACTCAGGTGAATCTTAGTACAACTTTTGATCCGTAGACTAATGGTCAGACCGAGCACACTATCCAGACATTGGAGGAGATGTTGTGGGCCTGTGTGCTAGACTTCAAGGGTACTTGGGATGATCACTTGCTGCTTAATGAGTTTGCATACAATAATAGCTAACGTTCCAGCACACAAGGCCATAACATGTCCTCGAGGACTGACTCCGTATGAAGCCTTATATGGGCGGAAGTTTAGGTCCTCGATTGGATGGTTTGAAGTGGTGAGATTAAATTTCTAGGGCTTGATTTGGTACAACAAGCAGTGGAAAAGGTGAAATTAATTCAAGAGCAACTTTTGGCCGCTCAGAGTCGGCAAAAGTCTTATTTAGAAGTGCGACACTGAGATTTAGAGTTTTCCATTGACGATTGGGTATTCTTGAAGGTTTTACCTATGAAGGGCGTAATGAGATTCGACAAGAAGAGAAAGCTTAGCCCCAGGTACGTTGGGCCATATAGAATTATTTGGAGAATAGGCCGAGTGCCGTATGAGCTTGAGTTACCCCTGAGTTAGATTCAGTCCACTCAGTTTTCCATATGTGCATGTTACAAAAATGTATAGGAGACCCATCTCGTATCACCCCTGTAGAGGATATTCAGATTACAAAGGGTCTATCTTATGAGGGGATTCCTGTTGCTATCGTAGATCTCCAAGACCGGAAGTTACGAACTAAAGATATATCTTCCATCAAGGTGTTGCAGAGAAATAACGATGTAAAAGAAGATATGAAGTCTAGATATCCTCACATATTCCAAACTGAAGGTTTCTAACAATAATTGTGTGATACGTTCCTTTTATCTACATTTTATGGTGATGAAATTATCTTATGTACCTTTTTTAGGTGACGATCATGGCAAGAATGGGGTAGACGCAACCCAAGCCACAAGTTCAGATATTTGAGGTGAGTCGTAGTTTATAATATGGATCTTTTGATTTGTAGATGGTTGTGTGGGGGCTAATATAATGTTGTTTAATGTGTTGTATAGCCCTAGGAGGAATATATTGTATTTTCTAGTTGCATGATAGGTTTTAGATAGTCCTATCTACATAGGAACTCTGCTGAAATTTCCATAGAATCCTGAGAGTTAGATTTCTCTCATACGTTGCCCCAATATTTGAGGGTGAATGTTCTTACAGGGAGAAGGATGTTACACCCCGTAATTTTACATCAAGGCTCATCGTTGATAACCTAAGTATATTAGGAATGTTAATACCCTTTATATAAGGATAACGATGGGTTAAAACAAGTTTAAGGATGTGTTGGGAAGTGTAGGAGTTGAACGAATCGAAGAACGGGCATTGCGATGAATATTGAAGTTGAGGCAGCCCAAAGTCACATTTGACGGCCTGTTAAATTGATCCACGGACCGTGAAAAGTGGTGGCTCCACCGTGGGTTCTTAGGAAGAATGTTGGCAAGCTTCACCATTTTTTACAGTGCAAGTACGAGGCATGGAAATGTTTAATGGTGCGTAGTAGCCACCATGAAACTTTCACGAGCCATTAATGTGGTTGTGAAAGTGAGGCGGTGGCCATCCTACTTAACCGACTAACCTTGAATTTTATGTTATTTTTAATCTACACAACCCCTATGAAGCCCTATATTCTGTGTCAAGGTTCTCCAAAGGTCCCATATCCATCCAAGTTTAGTTAAGAAGTAATCAATGTGAATCTTACATTGGGAAGTTCGTGGTTCTAGTCTGCTTCCTCTTTTTATTCTTGTTGTTGAGTTGGAGACTTCTTTTGGTTAAAGTAAGGTGTGCTAAGGTTGGTTTGTTGTATTGAAGGTAAGAATCTCCCCTTTCTTATTGTATATAAGTTTGTTCAAGCTTTTGTAGTGTCGATTGTTAACGACTAACAAGATGATAGTCGGGAATCGTAGAGTTATGTTGTGTTGTTGATGGGCTGCATGCTTGGGGGTATTCTTATGAGGTTGATCTTCTGGATTTAAGATGGTGGTAATGTTTCTAGTTGTGGTTGTGGATATGGAATTTTAAATGAGGATAGAATAAGGAAGAAGTTTCGTAAACTAGTCATATAACAAGCTTGTTCATCCTTTGAGTTTAAGTTAGCTTTAGTATTGCTATCATTTATTGTAGATTAATGGATAGAGAAGATTGATCTGATTTCCTCCTATAGATCATCGACGTTAAGGTATGTTAAGGCTTATCATTTCTTTCTCTTAGCATGAATCTGATTACCGTGAAACGTAAAGGAACATCCCTCATAAATGACTCTATTCATGTTATGCTAGAAATGTTCATATTCTTCATTCTATTGAAATATCACTTGAATGTTTTTTGTCCCTTGTCAGGAGTAATTTTCATGTCATAAGATGTATATTTCATTGTATTGTGTTCTTCTCTTGTTATTATTGAAACGTATGATGGTCTGCTAGCTTCATAATGATAGTCGGAAGTGTAACGTCCTCATGTCACTCGGACAAGTTTAGAAAATAGTCACCTAAGAGTGTTTGTCCATTCTAAATCACATTTTGTGTAGTTTGAGGTGATTTGGAGATCCGAGAGTGTAAATATACTTCATTAGAAAGGTTGCTTAGGTTATGAAGTTAAGGTAAGTGAGACTTTAAACCTTGAGTTCTTGCTTTTCAAACCCATGCAAAGTTATGTCTTGTCTCCCTAGTCCATGTTGGGACACGAGCATGTGATTGGAATAATTGTTGGTCTTTGAGGCCAACCACATATATTTTATTATCAAGTACACTAAAACTCTATTAATAAATTATTTTGTTACGTGATACGGTTGTGATCCATGAGGTTAAGGCACTGTGTACGATTCTTGATTCACTGGGGCATTATGTATTCTTCCACAAGCATTGTGTATGCTTCTCAACATATTTGGCATATTTTGTATGTTGTCATGATTTGTGGTGTTGATTTTCAACTACCGTTTATGACAAATCCTTAGTGTAAATTATATTGAGATATATAGTATTCTTAATAAAAAAATATTTCGATCTTTTTGGATATTATATTACGTTATAATTATTGTGTATAATATTTTTGAGCATGTTGTGTGTTTGTATTTTCTAAAATTTATTTCAGAGGTATTTAAAGTGGTGGGTCGAGGAACTTATTGGGTTATATTTAAGTATAAGTCGGTCCTTACCGGCATCTCCATGCAGATGTTGTTGTTGAGAACGAAGCTAGTAGCTGACTAGTTTGTTAAAGTGGATTCAGATGTTGAGTTGAGCCCTGCATTTTTTGTGGAGACTTCCATAAAGAGCTTTACCATTTATTTATTGAAGCCTTTTCTTTGGGGTGAACACACCTGAATCTTTTGAAATTCTCTTAGATGCTCCATGATCTAGTGTGGGATTTGGGTAAAGGTTTTATATAAATATTCTGAGATAATTATCATATTGTTTGAGTACTTATTAAATTTGTTAGATATTCTGAATTAATGGTTAAGATATGAAAATTTGACTTTGTTGGCTAGTGGTGCGTCCTGGATGCTAATCACATATTCGGAGTAATTTGAGACGTGATAAAGTTAGTATCAGAGGTTATGTTTGAAGTGTTAGGTCATGGAGCAGTGTCATGACCCAATTTACAGATCATGATAGAACCTACACTATCACACCCCAAACCTAGGCCTGAATGTAACACGTTACTCGGTGCCTTACTGCATATGATCAAGCGAACCACATGGCTTGCTGAATCAACACGTGACATGTAGTGATGCAGAATATAATTTAAAACATGAATAGTCTCGATAAAACATAAGTCATCATAATAATATTGAATATACTATTTTAAACATAAGTGCGTAAAATATGTTGAAAACATGATAGTTGTAGCCTATGAGGCTAAGTATAACTGATTATTAAACATGACATACTGACTAGTCTCTGAAACCTCTAACATGCATCTGAAAATATTGAACTGCTTTTGGGAAAAAGTCCCCAACATACCTGACTATCTAACATAACATAAGTATTGAAAATAAATGATAACGCCCCGATGTAAGTGGGGCTCACCCACTAGATGATACGATGAAGTCCTAACGAGTATATCCGTCATCCTGAAAATCCGTACCTATTTCGTGAAATGCAGGCCCTGAACAATAGGGACGTAAGTACACTGGAGTTGTACTTGTATGTATGCAACTGAATGAATAAACTGTAAATAGGGTGCTCGAGGAATGGGCAACCCAAAAAAATAGACATGAATCAATATGTGATGCTAAACTGAAAATTGAAGATGGATTGAACATGAACATAAGTGTAATATGACATGAAGGTAAAATATGAATAAACCTACTAGAATGTGAGAGAGCATTAGTAAAATCAACATGAACCACCACATGGGTACATGGCCTCTGATCTCGGCCCAATCAACTAAGTCATCTCCTACCTCATCGGGTATAAAACATGAACATGACATGAGTGGATCCATAAAATAACATACAATAACATTAAGGAATCATCCTAACTGTGCAGAGAGATCCTTATCTTATGTTGGCATTTGTAGTTTTAGGTATTAAACCTTGTCGGTAATTTGTGCTATTCCAAAAACCATGAACACAAAAATAGTTGGCTTAAAAGCCCATGACTTGTATAACATGCAACAACAACAACATACCCAGTGTAATCCCACAAGTGGTGTTGGAATTAGCAAGAATAAAAAGTGGTAGTTTTTGATGATTGACAAATATAATGCACTAGGTGAATGAACCAAGTCCATGAACTTTTTCTATCAGAAAGTAGATGTGGTACAGAGCAGAATAAATCAAGCTCAGGGTAGAGGTTGAATAAACCGGGTCAGAGAACATGTTCCTTCTCAAACACAACAATGAGACAGAGTCGACAGGAACATATGCAAGGAACATGTACATGATCGTGTTCCTTTTCAGAATCCTATTGTGAGTAGGATTTGTGTTTTTATGGTAAAGGCTTGGCATAAAAGATAGCAAGATTTCGAGCTATACTTATCAGGATTTCACACCGTACTTATCAAGACATTTCAGAGTCCTACAAGGAAGCTAAATATATGAGAAGATGTAAAAATCCCAATCAATGTCAAACCCTATTCTACCTTGATGGTCCGTATCAAGTAGGATTTAGGTCAGTCGTAGTAATGAAGTCCAAGAGAAATAAATAACAAGTATTTCTATGAAGAACATGACACACTCACACAGAAAGAATTTAATAAACTAGGAAATCAATGATATACTTGAGATAGTTCTGATTCTATAGTTGCGACCCTAATACTACGAAAAAGATTGAAGGAGATGTTCTACTTAATGAAGTTTTCCAGTTCTTAAGTCTAGATTCTTGTATTAGGGTGTTTAACGAGTTGTACTTTTATCCGGTTTTATAGAAGCACTGTCATAGGTATAAACAATTAGTTAAATTCATCTTCAAGTTAAAGTTTAACTTGAAGGTTTCTTACTAGTCTGGGTAGATTAGTGAGATAGGAATTAAAGTTTATTGTTCCTAGGTTACATAGTTTTTAACTTAAATTTGCAGAGTCTCACCATTGTAGTGGAGTTGGGAATAAATATTACAAAGGTGTAGGTCGTGGTGTTTACTAACCATGTGAGCTGGGTGGTTTCCATGTAAAAGTATTGTGTCTTTTACTTTACTATTCTTATTATTCTACAATCGCTATGCATAGAACATGTAGGGTAATGTATTTCATCCTATATGCGAAAATGAAGGGAACCCATAGGATAGAAACAATACGTATGAAAAATATCAATTGGTATCAGAGCAGGTTATCTTCAACAAGGCTAACACCTTAAGAGAAAACTATGATGAATGATGCACCACCCATCAAACATGGTGAAGGTCAATCTACCCATCGACCACAACTGTTCAATGAAAAATATTACGCTTGGTGGAAAGCTCGGATGGAGGACCACTTGCAAGCTGAATATTATAAGCTATTGAAAACGATTACTGATTGTCCAAATATCCCATCAAGAAAGGTACAAATAGAAAAGCTATAGCAAAGGAGAAGAGTGAATAAGAGAAAGCCGACTACAAAATCGTCGAGAAAAATGCTAAGGCAAAGATTGTCTTGATCTGTGGACTTGGTCCGACGAGTACAATAAAATCTCTAGTTGTACCTCTACAAAGCAAATCTGGGATGCATTACCAACCAGGTTAGGAAATTCAGAAAAGCCATGCTTGCCACATATTTTGAAAATTTCAGAATGATGTAAGGAGAAACTATTTCTGAAATGTTCAAAAGGCATACTTCACTGGCTAATGAACTAACGTCTCTTAAAAAAAATCATTACCACATAAGACTCAATTGATAAAATTTTGTGACCACTACCAAAGACATCCCAGATGAAAGTCACCGTTGTAAGAGAACCCAAAGACATATAAGATATATCCTTGGATGAGTTGGTAGGTAGCTTGAAAACCTATGAGATGGATATAGAAAACTCCAAGAGTAATGAGTCAAGGTATGAATATTCTTCGCATTGAAGGCAACTGAGAGTGACAGTTCTGATGTAGATAGGGAAGAAATGATGCTAATCACAAGAAACTTCAGAAAGTTTCTTACCAAGGAGAGACAAAATGGCAGAAGAAGCGCTTACGGAAAGGGAAGATGTCATAAACCACAAAATGCTGGTTTCTTCAAGTGTGAGAAAACTGATCACTTGATCAAAGATTGTCCCTTTTGGAAGATTAAAGGAAAGAGCTGAATATCACAAGTTGAAAAGAACTAGATAAAAGAACAGGTTCAAGATAGACAAAAAAAGGATCTCCTAAGACGTTGAAAGCTACTTAGGACTCTAGTGATGATTCAGAAGATGAAAAAATCATCATGCCATGATGGTCATTGGAGACTCAGACTCAAAAATCAAGAAAGATACAAAGGTAAACATCCTTGAACTATAATGAAATTCTTAATTGACGAATACCTCAAAATAAGGTAAAAAAGAAATCAATTGTTACATGCATTCACTAGTCTGAAATATGAATTTATTGATGTAGAGACTAGTAAGAAAAATTATGTCCAAGAGGTTTGCCTTCTGAAGCAACAAGTAAATCAATTTGGTTCAGCCAATGTAGGATTAAGGTATGAAGTTCTTAAGCATGTTACAAATGCGAAATCTGCTATAGATAGTCAATTTCTCAAAATCGAATCTGACCTAACTAGGACTAGGTTTGAATTGAGCCTTGAGAAAAAAACATACTTTAAGTTAATCACTGAATTAAATAAGGTGAAAACTGATATAAAGAAAGCTTGCAAATGGAAAAAACCATCTAGAATGAAAAATAAATTTACCAAAAAAACCTATAGTATCACTACACGATTAGGTTTTAACAAGAATTTTGAAAAACGTGAATTTATAAGAAAATGTTTGTGCACATTTTATGGTAGAACATGCCACTATAGGGAAGATTTCCCATTAGCAGAAAGCATGACAAAAGATTTTTGAAAAATGTAAACAAAAATTTTAAGCATGAAAAATAAGACAGATAGAACATGTCTCCCTTTATAGTGCCTAAATGGATAAAAATGAATCCAAATCATCCCTTTGTTCAAGGAAAAGGACACAATCTAGTCTGGGTTCCTAAAGCATACCTCTGATATTTCTTGCAAGTGAGAGTGAAAGGAAACACGTAGAATTGGTACTTGGATAGTGCATGCTCTAGACACGTGTCAGGAAACAAATAAAAGTTTTGTTCACTCTCAGCATTGGTAGGTTGAAATGTAGCTTTTAGGGGAGGCAAGAAAGGAATAGGAAAAATATGTAGATATGAAGAACATGCAACCGACAACATATACCATGTAGATGGTCTGCAACATAATCTACTAAGCATCTCATAGTTGTGTGCTAAAGGAAATATGGCGGTGTTTACCTCTATTAGTTGTAATGTCACTGATGTCAAAATAGGTAACACTGTGCTAACTGCCATGAAGTACAATAATGTGTACAAGGAAAATATAATGGGTATACCAAGCAATGATCTCACATGCTTGAGTGTGATAGACTGTGATCTTTTTTGTGGCAAAATGATGGGATATGCTAGCCTAGGAAAACTGAATAAACTAGTCTCTCAAAACCTGGTGGTTAGGCGCCAAACATTAGTTCAAGCATGACAAAGTGTGCAGTTCTTTCCAAGAGGAAAACAAATGAAATCTTCTTTCAAATCAAAGAAAGTGATAAGCACAAACAAGTCATTGGAATTGGTCCATATTGATCTGTGTGGACTAATGAGGGTTATGAGTCGAGGAGGAAAAAGATACATGTTTTTAATTGGTGATGACTACCAGATTCACCTGGACATTGTTCCCTGCAACTAAAGACGAAGCTCGTAAATAATTTATAAGATTAACAAGAAGACTGGAAAGGAAATTGGGTAACAAATTAGGGGCCATCAGATCTGATCATGGAACTTAATTCAGGAATGCAAAATTTGAAGAATTCAGCTTAGTAAATAGCATCGATTACAACTACTCTGCTCCCATAACACCACAATAAAATGGCATGGTAGAAAGAAAGAATAGTACTCTTGAAGAAATGGCCATAACTATGATGTTGGCTAGCAAGATTGTAATGAACTTTTGGGATGGAGCCAGAAATACTGCTTTTTTCATTATAAATAGGTATATGACTAGATCAGTGCTGAAGAAAAGTCTATACGAAATGCTCCAAGGAAGGAAGACCAACATCTCGCATCTTAGGGCCTTTGGATGCATATGATTTATTCACAACAACTTTAAGGACTCTCTGGGAAACTTTGATGCTAGGAGTGATGATGAAATAATCGTAAGATACTCAACAAGTAGTAACACATACATGGTCTTCAAAAAAAGAACCATATGCATTGAAGAAAGTGTGCACGTTGTATTCGATGAGTTAAATGTTGTATCTGAGAAGCAAGTTTATGAAGATACTAAATATCTTGACCATGTCTACAAGCTGGATAAAGCTCTCTATGGTCACAAGAAATCATAAAGGTCCTGGTATGAGAGGTTGTCGAAATTGTTTCTAGGGCATGGCCACACTAAAGGTAACATTGATAACACTCTATTTCTGAAGGTCAAAGGGAAGAACTTTCTAGTTGTGCAGGTCTATGTAGATGACATCATCTATGTAGCCATAAGTGAATCTTTATCCAAGGAGTTTGCTAATCTGATGGGAAGTGAATTTGACATGAGTATGATGGGAGAACACAACTTCTTCCTGGGTCTGCAATCATGAAAACGTCAACTAACACTATGATTCACAGCAAAATTACATGAAAGATCTCCTTAAAAGGTTCAAGATGGAAGATTCCAAGTGTATCGACACACCGAATGCCACTAGTACAAAGCTGGACCTTGATGAAGTTGGTTCACCAGTGGAGCAGAAATTCTACAGAGGAATGATTGGGTCATTACTGTATCTCATTTCCAACAACCCTGTAAATAGTGTTTAGTGTGTGAATTTTGGTCATGTTTCAATCAAATCTAAAGGAATCTCATCTTAAGGTTGTGAAAAAAATCCAGTAATACTTGAAGGGAACAAGTGACCTACGCTCGTGGTATCTAAGAGGAAACAGTTTCAACTTAGTGGGATATGTAAATGCTGATTATAAAGGGTACATGTGTCACACCCCAGCCTTGGGGGGTATGGCTGGCACCAAGTGTCCGAAGGCCTAAGCATACCACTGTAGTAAATGAACCCTGAAATAGGAAACTTGGGCCGACAAGGCCTCCAATTAACCATACATGACAAGACTAAAAGATAACCTACACAAAGAAGAGTCCCCATATGATATATACATATTAACAAATAGCCAAGGCCGACAAAGACACCATATGAGTGTACTACGAACAAAAAGGGCCGACAAGGCCATGACATACCAACATCTATTGTACCCAGGTCTTCAAGCCTCTAAGAGTCATATATACATACATACCAATAAGTCAATATAGGGCCCCGCCATACCCCAAAACAATAGCAGCATATGTAATAGTACCTAATGAACTTTGTATTGCAACTCTAAGAGAAGGGAGTGTGACAATCACAGCTGAGCATATCACATACTGAGGAGCACTGCCACTCTTTCTACATGTACATGTAGGCATGAACATAGTGCCCCAAAAGAAGGGCATCAATACGAAATATGTACTGAATATGTAATACATGTAACATATGTAAACATGAGATATAACATGTGAGATATGAAGATAAAAATCAACCTGAAACTCATAATAGCCTTTGGGGGCCTACTCTGTCATGATCAGAAACATATGAGTATGCATATCTATAAAAATCATGCCACTATGTAGGGAAAATCATATCATAATACATATATCTTTTAGCCGACCTCGATGAGGAATTAGTCGTACCCTGACTAGACTCGGTAATATAAAAAACAACTATAGTTGGGTGCACATCTACTTGACGTGCCCGATTGACTATAATGCGGCTCGGTATGAAAATAGCTAGATATATATAAGTGCAATGCAAGACAGAGCCGAAGTGGCCTATTGTCATTATTCTCCGACTATAGTTATTGGCACAATATTCAAGAATCTTGATATGAACAGTTGGGACTTGTATAACCCGAAAGATGCAATATAAAAGAAAGTATTCAAGAATTATGATCGATTTGTCAAAGAAGACCTTTCTCTACTTCATTTTGCCAAGAGATTTATATTCAAGAAACGACGTATCAAGTCATGCCAAGAAAGAAGGTTGCCTTACATACCTTGTCCTTGATGTTACAATCGCCTTATAAGCCCTCGTACTCCTTGAGATATTTATCTATAGCAAATGAAGGGTGGATATCTACATCGAATCCATATTCCATAAAAAACTTTATTTAGGTATTTTATGGATAATCTTAAGACAAAGGGTTCTTAGACTTCTCAACAAAAGATACTTAGATAATTTGATCTCCCGATCCTCCGAAACATTATTTCATAGCTTTACAATACCAACAACCAAATCACTTATCAATATCAATTCATATCTTGATTAAAACAACCCACAAATTGTATTGCAATGATTTCATAGGTTTACGGGTTTCGATTACGAAAATCCTCTCACAACTTACCCCAAATTATCAATTAAACACAATAACAAGTAGTGGAGGATGAATTTTTACTTTTGTGTATCCAAATCCTCTTAGAATAGAAAGTTACCACAATTTAAGGGTTTCCGAAATTGCTTCAACACAGAGATGCTGATTATTGTGATTACCACAGGAATTAATGCGTTAATCTAGCGTGAGTCGGCTTTGATTTGATATAGGAATGTTATGGAACCTTAGAGAGGATTTTAAGGGTGTTCTAGGTATGGTTTTGGGAGAAAAATTGTTGATAATCGATATGACCCGCTTTAAAACCCATAAAATGTTTCCACTGCTATAATTTGATGGTTCATTTGATGGACCATCAAACTTTTGACGGTCCATCAATCATTTCGCCAAACTGCCAGGAAAAATGGACGGCTCGGGGTGGGAACTTTGACGGTTCGTCACTCTGGAATGTCAATCTGCAACTGAGATCTTAAAATTTCAGAGTATTTGATGATATGGTATTGCACTTTGATGGTCCATAATATACTTTGACAATTCGTCAATTTGCCATAAAAATGCCAAATTTTCCAATTTATCTTAGATTCATTTGACTTTCCAACACTCCAGAACATCCACAAACAAGCCGTAAACCTTCATTATCTTCTCATAAGGTCGTATGTATTCCCGAGGCATCAGTATCCATCAACAACATGATGGAACACAAAACTACGGGGTGTAACATCCTTACCCTCTTAGGAACATTCGTCCACGAATGTTGAGGATATTCTTTAACTCTCGAGTATTATAAAAAAATTGGCAAAGTTTTCTTTGTAAACAGGACTATCCAAAACCTGTTAAACAACCCAAAAATATATCCAAGGCCACACAAGGAAATATAAAAATAAAGCAATATCAACTAGTCCTCACATGACCGTCTGTATATAAATAATCAAGAAAGTTAACCATAACTCACCTCAATTATCCATTGTCGTACACTGAGCTGCACCTACCATATCTGCCTCGACATTAACACCTGAGGGATGAAACAAATAAGGATATCTGGATCATATATCTTCTCCGACTTCCCAAGTCATCTCCTCTATATTATTATTTCTCCATAGCACCTTAATAGAGGTAACTTCTTTAGTTCTCTATTTTCAAACTTGGCGATCTAGAATGTCTACTAGAGTCTCTTCGTAAGTTAAATTTTTGGTTATTTGCACATTCTCTACGGGAGTAATACGAGGGCGATTTCCTATGCATTTATGCAATATCGACACATGGAACACCGGGTGAACTACTTCCAATTCTGAGGGTTGTTCATGTTCATAAGCCAATTGGCCTATCCTGCGGAGAATCTTATATGGAACGACATATCTCGGACTAAGTTTCCCTTTCTTACCAAATATCATAACTCCTTTCATTGGAGAAGCCTTTAAGAATACCCAGTCACCAACTGTGAATTCCAAATTGCAGCGTCGAATATCTGAATAAGATTTCTGCTGACTTTGGGCAGTCAATAAGCGTTCTTGAATTAGCCTCACCTTTTCCACTACATGTTAGACCAAATCGGGACCTAGTAACATGACTTCAACCACTTCCAACCAGCTAATTAGGGATCTACACATCCATATATTGCATTATATGAGGCCATCTTGATACTGGAATGATAGTTGTTATTGTAAGTGAACTCAATAAAGGGCAATTGATCATCCCAGCTACCTTTGCAATCCAATACACAAGCTCATAGCATGCACCCAAGTATTTGAATTGTCTGCTCGGCTTGACCGTCAGT
Organism: Anisodus tanguticus; assembly: GCA_034509755.1. NCBI lineage: Eukaryota > Viridiplantae > Streptophyta > Magnoliopsida > Solanales > Solanaceae > Anisodus > Anisodus tanguticus. The sequence continues at coordinate 38,636,788 of CM067545.1, read as the reverse complement.
TTGAGGATTGAAGGCTGTACTAAGATTCACATGGGTGCCTAAACTTTTTATGAAATGACCTCCAAAAATGAGTTGTAAACTGAGTACCTCTTTATGATATTATAGAGACCGGAACACCATGTAATCAAACTATTTCCTTAATACAAAGTTTGGCATAATCTTTAGTTGAGAAGGTAGTATAAACGGGTAAGAAATGAGTCTAATTTTTTAGCATGTAGATGATAACCCAAATGGAATCAAACTCCAATAAGAATGGGGTAATCCAGTGATGAAATCCATATTAATCATTTCCTACTTCCAAGTAGGGATTTCTATATGATGTAGCAAACCTCTACGCTTCTGATGCTCGATCTTAACTTTCTGACAATTCGGGCATTGAGCTACAAATGCTATCTTTCTTCATACCATTCCACCAATAAGCGTGTGAGAGGTTATGATACATCTTTGTCAATCCAGGATGAATAAAATATCTGGATTGGTGGATTTCACCCATAATTTGCTCTCGAAGTCCTCCTACATTTGGTACACATAGCCGACCTTGATATCTTAGGACTCTGTCTCCTATGAGTTCCAGTATTGGCTTCTTTTGCAGGGAGATTCCCTCTTTCATTTATACTAACCAGGGGTCATCAAATTGCCTCTATTTCACCTCAGCTATTAAGGATGATTTTGCAGTATTCTGCACCACTGCTCCTCCGTCATCCGTATCCAATAGTCGCATATTTATACTGGCTAAGTGATGTATTTCTTTGGTAATCTCCAAATTATTAGATTCAATACCATCCAAACTCCCCATAGACTTGTGGCTTAAGGCATCAACTATGATATTTGCCTTATCGGGGTAATATAAAATGTCAATATCATAGTCCTTTAATAGTTCCAGCTACTTTCTTTGCCTTAAATTCAGCTCATTTTGGCAGAGTATATACTATAGACTCTTGTGGTACATGAATATGTCAACATGGACTCCATATAAACAGAGACGCCACATTTTCAGGGCAAACATTATCGCCGCCAACTTGAGATAATGAGTCGGATAGTTCACCTCATACTTTCTTAATTGTCTCGAAATATGTGCTATAACTTTCCCGTATTGCATCAAAACACATCCTAGGCCAACTCTGTAGGCATCACAATAAACCACAAACCCATCGATTCCTTTAGGAAGAGCTAACACAGGTGTAGAGGTCAACCTATTCTTCAACTCTTGAAAACTACATTTACACGCATCTATCCACTGAAACATAGTTGCCTTGTGAGGAGCTTGGTCATAGGTCCAGAAATAGAAGAAACACCGTCCATGAATCTTCGATAATATCCTACAAAGCCCAAGAATCTACATACTTTGGTAAGGGTCTTGGGCCTCGGCCAATTCATTACGGCTTCAATCTTTTGATGATCCACTTTAATACCTTCGGATGAGACAATATGGCCCAAAAAGGCAACAGAGTTCAACCAGAATTCGTATTTGGAAAACTTGGCATACAGATCATGGTCTTGAAGCGTCTGTAATACCGCTCGTAAATAATCCGCATGTTTAGCTTCTAGTCGAGCTATAGCAGAATATCACCAATAAACATTATTATGAGGATATCCAAGAATGGCTTAAATACTTAGTTCATCAGATCCATAAAGGTTGTCGGCGTATTAGTCAGACCGAAAGACATGACAAGGAACTCATCATGGCCATATCTAGTCCGAAAAGCAGTCTTTGGAATATCTTTCTTCTTAATCCGCAATTGATGGTACCCAAAACTGATATCAATCTTTGAGAAGTACTTAGCGCCTTTCAACTGATCAAACAAATCATCGATTATGGGGAACGGGTACTTGTTCTTAATATTCACCTTATTCAACAGATGGTAATCAATACACATTCTTAATGAACCATATTTCTTACTAACGAACAACATTAGAGCACCCCACGGGGAATACTGGGCCTAATAAAGCCCTTTTCCAAAAGGTCCTTCAATTGAGCTTTTAATTTATTTAGGTCTGCAGGAGCCATACTGAATGAAGAGTTGGAGGTTTTGCCTCCGTGTCCTGAACTCGCACGAGGTGACAAATATATCCCTTTGAGATTATTTTTTGGGCCTTAAGATAGGAAATAAACCTACCCTTGGGTGTTGCAACATTGCCTTTCCCACTCAAGGACAGGCTCACTTAGAAAGTTAAACTGAATGATCTTCGTCAAACAATCAACATTAGCATAGCATGAAGCTAGCCAATCCATGCCCATAATAACATCGAATTCAACCATCTCTAGTTCATTTAAGTCGGCTACCATATGACGATCATGTATATTTACATCACAATCCCTATATACTCGCTTAACAATTACAGGGTCACCCACAGGTGTAGACACTTCAAATGTTTCATGTAACAATTCAGGCTCTTTCCTGCACTTACCAGCAACAAAGGGGGTAATATAGGACAATGTGGAACCTGGATCTATCAAATCATATACATCATAAGAGAAAATGAATAATATACCTGTAACCGCATCTAGAGACGACTCAAAGTCTGTCGACCTAAAAAAGCATAGATGCGATTCTGGGACCGCTCAAACTAGATGTTGCTCCTCTGCCTCTGCCCCTACAAACCATTACCTATGTACCATGCCTCGAAGGGAGTACTAATGAAGAAGAAGCTGCCACAGACCCAGTCAGCTATGCCACACCTCCCCCACCTCTCATCGGACAAAACTGCATAATATGCCTAGGTGCCCATTTGAATAAGACACATCTATGCCCTAGAAAAACTTCCCAAAATGATTTCTACCATATCAACCATAATATGGTAGTGGTGGCTTGGTCTAACTAGATTACCACTTGTACTGTGGGCCTAACACACGTGAACTCAGCACAAGAGCTTATAGAATGATGTATAACTTCGTGGATAAGGTATGTAAGGCTATCCCTTTGTTTCAAAACCATGAAATCCGAAGAGCTATCACTTTCAAAAAATAAAATATTGAGAACTCCACTCTATTGTCTATCAAAGTCCTATGTTGAGAAGTTTTTATCACTTATTCATATGTTTATGATATTGTTGTTGATTATTCATCATATCATAAGTATTCGAAAGGAAACATTCTAGAAAGATATAATCTTCGAGTCGACCAAGAGTCGCTCTAAGAATAAAGTCAAAGAGTTATGAGTTTCAAAAAAGGTCAAAGAGTCATTATTATCATAAGTCTGTTGTTCACACCTCTATTTTAATTAGTATTGACATGTCTTCATTAATACTAATGTCATGCATATACTCATGATCATATAGATGATCGGGTTGCACATTCCACAATATACACATATATAGAGGATTGAGTTGCGCGTTCCACAACATATACATATATAGAGGATCGGGTTGCACATTTTGCAATATATACATACATTGGATCGGGTTTCTCATTCCTCAACATATACATATATTAGATCTGGTTGCACGTTTTGCAAAATATACATATGATGGATGAGGTTACGCATTCCGCAACACATACATGAGTTAGTGTACATATTGCATTGCATATTCATACATACACCTAAGATTAATGACATATTATACCTCACACTATAAGACGAGGATAGTTTATAAAGTAAAGGTCTATCTAGACAGGTTTTATTAAGTTTTAGAGTTTCATTATTCACCCATGTGGCCCAGTTTACTCATGCCTTCCCTTACAACTAATTGTTTCACATTAATAGCTTATAGATTTACATTACTATTCATGTTTTACATACTCGGTATATTATTTTGTACTGACGTTCATTATGTCGGGGGCACTGTGTGTTCATGTCGCAGGTTCTGATAGAGAATCTGCTAGGCCACCTCAATATGAGTTATTGAGTTTAGTCATCCGTAAGTGAGATTTATCTTCCCGGAGCTTTCTGGTTGTATATATATAGAGTATTTTAGCGGATGTATGTATAGTATGGGTAGGTCGAGGCCCTGTCCCAGCTATATGCCAGTTCTGTCACTCGTAAATACTCACTGACTTGTTTGGTATGTCCAGTGTTGATGTATAGCCCTTTCGGCTAAGTTGTCCTTTATTAGACCATGTTCTAACCTTGTCGGTTCTGTTGTATATATGTTGGGTTAATCCCTCTTATCCAGTATTGTTGTTTCAATATATACCAGTATAAACTTATTGGCCGGAAGTTCTACTTGTACAGGAGACTAGTCATCAGAGTGGTACACTCAGGCTAGCAGGGCGCTGAGTGCCGGCCACACCCACTAGTTTGGGTGACACTCTTGCACTTTTAATTTGTATCAAAGCAAGGTCTCACATTGTATTTTCTTAACACCAAATGAGAAAAAGATCATGTCAAACCATGTTATGGGTGGAGCTTTATTTCAAGAAGGCACTTCCCCAACTAGATCACTTTACTTCAATGGGAAGCATTTCTGTCATTGGAAAGTTTGAATGGAAAATTACATCAAGTCATATGATGTTAAGATATGAAGGGTCATCAAGTTGGTAGACATTCCTATGACCAAAGCAAAGATTGATGATAAAAAGAAGGAAAAAGCCACATCAACTGATGAGTTGGCCTCCCTAACCGACTACACTGATGAAGAAATTTAGGTAAGACAAATAAACTCAAAAGCAAGGAACTTGTGTAGAATGCTATTAGTGGAGAAGAATATGAAAAGATCATCACCTGTGAAACTGCTAAAGTAATGTGGGATAAACTTGAAGTCACCTATGAAGGTACAAACAAAGTAAAGGAAACTATTATTAGTGTCATTTTGTATGAATATGAAACCTTCAACATGAAAGATGGAGAAACAGTGGAGGACATATTAGCAAGAGTTAACTAGATTCTAGGAGAACTCAAAGCCTCAACAAAAGTGTTCTCATCTGTGGATAACATCAGGAAGATTCTTAGATGTCTTCCTCCACAGTTGCATGCTAAAGTTTTTGCTATTAAGATCATAAATCTTAAGACACCTACCTATGATGAAGTAAGAGGAGACTTAATCTCTTTTGAAAAGACATATCTTAACAGGCCATGACAAGATGAAAATAGGAAGAATGCTGTAGCATTCAAATCTCAAGTTGAGGAATTTGATGATGATATTAGAGAAGAGGAAGTTGCTATGATACCTAGATCTATGGTGGAAGCCATGAGAAGATCTAGAAACAACAAGAGGAATTCTTCGAACTTTTAGAAAAGGTAAATCTCAAGGTGATCAACCAAGAAATGATGGGAAATGCTACGAATGTGGAAAGTATGGTCATATAATCCTGAGTGTCTGGAGTAAAAATAATGTCATTTAGAGGACAACAAAAACATAGAGCATTCGGTAGCTGGAGTGAAGATGAAATCTCAGAAGATGAGAATGAAGAAACTGACAATATATGCTTTATGGCAATTGGTGAAACCAACGAGGTAAGACCATAATCTTGTCCTAAGTGTCATGAAACTCAAGAGTCACTTGATCAAAGTCTTGATGCTCTAAATAATTTTTTTGTTGAATAGAGATAGTTATTAAAGGAAAAAAAGGACTGAAAAATTAACTTAGAAGTTTGTGAAATTTAAAGGGATATTTTACAAGAAGAAGTTCATGATTTGTGACAACAACTAAACAGTTTAGGCAAATCTACCAGTCATATTTCTATTAGGTCAAACCAGTTGACTTATAACAACAAGTCAACTGGAAAGAAGCCTATAAGTGACAAGTCTGCTTCTAGCTACTCTGATAAGTCTAATGCATATTGTAAGATAGACCAGTCGACTTGGTGGACTAAGTTAACTGGTAGGAAATCTATTAAAAAAAATTATTCTGGCAAGTCGACTAATCAGTATGTCACTAAAGAACACTTTTCTAAAACTTGTTTTTGTTGTGGTAAAATTGGACACAAATTTTACAACTGCAGATTTCGTTATAAAACTAATCCTGGATGGACTTGGAAACCAAAAGATAATGATAACTATGTTAGAACTAACCCCCAAGGACCCAAGAAAACTTGGGTGCATAAAAGAAAATAATCACATTATTTTGCAGGAACACCACAAGGAGAAATCAAGAGGTAAATGGTATTTAGATAGTGGGTGTTCAAGTCACATGGCCGATAACAAAAGCTTATTAAAAAATCATGGATTTTGATGAAGGAGTGGTAACCTTTGGAGACAACTCCACTAGAACTTTAATTGGTATAGGAACTATTGCTTTTAATGATTCATGTGATACCACTAACGTTTATTTGGTGAAGTATCTTAGATATAACTTGCTGAGCATAAGTCAACTATGTGATTTCGATCTAGAAGTTAGATTCAGAAAAATAGGATGTATCATTGAAGACCTCTCTGGAAAATTTATTCCACCTGGGAGCAAAAATAAGAATGTATACATACTTGATTCAGCAAAGAGTTCTGAAGAACACTTTTTCTTAGAATCAATGGGAGAAGACCCATGGATTTAGCACAAGAAACATGGACATGCAAGTACGCGCATAATATAAATACTTGCAAGGTATGAACTAGTTATAGCCCAAGATTAACTATTCCAAGGATCATATGTGTGATGCTTGCCAAAAAGGTAAGAAAAGAAGAAACTCTTTTAATTCTAAAGATGTTGTATCTACTTCTAAACCCTTGCAGCTGCTCCACATGGACCTAGTTGGTCCCACTAGAACTGCTAGTATTGGAAGAAAGAGGTACACTTTTGTTATAATAGATGATTATTCTCATTTTACATGGATTATATTTCTTGCTCATAAAAATGATACGTTAAAGAATTTTAATTTTTTTCTTTAAGAAAGTACAACGTGAAAAGGGATACTACATCTCTACTATTAGAAGTGATCATGGAGTTGAATTTGAAAACAAGGCCTTTGAAGAGTTTTGTAATGAACATGAATATACTCATAACTTCTCTTTGCCACGCTCTCTCCAGCAAAATGGTGTTATTGAATGAAAAAAATAGGACACTACAAGATATGGCTAGAACAATGATGGTGGAAAATAATCTACCACATCACTTTTGGCATGAGGTTGTAAGCACATCATGTCATGTATTAAATAGATGCTTGATCAGACCCATTTTGAAGAGAACTACATACGAATTATGGACGGGAAAGAAGCTCAACATATGTTACTTTCATCCATTTGGGTTAAGTGTTTTTTCATAACAATGGAAAGAACAATCTTGGTATGTTTGATCCATGCAGTGATGAAGGAAAATACCTTCATGGATTGGCTGAGAAAGGTAGGACTCATAGGAGTTCCCATGATGGTAGAGTAGTGATCCAATCTATTCATATGATCTTTGATGATACTAATGGCTTGGCCGAGAAAGGTAAACCTGTAGATAATGAAGATAGTCAACTACCAACTACATCAATTACCTCCACTGTTGAACAAAGCAGTAATAAAGAGTCGACTGCTGAACCTGATAAGTTGACTAACCTAACAGTTGAAAATGTTCCAAATAAATGGAGAAGCAAACCTGACTATCCAAAGAAGTTTATTCTAGGAGACATAAATGAGAAAATGAAGACTATATCTTCTAACAAAAATAATGCAAATTTGTCTCTTATCTCACAACAAGAGTGAAAATGTTGACGAAGCCTTGGAAGATGATCATTAGGTTAAATCTATGAAGGAAGAGCTAGACCAATTTGAGAAAAATAAAGTGTGGAGTCTAGTTCCTAGACTTGAAAATGCTTCAATTATTGGAACCAAATGGGTATTTAGAAACAAGCTCAATAAAGTTGGATAAGTAATAAGAAATAAGGCTCGACTTGTTGCCCAAGGTTACTTACAACAAGAAGGAGTCGACTATGATGAAATATTTGCCCAGTTAGAATCAATTCGAATGTTACTTGCTTATGTTGCATATAAAGGCTTTAAACTTTTTCAAATGGATGTTAAAAGTACTTTTTTTAATTCCCATTTATTGTTAAATAACCACCTGGTTTTGAAAATTTTAAATTCCTATATCATGTGTTCAAACTATCTAAAGCTCTATATAGCTTTAAACAAGCCCCAAAAGCTTAGTATGATAGGCTAAGTGCTTTCCTAGTTGAACATGGTTTTTCAAGAGGAAAAATTGATTCTACATTATTTATTAAAAGGACATCCTTTGGAAATCTCATTATTCATATCTATGTTGATGATATTATTTTTGGAAGTTCAAATCCCTCTATATGTAAGGAATTTTCCAATCTTATGCAAAGTGAATTTGAGATGAGCATGATGGGAGAATTGACATTCTTCTTGGGGATACAAATTCATTAATCTGAGAAGAGAATATTCATTTGTCAAAAGAAATACACCAAGGAGCTCATCCAAAAATTTGGCATGAGTGAAGCAAAGGTAATGGGAACTTTTGCTCCATACACAAGGATGATGAAGGTAAACCAGTTGAAGAAACTAAGTGTAGAGGAAGGATTGGATCACTACTCTACCTTAACGCTAGTCGACCAGGCATTATATTTAGTGAATGCAAATGTGTCAGGTATCAGTCAGCTCCTAAGAAATCTTACCTTAGTGCTGTCAAAAGAATTATTAGATACCTAATTGGCACATAGTTTATGGTACCTAAAGACTTAACTCATTCAAATTAGAAGGTTTTTCTGATGATGATTTTGCAGGTGATAAAGATGATCGTAAAAGTATAAGTGGTACTTGTCAACTACCATGACAATCTCTAATCTCTTAGTATAGAAAAAACCAAGGGAGTGTGTTGCTCTCTACTACTGAAGCATAATACATTGTCATTGGGCAATGTTGTGCTAAACTCTTATGGATGATCCATCAATTGAGTGATTATGATTTGTTGTTAAAACTGTCAAAATTTATTTTGATAATTCTAGTGCTATTTTCTTAACTAAAAATCTTGTTCATCACTCTAGGGCAAAGCACATAGATTTAAACATCATTTTATTAGAGATCATGTTCTTATGGGAGCTATTAAATTATAATTTTTGTGTATTGATAAACAACTTACTGATATTTTTACAAAACCCCTTTTGGAAAAAAGATTTTGCATGCTCAGAGAATCTTTAGGAATTATTGCAAATCTTTTATGATAATTTCTTTGCTTATTTAAACTGTGCTAAGTTACCCATATTAATTGTTTCCTTATATATTTTGTTCTGAAACCTTTAATTTACTTGGTTCAACTTTATCTCTTGTTCACTCTCTTAAGCATCATTATTACTTCATGTCAGTTCAAGTACCATCAGTGAACATCTACGTCAGTGGTTCCCTTCCCCGAAAACTCCTTCCTATTCTAGACTCCTCGATTTCCTCTCTCACTCTTTCTCTTTAACTACTTCATCCACCTTCTCTTTCTCATCACAACTCACTTCCTTCTCTTATACGCCTCATTATCTATGGCCAAAACTCAAAAATTCTCAAATCCTCCACAAGAAGCAGTTCCCGCTTCAAAAATAAGGGAAAACCCTCTTCTACTGTTCATATAGATTCGGACCACTCTGCTCATTCTTCATCCTCTGATGATACTGATTCCATACCTATAAAGGACCTTAGAAAAGACCCATTAACCATGATACTTGCTCCGATTCTGCCAAGAAAAGCAAGCCTGATAATGAAAATCTTCTTGATCTCAAACAAAAATTTTGGGACACTCCTAATACAAATTTCTTTCTCACTCTCAAAGATAAATGCATTGTCACTAGTCGCATTGTTGATTTAGATCTCATGCGGTCATAATTTTTCAAGGAAAAGAACTTTTTCTCTTATCAAGGTTGGGAAAGCTTTTAACAAAATCCTACTCGTGTCTATGAAACCCCCATGCGTATGTTCTATGCTAATATCCATTCTTCCAAACATGATGAACTTGAAACACTTGTTCTTGGTACTTGTATTATGTTGGATCATGATGTTCTCGACACTGTTCTTCGTAGTTCCTATTCTAGCTTTAATGACCTCCCAAAATTCACTTGGCCTAAGTCTCTCAATGTCTCTTTTGACCAAGCCAAGAAAGTCTTATCCAATTCCCTTGTTGTCCTAGCTTAATTGGGCCCCTTTGATGTCACTTTTGAATCTCGTGTCCTCTATCACATGGTGTCTAGCACCATTGTACCTTGTGTTGGGTCTTTCTCTAATATAACCCAGAGATATGCCCTTATTGCCTATTGTCTTCTTTCCAAGAAGAAGCTCAAGTTGTCTGCCATTATCATAAACTACATACCTGAATGTGCTTCCAAACCCATCAGTCTTCTCTAAGGTATGCTTATAATTCGCATTCTTGAGGCCTATCGAGTCAACTTGGATGATTACTTCAGTACTCTCGTCAAACAATATGACAATTCTAAAGCATTCAGAAGTATTGGTTATGTTCTCTCTAGGGAAACTTGGCTTGCCAAGGATGTCCCTAAGGAACCACACCCTGGGTCCCCTTCCAAGTCTAAACCCTCTGACTCATTCATAGTTATGCCTGAAAATTCTATAGATATCCTCTCTAAACTCAATCCCATTAATGCCAAAGTTGAGTCCCTCAAGGACTTGATGGCATATTCCCGATTTTGCACTAAAAAAGTACACAACTCCACCAAAGAAATAGGGAATGATGTTGGTCGTCTCAGGATTAGGTTGGAAACCATAATGAAGTAGGCTTTAAAATTGTCTGTTAAACTGTAGACAAGTATGACTAATCTGCCTAGGAAGTTCTTTGATACTCTTGAGAAAATCAAGGATGCACTTGTCAATACATTGGCTTATTTTCTTCAACCTATTGCCCAGAAGTATCAATAGCAATAGCATGAGCAACTGAAGGATGGAGAGGAGTAGGTAGAAGGAGAGCAGCAGTAGGAGGACATGGAGGAACACTAAATTATCTACTTATGTTTATTTTTTTAGAATGTTTAACTTGGCATGTTAAGACAATATGCTTGCTATGTGTTTGTTTTGTGTTTTGACAACATATGGGACGTAAGTCTGAACGCTTGGTTTCTTAACTTAGTTGACCTTAGGTTTATCTCTTTATAGTATCTTGTTTGATTTTTTATTGTAATGACTCATCCGGTTGTTTTTAGCTAAAATCCATTATTTGCCTATTTTATCCCTCCCATGGTCTCTTTGTGGGGTTTGTGATGTACGGGGATGGGTGGCACAGATCCCAAGGTCCATTCAAGTGAGTCTCGGATAAAAAACTCAAAACTAGAACTTTAGAGTTGGATAGTTTCACTAAAGGTTGACTTTTGAGTAGATGGGTTCATTTCTGGGTTTTGTCACTTCCAGTAGCTCTAGAGGGTCCTTTATGACTTCGTCAAGTCATTGGTTCACTTCCCAAGGCAATCAGATGTATTTTGTGGCCTTATTTCTAATATTTGGTTTTTTTATTATTCCAGATGATTCTTTAGAAAAGTATGTCTTAGCTCAGTTAAATAGGAAATTCGAGGGTTCGAGTGAGTTTGTAACACTTTTTACTTTAAACGAGCATGTCTGGTTTGTGTCTGGGGGGGTCTCAGGAGTGTTTCGGGTGTTTGCTAGGAGTTTGGCCAGATCTCTTATTTGTGTCTAGTGTTTGCCTCGGTGACACTATTGTTCTCTTCTGCGTGACTACTTTAGCGGGAGGTTAGCTGATAGAAGCGGTGGCGTATGGGACTTCTGCAGGGGCGGGTGCTCCTCTGCAGAGTCAGATGTGTTATGGCACTAGGGTGAGGTGCAAGTGGTACCGCCTTAGCGAGGATCATTTGTACAGGAGTGGGTCCGCACCAGCAAAAGAATTTCTGGGTCAGGTGTTATATTTATATTCCCTAGGTTATATTTCCTGTCCTAAAATAGAAACCTCGAACCTAAAGCTGCCATGGAGAATTTTCAGTGGTTTAAGAGTAATTTCATCTTTGGGATAAGAAATTCCTTCCTTTATGATTTGATTATATGTTTCTAAGTCCTTTAATGGTTATGTAGTATGTTTATAAGTTGGGGAAGATGAGTTGTAATTTCTTATGAGTTTAAGAGAGTTAAACTATTGATTTAAAAGGTGTTTATGATTAGATTTCTTTGATTATCCTTAATTAGTGATGGAATATGTTAGATAATCATGTTGTGTGGTTAAATTGGAGTAAAGATACCTATTTGATTTGGGGGTAAATTCTAGTCTTGAAAATTTAGGGCTCCAAATGAGTATGTTTTCTAATTAACTTAAGGATATGACTACCTAGTATGTGTTGATGGTTTTTGGTTAATAAAGTTAGAGTCTTGATGAAGTGGGCCCAGGGTTGGTGTTTGAGTCTTGCTTTGCTAAGGATTATGTCCTTGTTTATTGTGTAAGACATGTATTAACGGATGGTATACGCGTAAATAGACTTCGATTATCATGAGGCACATAGGAAGGTCAAAGATATCACCGAGTCTTGATTGTTGACACTCCTGCTCAGCCCTGACGTAGGCCATGATTTACTTTCACAAGACTTTGATAGAAGTACATAATTAGTTATAAATATTTAGGGGTATTGAGCTTGTTTGGGGGTCCCACTCAACTGGTTGAGTGGGTACCTATATTGAAATGAGATGATGGGTGATTTGAGAAATCAGCCTTAAGCTAGTTTTGATTGCTGATTGATTGGACTTGTCGTTTTTATGTGGGCTAATTTCCATACTTGTTATCATTGTACTTATTCATCACACATGTCTTGATATGATATCCTGATTGTACTTGGGTTATATGTTGATGTATTTCTTGAAAGTATGTGATGTTCATCTCTATACTTAGTTACATCTTATTATATCATGATTCTTGCCTTGTTTAGTCATTTGCATTCATACACTCATGGTTCTGATGTTATTGATATTGAAGTGCTATGATATATGTTGTGCGTCCAATGGACTGGAAAGGTAAGAATACTTATGAGATAATGGCAACACTGAGATGATGATGATGATAAGTGAGGAACGGAGTTGCATGCTTGCAAAGTTATTATTACAACCAAGAGCTGGGCTCCGAGTGGAAATTCTGGATGGGTATATGGACTTCACAGGCCCCCTATGGGTGGCTAGTCATAATAAAAACTTGATAGCCTGTATACGAGATGATAAAGATACCTGACATATACATTGCATTCATATCATACATATATTCATTTCATTTATTTTATGTGGATGGACTTGTACTAGTTTGTTAATTCATGACTTGGCTAGATTTTTGGATATGAAATGATTGTACCGGTTATATGATGCCTGAAATGTTGTTGTTGAACTCTCCTGCAATTAATGACTTATGTGATTATGAAATCTTACTTGAAGTGATGCTATGTGCATTCTAGGAACAATTTTGTGGACTATGTGACATTACTTGGATTATTGAACTGTTAGTATAGGATTATTTGGTGTCAACATGATATTTATCTCTTTTTATGTATCTTCCATCCTTGTCGGCATATGATTTCTATGGAGGTATGTTGTGTACTCATGCTACGCTTGCTGCATCTTTTTTTGATGCAGATAAAGATCTGACCACCAGTTCGAGAGCTCGAGGTTGAGTTTGAGCGGGGACCTTTAGTATTCAGGGTGAGGATGCCACTTTCAGCATGTCCTTGGATGTTCTATCTCTATTTTCAGTCTTTATTAGTATTCGAGAGACATGATAGACATTTAGATTATGTTGCTTCCTTTTATCTAACTCCATATTGATGTAGAGCTCTTGTATCACAGACAGAATGTTAGGGTTTTTGTATTGTTGTTCAGATTTTATTCTGCATTTATATTATGAGACAGAGTTATTAAGTATTTTGTTATATTTCCACAATTCTATCATTTATACATAGTTAATTGGGAAGCGGTTCACCTACCAATAGGAATGTGTAGGTGCCACCATGATTCCTGAAAAGGGATCGTGACAAAGTTTATATCAGATCTTTAGGTTAAACGGTCTTAATACAAGAGCAATGTCTATTAGAGTCTCGCAGATCGATGTGGAGATGTCCATATTTATCTTCGGGAGGTTATGGGACATTTAGGAAATTTAACTTCATTCATTCATTTGTGCTAAGTTGAATCAAATTGGTATCTGATCTTTATTTTTATTCTCTCACAGATGGTGAGGACTCATGCTGACACAGCGAGGGAAGAGGCACCGGCATCAACATTTATTGTGTGCGGTCGTAGTAGGAGAGGTTCTTGGGGCTAAGGTAGAGCCAGAGGAGCAGTACTAACTCGTAGTGGGGCATAGATAAGCTCGTGCTAGATTAGAGTCCTCTGAGCCATATATTGAGCCTCAGGACGGGTTACTTGAGAAGAAGATGGGGCTATACTAGGATCAACCTGGATTTGTTCCTACTCTGGTCATACAGGACACACTAGTCAGGTTATTGAGTGTTCTTGATGGTTTCGCCTAGGCGGGTGTACATTGTACTACTTTGGGTGGTTCTCATACCCGTGTGGGAGAGGGGCAGACTCAGGCCCTCGAGTTTCGTACTCCTGGGATTTAGCCAGTGGTGATGTCAGCCCCCTGTATTAATGAGGTTCATGCTCTAGAGTTTGGTCCCCGACCTATTGAAGGGACAGCTATGACTCACGATGAGTGGAAGACTTGGGAGCACTTTTTGAATATGAAGCCTCTGTTGTTTTATGATCAGCCTGAGGAGGATGCGTATGAGTTCATTGTGAGCAGCCATGAGAGGTTGCATACTCTGGGTATTGTTGAGTCACATGGAGTTAGTTTTTTTGCCCTTCAGCTTTTGGGAGATACAAAATAGTGGTGGAGAGCATATATTGATTGCTTACCCGCGGGCTCGCCTCTATTGACTTGGGGTATGTTGTATAGGGTTTTCTTGGAGAAGTATATGCCATTGATCTTACTGTCACGACCTGACCCGACGGGCCGAGACTAACCGCCCTAATGACGTCATTATACTAACCTGTCTCACATAATCCAACTAATCCTTAATGAGTCTGAAATCCGGCAGTATAACGTCGCAATAACAATATATGCCAGGGTAGACAAGCCGACAAGGCTGCCTTTACCCCCGAATGCACCTGTCTCCTAAGGAGTCACAACTAGCCAACACAATATAACAGACAAGCCGACAAGGCTGCCAACAGATGGTATAACAGGCAAGCCGACAAGGCCGCCAACAGATACTAATGTACATACATGGAAACACCCCCACACGGAATACAATAGCATGACTAACCAAAACAGAGTCATAACCCTTACATAAGTACAACCCACCACTGTCTACAGACCTCTATAAGAATAACAACGACATATGACGGGACAGGGCCCCGTCGTGCCCCTAAATACAAACAGAAGTCTAAAAGAGGTTCGGTACCAACATGACAAATCTCTGGATCAAAGGAGCTTTCCAACCTGCTGAGTAGGAACCTAGGCCTGAGGTTCACCAAACTGAGAGCATGTACCTGCGGGCATGAAACGCAGCCCCCCGAGGAAAGGGGGGTCAGGACGAAATAATGTACTGAGCATGTAAAACATGAAGCTGTAAAAGAGATCATAAGTAGCCAACAGAAACATGAGATCAGTATAAAAATCAGGATTCAAATCCAACTGTGCCATAAACCATAAAAGTCAGTTGTGCCTTATAAAAATGTGAGTCAAGGCAAGAAAACATGAGTGTCTGTCCATATACATATATATACATCTGTAACGTAACCCGGCCCACTAGTGCGGGACTCGGTGGAATCATATCATAACCCGGCCCATGCTGGGACTCGGTAAAGTCATCTCTCATCTATGGATCCATCCTACGTAACCCGGCCCTCTAGTGAGGGTCTCGGTGAACAATGCAAGGCTGTGCACGAGTCGTGACCCGGCCCGGGACTCGGTGAGGTGAAGTAGTATCACTTAGCACGAGTAGATATCATGAGTGCTATGCTAGTAAAAATTATCATTTGACTCTCAATAAAATCATTACAATAATGTCATAATAAACTCTTTGCTGAAAAATCATAGGCACTTCTCATAACAATCCTCTTTAGGAATTAAACTATATGAGAATTAAGTACGTCCGCCGTACTTTCATTAAATCATGCCAAAAAGAAAGAAGTAAGGGTTTCACATACCTTATTGTCGAACTAACCAACTTACTAATTAAAGTACGTCTCGTCTAGCACTTCAACCTATAACAATGGTAATACGTTCGTCAATCTTATGATTACTAGCATACTTTATATCGAATAACAACTTCTTATTCTATAAAAATTCGGGCAGCACTTCCCCTATTTATACATGTTTCCACAACTTCCAAACGAGGCTAATAACATCAATAACCAAGCACCAATTAAGGGAACAACCAAAACAACAATAAAGGAGATTTACACACCCACTTCTCATGTAAATTTAGCCTCTTAATCCACATTAAAACAGCCCACAAAAACAGTCCATGTTCCAACAACAACGAGGGTAGAATGTGAAGCCTTTCTACGCCTTTATTCCTTTAGGACTTACATTAGTAATTACCACACTTAAACATGAATAATGGTAACTAAATTTTCAGCATTATAACACCACAAAACAGTCCCTAAAACAGTCCATATACATCACAACATGTCCAACAATTTCATGCAAGTTCTTGGCCACAACATGTCATAATCCCATAACTCTTATCTTAACTCCTAAAATCCAATTTCGTGTTTCAATACTTCCATATAACTAATTCCAACTAATTATCAATGTTTCCTTTCAATTTCATCATGAAATTAGTGATAATAATAACAACAATAACCAACGAATCCAACAACACCAAAATCTGTCCCAAATTGGCAACTAGCCCAAAATTGTCACATGCAATGCTTAAATTCCAATTCTTCCTTAACACAAATTCATTACCTTAATTCTAACAACATGCATTCCAATTATATCATAGAAAGAAGAATTTTTATACCTCAAATTCGTCCAAAACAGTCCGCAATTTTCTGCCCACTGTTTGTCCGAAAATCCCCACTGTTTTGTAATTTTTCTCCTCTTTTTTGTTCACTTCTTCAACTCCAATTGACATGCAAGTGTTCTACAATGTTAAACCATCATCCCTATACATTTTTCTTCCAAAATTTCATCCCAAAAATCTCAAATTTTGGGCAGATTTTCGGCCAAGCAGTGGTTGTTTTGCCACTGTTTTTGGTGGTGTTTTGCTTCTAATTTTTGGTGAAAAATGTAGTCTAGGAAGAGAAGATAACAACCTCAAATTTGGCTATGGGGTTGGGGGGTTCTTGGCTGGGGTATGGGGGAGGAGAGGAGAGTTTGTGTTAAGTTTGAATGAAGAAGATGAAAGATTGAGTGTAGGTTATAAAAAATCTGATTTTCCTTCTTTTTTTCACTTTGGCCCCCAAGTTCTTCAATTAATAAATCTTAAACCCACTTCTTATAATTCTCGAGAATTTCATAAGCCTCGTATCCTCAATGTCATAATTTTATAATACAATACTATTCCATAACGGGAATATACAATTATTGCTATAAGTATCCAACGTCACCCTTATTGTGACCAACATCTTTCCGGAATCACATCCTCTTGTATACTAATTTCCGGATTAGCATATATAAATATACTCTATATCCAAGATTCGAATCTTACCTTCTTAATTACGTCCTCTAATTATCGTCTTAAAATTACAAGGTGTAACATTCTTCCCCCCTTAGAAACATTCGTCCTCGAATGTTCATACTATTGGGCACATCTTATACAAATTGATTCAAGGGTTCACAAGCACACATAAATTTGCATATTAGGTCATCTTAGACTCTATGATACACTTTTCTGCCAACAAATATCCAACTTACAATCAACTCAACTATTGCCATTATCTAATAAAAGGACTCAAATAAACAAGGAAACAACCTACGTCCTAGCTTATTCGTAATTTTCTAAAAGTGAAGTATACTAAAACTAAGGCTAAGTAGAGTCATTATTCCCGCAGTACCACATTATGTACATATATACAAGAACTTTATGCATAATCTATACCTTAGTCTTAAACTTGAGAACAGATAGCATCTTCACAATCAATGACTAATCCCCATTTTATATATTCAGATTCCTGGTCCTATTTTAACCAGTAGTTAAGTACTTACATGAATGTTTTAACTCAAAATCAGCAGTTTCAACTAAGCACATAAGGATCAGGGAAGACATAACTTCAAAATGGTGTAATAGCAGAGACTAATATATATATATTTTTTTCCGAGTTCCCAAAAGCCTAATATCCTCAACCTGGATCAAGATGCAAGCGTTCTATATAATAGAATCCAAATATACATAATAGAGGCGTTGTTTGATCATGCAGGGTACTAAGGAAAAACACACAAGCTACCCTAACGATGATATACATATGAACATGCCCAAGACACCAACATGGCATATACACTAGTTACCTAGTCTGAACCATAAACAAGGGATCACAAGGCAGGTGTAAATAAGTGACATATGCATACAAACTACCTTAGACCATCCCAACCACACATATATATTTAGGAACACCAGAGATGCTAAATGAATATTCAATCCATCATTACTAAGCTTATGATCAGGTACTAAGGCTAAAAAAAAGTCTTAAAGATTATATTAGACCTACATCAAGCCTAAATCAGAACAAGTGGACACATAGTAGGCATATAATGATCTAAGTTTTTCTATACAGATGTTAATCACTATCTCTCTAATAATTCAAATAGCAAGTGTTATCCATATCGTGTTATTTGAGCCTAACATATACTTAATACCCATATTAAGAATAATTTTAAACGATGAGCATAAATTGGAAGCTTAAGTTAATCAAATCAGGTTACTCAATGTCTCATTTTTAACAATGATTAGCAAGACTTTATTTATTACAAGTCGACACCGTATTGAACTTACTAATCCAAAAGTTACAGATATATCCAAATCATATTAACATTAATTAGGCATGCTTAGTCATATCTTCTAACATACCCCCAAATCAGTAAAGCAGGCTCAGAATTTAGGTAATATTCATAATTCACAATTATCACATAGGCTACCCTTTATCAATTCCCATCATAACTAACATCATATAACCTCAACCATATCAACCCACTTAACTCATTCTCTTCTAGTTTTAAATTATCATATCAGATGATATAAGACAAGTTTTGTTAAATAGGACAACTAATCTTGTTCTTAATTAGTGGCGCTTGTTTTAGGTAGATAATATGACCAAACGACTTACAGATAGCCAAACGAGTTTCCAAAATAATATATTGGTCATCACGTTAATTTAAATAACCCATACATGCTTAACCCAACTTCAATCCAACCTGCCAATCCATTAAATCAAATCTAGGCATTTCATATATCATTAATATCTTTAAATTAACTAAGTAGCCCATACACGACTAGACAAATCTAAAATTAATCTGTTTTGTTCTATTTCAATTGTACAGATTATTCTAAATCAGCATGGAACATTTACACTCTTTTGTTGACATCTACTACTACTTTCAATTTGGTAACAATGCCCCTTCTTCTTCCTATATAAAGCTGATGGTGACCAGTACAATCCCAAACTCTTAAAGGGACAAAATAAGAATCTCTTTGCTTACTGTTTCTAAGTTTGGTATTACCTAAAGCTACAATCTTGTAGGTACCATCAAGAAGTGGATTGGGAAACATAAAATTCAAGGTACCCCCCCCCCCCTTTTCACATCTTGGAAAATGGACAATGTCAATCAAAACTTAAAGGAATCTATAACTATACCAAATTAGATATTCAATCCCGAGTGGTAACAGGTAAACCAATTATCCAGGACATGAGTAGGCATAAACAAGTATATATAGACAGACCAAACATATGTGGATTGCCTATCCATGCCATGCTAACCTCATCACTACTCACTTAATAACTTAACCAAATCGGCGAAGCAAGGGAATGCACATAGTTGAGGAACTACTCAGATATTCATTCATTTTTTTTTTCAACATGTGATTTAGATACCTATCAAAACTCAAATGATCTTATATTATCTACCAAATTTACATAAAAGGAGAAGGGGGTAGACATACTGCAGAGCAGACATGGGAATAGGTGGACTTAACAGTTTGATATAATCAACACATAGATACAAACACATGGACATATACAATCAAACCAAACTGGATGCAGAGTTATGCACATGAGGAAAGGACAAGATTATTTTAAATAGTTATGTTCAGATGAGTATTAGACCACCTAAGACTATTGGGACATGCCAAGGATAGATATGACCCTTTAACACGCAAAACATACACCAAATAGGCTCTTAAACTATCCTTCAGATCACGACAACACTTAAACAAGACACACATCCATTTCAAAGTCATTAGGTGATCCTATCATAATTATAACAACATTCTTATGCTAAATCTTAGTTCCCTTATTATAGGCAGATAGATAAATAAATAAATAAAAACATTAAGCCCTTCAATCATTTCCATACCAAATGTGACCTTTACAACCAACATAGTCATTATGTAAGCATAATTTTTAACTTCAACAACTGGTGTTTAATTAACATAACCTGTGTAGTTGAGTCATGGATTAATCGAACATAGTGTCTAAGAGGTTTAATATACTTCTCAAGCCACTATAGCAACATACCGAAATAATTTGTTCAGTTAACCAGGGGAACAAACCTCATGTTCATGTATTAAGCATACTAAATTAGTACATATGCTAATGATGGTTTGACCTAACATACTATGGACACCACAGGACTTAAACAATCCAAGAGGGGTTACAATGGACTAAAACTAGTATACCAATTACTTCAAAGTCATTTAAACGGATCATACAAGGTCAAATAACCCTTAAACTTAACAAGACAACCACTTAACACACGAGATAATCGT
The DNA here is from genome assembly GCA_034509755.1 of Anisodus tanguticus. NCBI lineage: Eukaryota > Viridiplantae > Streptophyta > Magnoliopsida > Solanales > Solanaceae > Anisodus > Anisodus tanguticus. The sequence continues at coordinate 38,616,012 of CM067545.1, read as the reverse complement.
CACACAATACTCTAACAGTGTTTTCATCAACTGAACATGCTAGACATTAATAGAGTAGTCACAAATAGCCACAATATTCACATATATTACATAATGCTTGGCATAATATATTCAAGGTTTAATAGTTAACTAAATAAGTAAACCGTTTATTGCAGCAGCAAGTCATTCCTGGAATTATGTAAATACTCAATTTTCCACTCCCTTAAGCAACTATTGACAACATGTTTGGCATACAAGTCTATTCCCTATTTAAGAGATAAAATGCAGGCTTGGGTTATTAGAACATTTTGCATTCTACATTATGATACGCAAAGACAATTACGGGGGAAATTTTAATCACACATAAAAGATATGTAGGCAAGTCTAATTAACTGTTTAGAGGTAGTCCCACTGAGCAAAATTAGCGACGATAGGTCCTAACACCAGTGATTTATACTCAACCCACATACTGTACAGGGACATTAACAGACCACCCTAAGAAGTATGACCAAGACAGAATACATTTATACATAACATAGATAGCATAACTCATAAGAAAAGCTGGAACACATCAACTTAAACAGGGTAATATTACCACATGTAGAGGACCATCTATTCCTAAGCCCCATCCACAAGTAGGACAACCCGTTAATGACTATCAACTACCTGCTGAACTAATTTCAAGGACTTATCCAGACAACTTGCTCCATAGACAACAAACCTTATATGTACAACAGTAGCAATTCCGGTTTTTTGGCATATCTCATATTCCTTTTCATATAAACATAAGCATACCAAGGAGTCATCACAACTAATAGACTTCACACATACCATGTACTATAACCCAGATCAACCATAAAATATTTTACTCAAGAAGGCCTTGTATATCTAAGGTCTCAACGATTATCTAATATTCTAAGAGTCTCAAATATTCCATGTCCCAAACTTACATTATTTTTTCCCGTATACGAGTAAGGTAGGTTCTCATAACCTCGAATTCGTATTTCCATTCTAGCGGCTGTCGCTTTCTTTGGAGGCATAGCTATAACACATTAATACGTCAGAGAGGGAATAACCTAATAACATAGCTCTATCGCACGATCTTAGAGTAAGAAGAATAGAAACCAATCCTAAATGTCCGGTAGCCTCCTGCGTATAAGTATGGTGCACAACATACCCATACGCAAGACTCTACTAGACACGGTCTGTAGACATTCCGAGGACTAACTGCTCTGATACCACTTTTGTCACGACCCGACCCTACAGGCCGAGACTAACCGCCCTAATGACGTCATTATACTAACCTGTCTCACATAATCCAACTAACCCTTAATGAGTCTGAAATCCGGCAGCATAACATCGCAATAACAACATATGCCAGGGTAGACAAGCCGACAAGGCTGCCTTTACCCCCGAATGCACCTGTCTCCTAAGGAGTCACAACTAGCCAACACAATATAACAGACAAGCCAACAAGGCTGCCAACAGATGGTATAATAGGCAAGCCGACAAAGCCGCCAACAGATACTAACGTACATACATGGAAACACCCCCACACGGAATATAATAGCATGACTAACCAAAACAGAGTCATAACCCTTACATAAATACAACCCACCACTGTCTACAGACCTCTATAAGAATAATAACGACATATGACGGGACAGGGCCCCGTCGTGCCCCTAAATACAAACAGAAGTCTAAAATAGGTTCGGTACCAACATGACAAAGCTCTGGATCAAAGGAGCTTTCCAACCTGCTGAGTAGGAACCTTGGCATGAGGTTCACCAAACTGAGAGCATGTACGTGCGAGCATGAAACGCAGCCCCCCGAGGAAAGGGGGTCAGTACTAAATAATGTACTGAGCATGTAAATCATGAAGCTGTAAAAGAGATCATAAGTAGCCAACAGAAACATGAGATCAGTATAAAAATCAGGATTCAAATCCAACTGTGCCATAAACCATAAAAGTCAGATGTGCCTTATAAAAATGTGAGTCAAGGCAAGAAAACATGAGTGTCTGTCCATATACATATATATACATCTGTAACGTAACCCGGCCCACTAGTGCGGGACTCGGTGGAATCATATCATAACCCGGCCCATGCTGGGACTCGGTAAAGTCATCTCTCATCTATGGATCCATCCTACGTAACCCGGCCCTCTAGTGAGGGTCTCGGTGAACAATGCAAGGCTGTGCACGAGTCGTAACCCGGCCCGGGACTCGGTGAGGTGAAGTAGTAACACTTAGCACGAGTAGATATCATGAGTGCTATGCTAGTAAAAATTATCATTTGACTCTCAATAAAATCATTACAATAATGTCATAATAAACTCTTTGCTGAAAAATCATAGGCACTTCTCATAACAATCCTCTTTAGGAATTAAACTATATGAGAATTAAGTACGTTCGCCGTACTTTCATTAAATCATGCCAAAAAGAAAGAAGTAAGGGTTTCACATACCTTATTGTCGAACTAACCAACTTACTAATTAAAGTTTGTCTCGTCTAGCACTTCAACCTATAACAATGGTAATACGTTCGTCAATCTTATGATTACTAGCATACTTTATATCGAATAACGACTTCTTATTCTATAAAAATTCAGGCAGCACTTCCCCTATTTATACATGTTTCCACAACTTCCAAACGAGGCTAATAACATCAATAACCAAGCACCAATTAAGGGCACAACCAAAACAACAATAAAGGGGATTTACACACCCACTTCTCATGTAAATTTAGCCTCTTAATCCACATTAAAACAGCCCACAAAAACAGTCCATGTTCCAACAACAACGAGGGTAGAATGTGAAGCCTTTCTACGCCTTTATTCCTTTAGGACTTACATTAGTAATTACCACACTTAAACATGAATAATGGTAACTAAATTTTCAGCATTATAACACCACAAAACAGTCCCTAAAACAGTCCATATACATCACAACATGTCCAATAATTTCATGCAAGTTCTTGGCCACAACATGTCATAATCCCACGCATATGCCACCAAACATATCAACGCCTCATCCAAACTCCCTTCTCACATACCCTCATTGTCTCAAGAAACTTCCGAGCCTTTACCGTCACTAAAACACCAGATCCCCACCACCACAATATCCCTCACATCACCCGCAACCACCACCCAAAGCGCCTTGTCCCGACTCCTTCTACATCTATCTAAAACCGTCTCCAAACACCCCACATTTTGACTTACCAAAAACTCAAGAAACCCCACCTTCCTTTCCAATTTTTGGGTCAACCCGAAATTCACCAAGACCTGAACCACTTACCAACTCAAAGCCCTCTGTACTTACATCAATATGTGTCTTCCTACTTTTATGTTGATTTGGATATGTGGTGTGATATTATTGTCGTCCCTATTAGTGTGTCCACACCGGTTGTGATTCTATTATTGTAGCTAGAGTTTATTGCATGTGTGTGGTTACTTTTATAGGGTATGATACCTGGGTAGATTTGGTCATTTTAGACATGGTTGACTTCGACATTCTTCTAGGTATGGATTGGTTGTCACGGTACCATACAATTCTGGACTGTTATTCATGTTAGCAATGCCTGGTCTTCTAAGGTTACAGTGGAGGGGTGCTCCCAGCCTTGCGACTAAAAAGATCATTTCATTTATATGTTCTAGGAAGTTTGTAGACAAAGGTTGTCTGGCGTATCTTGATCATATTAGGGATATAAGTGTGGAGACTCCTTCCTTTGAGTCTATTCCAGTTGTTAGTGAGTTTGCCGAGGTCTTTCCTTCAAATTTACCAGGTATGCTACCAGATAGGGATATTGATTTTTGCATTGATATTGAGCCGGGTACTCAACCTATTTCCATTCTTTTGTATTGTATGGCTCCGATAGAGCTTAGAGAGTTGAAGGAGTAGCTTCAGGATTTGTTGAGTAAGGGCTTCATTCGACCGAGTGTATCTCCATGGGGTGCTCATGTCTTGTTCGTGAAGAAGAAGGATGGAACCACGCGCATGTACATTGATTACAGATAATTGAACAATGACACTATAAGAAATAAGTATCTGATTCCTCATATTGATGACCTATTTGACCAGCTTCAGGGTGCTTTGCTATTTTGGAAGATTAACTTGCGGTTTGGGTATTATCAACTGAAGATCCGAGCCGAGGATGTTCCCAAGATGGATTCTCGGACTCGTTAAGACCATTATGAGTCCTTAGTGATGTCATCTGGGCTTATTGATGCCCCTACAACATTCATAGACTTGATGAATGGGATATTTCAATCGTACTTGGATTGTTTTATGATTGTTTTTATTGATGATATCCTGATCTATTCGAAGAGTGGGGGGACCATGAGCAACATCTGAGAGTGGTTCTTAGGTTATTGATGGACAAAAAGCTATATGCTAAGTTTTCAAAGTGTGAGTTTTTGTTGGACTCTATGACATTTCTGGGACACGTGTGTCACACCCCAACCTTGGGTGTTGTGGCCAGCACCCAGCACTCGAAGGCCTGAGTGAACCACTATAGTATCAAAAACTTGTAATATGAAACTAGGGCCAAGAAAGACTCCATATAACCATCACAAAATAAGAAACATTAATGACCTACATGTAGAAGAGTTTCAACACAATATATATATAGATAACCAAGGCCGATGAGTCCACAAAAAGAGTATATCACTAACAGAAGGGGTCGACAAGGCCACGACATACATACATATATTGTATATGAGTTTGCAAACCTCTAAGAGTGTGGTACTACATCAACCATTCATGACAGGGCCCTGTCATACCCCAAAAGACTAGGAATATGTACAATAGTACCTAATGAATCCTTTATAGAAACTCCGAGAGAGAGGAGTGTGTCGATCACATCTAAATAGACAACCTACTAAGAAGGAGCACCGCTCTGTCTATCTGTACATGCGTGCATGAACACAGTGCTCTAGAAAGGGGCATCAGTACGAAAGATGTACTACATATGTAAGGTGGGTAATATGAGTAAATAGAAGATATAACATAAGATATATTGATACAGAAGTCAACCTGAAATACATAAGAAGCCTCTGTGGGCATACCCTGTCACAAGTAGGAATATATATGCATGTCTGTAAATGAAGCCACTCAGCGGGGCTATATAATATAGTGTCAAGCCATCCTGTGGAGCAATTCATATCATAATATATCGTACCGGCCTCGAAGAGGACTCGGTCGTACCCGGCCTCGAAGAGGACTCGGTCGTACCCGGCCTCGAAGAGGACTCGGTCGTACCCGGCCTCGAAGAGGACTCGGTCGTACCTGGCCAAAATGTGGGACTCGATAATATCCAAACCAATTGTAGTGGTGTGCACATATAAGTGTCATACCTGACCGACTATAGCGTGGCTCAGTAATAAAATAGATATGTATAAGTAAGTTCAATGCAAGACATCACAAGCAGAGCCGGAGTGATCTATTATCGTTATCCTCCGACTATTGTTATTGGCGCTACGTTCATGAACTTCATTTGAAACATATAGAATCCAAGAGAGGCTAGGGACTAGAAAAATGAAGGATTATGAAAAATTTATCAAGGAGGGCTTATCTTTTTTTGATTTAACAAGATGAGGCGCTATTCAAAGAAACATTATGTCAAGTTATGCCAAAAAGGAAAGTTGCCCTACATACTTTGTCGATGAAACTAGCTACCTCACGTGAACCCTCACACCTTCTATGGATTATTATATACATTAAAATAGGGACGTACGTCAATATCGAGCTCATACTTCATATGAGATTTCACTTAAGCAATTCGTCGAACAATTTGCATACATGAAAGTCTAAACTTACTCAACCATGGATTCTTATTTAAACTAACATCATCATCTTCCCTAACTCATTTACTAAACTTCACAACTTCACCAACATGATTTAACACCAATATTTACTCTTAATATAACTAAACAATACCAAACAACAAGTTGGCATAAATTCATATCACAAAAGATGTTTCCCCAAGATCATATTCACTAAACTCCCAAAGTTCCCAAGTTACTTCCATCAATCAATAAAGCCAAGTTAGGAGAAGCTAAATAACACATATAAGGTATGAAACCTTACCTTATCCATCCAATAAGCTCTATACAAAAACCTTCAACTCAATCTCAAAGTAGTCTGCAACTTTGTCGAGCTAGTTAACAAAGATTCTGAGGTGTTCTTGATCCTTAAAGGAAGAAATCACCTTAGATACTTGCAGGAGTGTTATTTAATGGTAGAAAGTGTCATGGAGAATGTTTGAGAGGGTTTTGGGACCTCAAAGATCGAAAATGAGATGAGAAATAAAAATTGGCCGACTTTTGGCCTTAAATAAGACACCAAACAGCCTCACATATGTGGCACATATGCCCATATACGGACTCATATGCCCATAGGTGGCCACATATGGTGGTAGTGAGGTGGGGAAAAGGTAGCCTCAATCCGTGGCCACTTCCGCGAGGCCGAATGGCATCCGCGGCACAAAATGCATGGAATATCGCTGAAAACTCATCAATCTTTGTTGAGTCGTACTTCCTTTGGTCCTATTAACTTCCAACCTTCTAAAACCATTTCTTAATATCTTTATACGTCATACGAACCCTCGAAAATTATTTTAAGTTCTCATGACTCAAGTCGGCTGACTATACTCTCATTCGGGTGTGAAACTACAGGGCGTAACATCCTTCTCTCATTAAGAGCATTTGTCCTCGAATGTTTGAATATTGTACTAACGCTTAAGATTTTGAAAAAAATTGGCAGAGTTTCCCCTATAAACAGGGCTATCCGAAACCTACCAATCACCTCAAATAGATAACCAATGCTACACATGGCTACATAATAGCATAATAACATCCAATTGGCCTCACACGATAGTCTATATATGCAATAATCAAAGAGGGTTAGCCATAACTCACCTTAACTAAAATGTTGTACTCTGAGTTGCATCTGCCATATCTATCTCAACATTATCCCCTAAATAAGGTATACGAGTTAAGATCAATGGACAAAATAGAAACAAGAGAGTCGTATCGCACGAATATCGATATAGACCTGAAGTCTGGAATATATGAGGGTGTTTGGATCTCATATCCTCTTCGGACTCCCAAGTTATTTCTTTTACGTTATTGTTTATCCAAAGTACTTTTCTTCGCAACTTAGGAACTTGGCAATCTAAGATGGCAATAGGAACTTCTTCATACGATAAGTCTTTCGTGACTTGAACATCCTCAATAGGGGTAATTCGGGAGGGATCGCCTAGACATTTACAAAGTATGGATACATGAAATACAAGATGAATGGCTTCTAATTCCAGGGGAAACTCAAGCTTATAGGCGACTTGGCCTATTCTTTGAATATTCTGGTATGGTGTGACATACCTAGGGTTAAGTTCGCCCTTTTTGCTGAACCTCATCACGCCTTTCATAGGCAACATCTTTAAGAACACCCAGTCTCCCACATCAAACTCTAAATATTGACACCGGTTATCTAAATAGGACTTTTGTCGACTCTGAGTTGTCAACAATCATTCCTAAATCATTTTCACTTTCTCCACGGCTTGTTGCACAAAGTCTAGTCCTAATAACTTTGCCTCACCAGCATCGAACCACCCAATAGGAGGCCTATATTTCCGTGCATACAGAGTCTCATAAAGCGACATCTGAATACTAGAATAGTAACAGTTATTATAAGCAAACTTCATAAGTGGTAGACGATCTTCCCAACTTCTCTTGAAGTCCAGCACGCAGGCTCGCAACATATCTTCAAGCGTCTGAATAGTGCGCTCGACTTGCCCGTCTGTCTGTGGATGAAAAGTTGTACTAAGGCTAATCTAATTACCCAAACATTTCTAAAATGACCTCCAGAAGTTAGCTGTAAATTGAGCACCTCTGTCAAATATAATAGACATCGGAACTCCATGAAGTCGTACTATCTCATTGATATATAATCGAGCATAATCTTTGGCTAAATAAGTAGCCCGGATGGATAGAAAATGAGCTAACTTCATAAGTTTATCCACGATAACCCATATAGAATCGTACTTCTAACGAGAATTAGGTAGTCCCATAATGAAATCCATGTTGATTGCTTCCCATTTCCATGTTGGAATCATTATATTCTGCAGCAACCTTCAAAGTTTTTTTATGTTCAATCTTAACTTGTTGACAATTCGGACACTAAGCAACAAATTATGTGATATTGTTGTTCATATCGTTCCACCAGTATAGTTTTCCAAGGTCATAATACATCTTAGTGGAACCAGGGTGAATAGAATACTTGCATTGGTGGATCTCTGCCATAATATTTCCTCGAAGTGTCGTAACATCGGCCATACACAATCGACATTTATACTTAAGAACACCGTCTTTCAATAGTTCGAACAACCATTTCTTTTGAAAATGAATGCCTTCTTAAATCCTGACCAAGGTTGGATCATCAAATTATCGTGCCTTCACTTCTGCCACCAAAGACGATTCAACGGTATTCTGAACTTTGGCACCCCCGTCGTCTGTATCAATCAATCGCATGCTCAGACTGGCCAACCAATACAAATATTTTTCCATCTCTAACTTATCAACTCTCATATGCTTTAGGCTGTCCATATACTTCTAACTTGTCAGTGAAGCGGAAATATAAGAGAAATTCTCTACGAATCTCTGATAATAGCTTTCCAAGCCCAAGAATTTATGCACCTCCGTTGGAGTTGTGGTTCTTGACCAATTCATTACTGCCTCAATCTTCTGACTATCAACCTTGATACCTTCGTCCATTACTATATGACCCAGAAAAGCCAGTGAGTTCAACCAGAACTCACATTTAGAGAATTTAGCATACAACTTATGATCCTAGAGCGTCTGTAATACCGCTCTCATATGATTCACATGCTCTGCTTCTGAGTGAGAGTATACCAAGATATCATCAATAAATACTATCACAAAGATATGCAGAAATGGCTTGAACACTTGATTCATCAATTCCATAAATGCTGCTAGGGCATTAGTTAAACCAAAAGACATACCCAAAAACTCATAGTGGCAATATCGGGTTTGAAAGAGTGTCTTTGGAATATCCTTCTCCTTAACTCTAAATTGATGGTATCCAAATCGGAGATGGATATTTTTGAGAAATACTTGGTGCCTTGAAATGGATCAAACAAATTATCGATCCTGGGAAGAGGGTTTTAATTCTTAATAGTCACCTTGTTCAGTTGATGGTAATTTATACACATTCTCAATGAACTGTCCTTTTTATGAATGAATAACACTGATGCACCTCATGGGGAAGTATTGGGCCTAATAAAGCTGTTCTCAAGAAGATCTTTCAGTTGAGCTTTTAATCGGCATGAGCCATTTGATACAAAGGAATAGATATATGCTGGGTTCTAGGAGCACGTTGATAGCGAAATCGATTTCCCTTTCAAGAGGAATGCCAGGAAGCTCATCTGAGAATACGTCAGGAAATTCACTAATGACATAAACTGATTGAAGTGTTGGAGGCTTTGCCTCCGCGTCCTGAACTTGCACAAGATAGTAGACATATCCTTTCGAGATTATCTTCCGAGCCTTAAGGTAGGAAATAAACCTACCCTTAAGCGTTGCAACATTTCCCTTCCATTAGATGATGGGCTCACCTAGAAAATTAAAGCGAACGACTTTGTCCAACAATCAACATTAGAATACCAAAAAACTAACCAATTCATGCCAATAATAACATCAAATTCCACCATTTCTAGCTCATTCAAGTCGGCTATGGTATGGCGATCATAGATCTTTACTTCACAATTCCTATACTCCCGCCTAACAACTACGGGCTCACCCATGGACGTAGACACTTCAAATGACTTATGTAATAATTCAGGTTATTTTCCGTACATACCAGCAACAAATGGTGTAATATATGATAAGGTATAACCTAGATCTATCAAAGCATATACATCAAGAGATGAGATGGATAATATACCTGTAAAAATCCGGAGATGACTCAAGGTCTTATCGGCCTCATATGCATTAGTATAAAATAATCGTGTATATAATGTTAGTGTTCAATTTTAATGATAACATAATCCTTGTGCATGTCACTCACAAAGGAAAGGCAGGCCCATCTGAATCACAAGGCCCAAAAGAAGACTCCAGACCAACTTACTAGTGAAGCCCAAAGATGTGCGTCCAAGTACAATAAATAAGTAACAACTTATTTATGAAGATAAATAAATCAAGAATGAAAAATATCAAATTAAGTACCAACGAGATCTCGGCGCATAAATCAAATATATCGAGTTCACTTCGGCAATAAAACAAGTACCAAGCTTTAAGGAAACAACTACGGACAAGCATCTTGAAGATTCAGCCACAAAACTCACAAGGAAAGAAGATCAGTCTATTAGAAAGATCTAACCTTATTCTTGGAAAATAGGATTCCTCAATCCTTTTTCCAAGAATCAAATCTCTTGGGTTGCCATCTCTGCCAGATCTAAAAGGACAGTTCTACAACTATAAAGAACGACTCCAAAAGATGAAATAAAACATACTTTTGTCTCAACTTCTCAAGCTCTCTACTTTACTTTTAACAAGCATTATAATTCTGAGTGATTTATAGTATATACAAAAAAGTGAGAAGAGATATAGTATAGTTGGTGAGGCGTTGTATCAAAAGATTATGACGGTTTGAGTGTAGACGTAGGAGCTCCATTCAATCCATCTTTGTACCAAACCAAATTTCAAAAAGAGCTGCAGAGAACACCCTTGCAATCCAAAGGGACTGGATTAGGATTCACATTGAGTCTGAATAAGTATAAAAATATTTGGTGTCATTTACATTCAGTTTTTACTTTCAGCACTATATCTGATAAAAGTCGACTAACATCTTGAGGTAGTCGATTAAGGAACGAAAAATTACAATTCATCACCCCCCCCCCCCCCCCCTTGCACTTTTATATAATGTTGTAGGCCTCTGTGGGAAATATCATATATATATATATATATATATATATACGATGCGTATATAATGCCTGTTACGGTTCACTTTTACGCATGGCATAAAAGCTTCTAGGAGGTTGTTGGAACTCTAATTTGATATTTAGTTTTTTAGAGTCACCACCTAATTTATAGGGAAATTAGGAAAACAAGTGAAAGGGTTTATTCAAAATCTGTGGAAACTCCTTTTGAACTAGCGTTCGAGGTAAGGGTTCTAGTGATCCCTCGGGAAAGGTGTTAGACACCCCCGGTATTAAGGATCCATAGAATATGGTTGACCTTCGAGTTCTATGGCATGTTTATTAGTTAAAAATCACTTAAGGAGTGTTTACTTCTGCAAAATCATTAACATGTCATTCATTTCAAATCGTAAAGGGGTTTTGTAAACTAAAGAGTTGAATTCCACCTAAAAAGATTCGTATATGGGTAATTTCATCAATACATTTTCATACTAAAGTACACTCAAAATTTAATTTGAATAGAACTCCACTTTTTTAGCCCAATGGGTTGTCCAAAAATTCCTTATACATTTTTCTTTAGAAAAGGGGCATAGTTCATTTAGAATGACATGCTAAGGGTTTTAAAATAAAATACAAGTTTTTACCTTTTATTATCATTTGAGGGTCAACTTATATCCCTCTTCCCAAATCCATACCTCAACTCAAGTTTTTAAAGGCTTTTTATTTCAAAAGAACCAATTTGGTTGGGCCTGGCCCAAAAAACGGTTTTGAAGTTTTACAACTTAGCCCATTTTCATTAAAATTAGTTTTGAAATTCAATTCTCAACCCAAGTTTCCAACTTTGGTTTTCTCAAAACACAGTGTGGTTTCCTCATTTATCAGTCCAGTTTCTATGGTCAAATGTCCTTATTTATAACAGCCTATTTTTATCAAATATAATCCAAATTTTCATCCGAAACAGTTCATGTTTAGCTTCTTTAGAAAAACTATTCCATTATACCGAAAAATGTACAAGTTTCCTTTAGTCCGATTTAATAACATTTTTTATGACTCTACTCTAAATGATGTACGTATGATCTTTGCATAATCTTAGGTCATAGTCATACGGGTTCCAATAATTATATCAAATATTTATACAAATATAATACAAAATATGAAAATGAGAAGAGTTAGGCTGGTGGGCCTACCGAGCCCACCAATTAGCTATTTTTACCCATAGATGTGCGTTCAAGCACAACTACAGCATCAGACTCAATAAATATGAATTGGTTAGGCCTGTGGCCCAACTGTCTGGAGATGCAATGTCCAAAGTGGCCCGTCGTAGTGTGTAAAAGTAAAAGAAAAGGGAAAAAGGAAAATATAAGTTAGAATGCACCTATACTTATCTAATTTAAATGCATGCTATTTTAAATGATGTAAATAAATGAGAAGCAGTCAAATAATGTTCAAAGCCCAAACAAAGACTGCCCGATAACAAATTCATATTGTTATAATGTACACAGAAGAAATGGGTTGAGCCCAACTTAGGAAAATAGTGGAACACATGTAAAAACCAAGATATGTGGGCCTGGCCCTAGTTAATTTCTAACAATAATAGGAAGCAAAGGCAAAGAAGTCAAAGAAGAGATGGGTTGAGCCCAGTACATGCGTCAAATAATCAAGAAGAAAGAATTTAGCATGCAAGCATTGGGCCAAAGCCCATCAAACACATACTTGGGGAAATTCTAGGAGATATACAAGGGATATATTCAACTTGTAAACCTAGTACACGAAGAATACATGGTATACAATCAATATATACGTTTGTATATCACATGAATATACAACCATAATACAGAAATGAGGAAGAAGAAAAATGTATGAGAATGTTACACAAACAAGCCCCTGATCCCTTCCCCTTTTACTTAGCCATCCTAGATAGCTAAGGACCAAACATGACTGCCAGTTATTTAGCTTAAAGTCTAAACCATATATATAGTAAAAAGAAACAGCTAGCATATGCATAATGTGACTGGTATATTCATGCTATCTCCATATTTCAGTTCATATTATATGGACCAGATTTAACACACAAGAACAACAATATTCACAAAGGGTATACGTCCTATGTAACACACACTGTACCTAAACTCTTCTTGTGAAGTCAAATAGCTCAACAAAATAAGTAAGAAGAGGTTGAATTGGACATGTTGAGCTAGGACTAACATGTTTCTCCTACTTCAGACCAATATTCAGGAAACAGACACACAGCATTTGGACAAATGTCATGACCCAAAATCCCATTTGTACCATGAGGGCACCTACACTAACTTGTAGGAGAATCACTAGCCTTAATCATAGAAATAGATGAAAATAAATGCGGAAAAAGAGAAAGGATAAATAACATAACAAATACTCTTTTAATATTCTTACATTTTTCACCCAAACATAAATGTTTACTACCTAGAACATGGTGTCACTCGTACAAGGACTCTAAGATACAATGGTAGGGAAAGAATTATCAACTACACCCTGAATGAATAGGGGTGATCTGACTAGATAAAGACCAAGACTACCGAGAATGGATGGCCTGCCTTAACCTTCACGTGCTCCAAGCTACAACTTAAATAGATCAAATACCTGCTTCTACATAAATGATGCAGCAAGTGTAGCATGAGCTTACAACGTACCCTCGTAAGCATCATAGGCCGGCAACGACGGAAGTTAAGTAACAAATATAATTATCAAGTTGACTTTTCAAGTAGGTGTCTATTCTATCCAGTTCAAGTAATCACTTAATTCACCTTATCCACATACGAGTTCATAAAGAATACAATTCACTCAGCATACACACAAGAAGCCAATTACAGTCAAGTACACCTTAGTATACATAACACATAGGGGCTTTATTATTGATACGCACAGATCTAACACTCAGTCTAAGTCATATTCATATTTAACCCACTTATCTGACCTGAACTATTCAGTAAGTAAGTTGACACTTGATGCACTTAATCATATTAAGAATTCTTTCCAAGGATACTACAGTTAGACTTACCATAACTACAATAATTCTTTCATTATCCTTCGCCTTCATATTTAATTATGAAGCTACACATCTACGGGCATGTTATATATTAGTCTACTTAACATTCTCATTTCATTCCAAATAATGGTGTACACCTTACACACTTAGATTAATGGAGTAATAGTCTTCATGCATTTAGCATACAAAACACAAACACCACAATGACACTTCAATAAGTCTTGTGCTAGACACTCACTAAATTGTACAATCAATCACTAAAAAGACACACAGACACACGTATTCCCCTTAACCTTGATGTTAATCATGACAATTAAGCACTTTCTACTCTTAATACGGTGTGAATCGCACCATTAATCATGAGAATCACCCAATTTATCGGTAGTCATCCCAAAGCACTGCATCTACTCAACAACCAATCACTGTATAAAGGTTTGCATATTGTGAATGCATTTTAATTACCAGATATATATATTTTTCATAACCAGTATATCTTCTTCCAATTACAATAAGACCATAAGGCTTACCGGAAATCATCACCGAGTACGCACAACACCAAATAATCATCAAGAATATGAATAAAATGCAATGCAAATGATGTGTATGTATGCAATGGTCATATGTATCAGGTACACACACGCTCCTGCAGTAGGTGTCACGTGACTCATGGGGGACTCATGAGGTCCATATACCTATTGGATCCCAACTCTGTGGATATAGTTTTATCATCAGTCATCACTCTCGTATCATATACCATATCCAATAACTGGCTTTCTAACCCCTTTCCTCAATATCTCAACAGTTCAGATGCCAATTATAATATGTATGAATGATACAGATATGAGTACACTATGCAATAACATAATCAATGCAATCAGTATTATCAGCTCCTTGTAAAGTATTTAGACGAGACGTAGAGTGACAAATGCACGAAAAGTCAAACCATAGCAAGATATCAACTGTAACGACTTATTTGGTCGTTTATAGCTAAAGACCCTTATTTGCCTATTTTACCCTTCTCGTAGTCTCTATGAGGGGTTTGTAATGTGAGGGAATGGTTGGCATGGATCTCAAGGTCCACTTATATGAGTTTCGAATAAAAAACCCAAAAAAGAACCTTAGAGTTGGATAATTTGACTCTAGGTTGACTTTTGAGCATATGGTTCATTTCTGGGTTCCGTCACTTTCGGTAGTTCCATTTATGACTTAGTCGAGTCATTGGTTTGCCTTCTGAGATAATCAGATGTATTTGGTTGTCTTATTTGTAATATTTAGATATTTTGTTATTCTGGATTATTCTTTAGAAAAGTATGTCTTAGCTTGGTTAAATAGGAAAATATGAGGTTGAGAGTGAGTTTGTAGTATTGTTTACCTTAGGCGAGCATGTCTAGTTTATGTCCGAGTGGTCTCAGGAGTGTTTCGGGTATTTGGTGGATGTTTGGCCAAGTTTCCATTTTTGCTAATGTCTAGTGTCTGCTATGGCGGCATTGTTGTTCGCTCTTGCGTGTCCACCTCTGTGGAGGTTGGCTCGTAGAAACGGTGTGTGGGTGATTGGTGAGTTTCCTCCTCGGTAGAGGGGTTTTCCGTAGGGGCTAGTGTGCCCCTGCAGGGTCGGGTTCGCTTCGGCGCTGGGGCGAGCTGTTAAGTGACTGTGCCCCAACGAGGTTTGTTTCTACAGGATCAAGACTGCGTCAGTAGGGTTGATTCCGCTGTAGTGAAATCATTGTTCCAGAAAGCCTAATATAATAACTAGGTCGAATCACTTTTCCAAATACTTCATCTTGAAACTAGAGTCGACCTTGGGGGAGATTTTTTAGGAAATTTATTTGGGGATCCTGCTCGACAATGAGGTAGGCTACGGTTTAACTTTTCTAGAATCTGATAGAAGTACGTAGTAGTTATAAATGTTGAGGGGTATTGGGCATATTTGGGGGTTCCACCTTAGCGGCTGTGATGAACGCTTAGGTGGGTACCGGTGTTGAACTGTGTTATTGGGTGATTTGGTGAATCAGCCTTAAGCTAATTCCGACTGCTGTTATTTGGGTTTGTCGCCATTATGTGGGCTCATCGCCATATTTGATATTATCGTGTTTATTCATCACACATGCTTGATATGATATTCTGAATGTACTTGGATTAGTTGTTGTTACACACACATGGCACACAATTAACTCATAATGGATCCACATCAATCCTCAAATTAAGCAAGTATACGACAATTCACATTAAGCTCAAATGGGTCATCCAAGAGTCATGAAAATGAACCTAAGTATCTCTTGGAAGGTTATTATCTTTCTTTCTTTTGTTGAGCATGCTTTTGATTTTAAACACAGAGAATTTCTTATTATCGTCTTTCACCTAACCCAAGTACCTAGCATTCGACTGGTTTTTGGCTTGGTTTCCTAAAAAAAATCTAATGCCCAGTTCAAAGGCTCCCCCCTCGAGAAAGAACTGAGGCCATAAGAAAACCCAAGGGGGCAGGTGATGTATGCCACTAATTAGGGACTTAAAGAAGTTGCCAAAGAAAATAAAAGAACAAAAAATCCTTTTGTAATTTTTATTTTTCTATTTTTTTATAAGACTCTAAGACTCAAAGCTACTAAAAAAATTCTAAGGCATATTAATCCTCACCCTTAACCTCAAAAAGTTATACAATACAAGGGACGTATTTTTCACCCCACACTTAAAATATGCAGTGCCCTCAATGCATCTACAATTAAATTAAAAGCAAGATAAAGTAAGAAATACTCTCTAGGTCCACTAGGGCCTAGTCATCATCCTCAATAATGTCCTCGCCATCCTCCAGCTCGGACCTCTATTCTTATTGCTCATCATCTGGGTCAACTTGTGGCTGCAACTCCACTTCTTCTCCAGTGTCCAAGTCAGCATGTATCAGATGGATCCACCGAGCAAGCATCCTCATCATCAGGTAGATTGGCATCCTTACCAAGAAATGCCCTGGATAGATAGTGTGCGGGGCCTCAACGTATACACTTGAATAATCCAACCTCATGTGCTCTCCCTAAATCACCAACATTTTATGCATTTGAGTGAACAAGGTCGACTGGGCAGAACGTTCCTCAATGGGTGTGAGATTGTACTTTTCAGACTGTCTCGGTGCCATAAACTTTGAAATATCAACCATATTATCAATGAGGTCATGCACCCTGTCAAGTGGATGTGCCAACTCACGGTGCAAAGTCATCGAAATGTCGTGAGTGTATTTTCATAACTCAACCTTTTGGACTTGCACTCCCTTACCCGCTTCATTTCTTACAACATCCAATACCCAATGTTAATGGGCCACCCCTTCATAAAAAATAAATTATGCACACCCTAACTTTACTCACACTTGAGTAATGATCAAGATGCATGATCTTGTTATCCACCAAACGTAGCCACACTCGAGCCTCTCTAAAGAAATTGCCCATCATTAAACACTTCTGCCTCTTATACTTGCCATCATAGTGTGACCACTTGAACCAGTCCCACACAATGTCTCTCGTATGTCCTTGTAGCTGTGCCGCTCAATAAACATCAGCAATGGATCAATCTGATGGTCAGGCACTCCTAGCATAGCACACAATGTGGATGGCTGTAAAGGGACCCACTATTTTTGAATTGCAATAGCTGGGTATTCCATTTAAAGAGACCTCTGTTGGTCAAAATTCACATACAACTCCATCACCATATCAATGTTATCAGGCCCCGGTTGATCAAACACTTTCTTCCAACCTATGGCAATGATCTTGTTGTAAATATCTTTGAAATTCCGCTTCAGTAGAAGTGAGTTTACCGCCCTATCTGGTATCTAACCCTCTGATAAATCAAAATCATCATACCACCCTTCAGCATACCCTGCCCCTACAAAATACGGCTCAGGTAGGTGGCCAACTCTTCGGGGGACTGGAATAGTAGGGTCTTTTCCTATCCCGGATTTTGAAGCTTGCCTCTTTTTTGAAAGGTTTTGGGTGCTCCCTCTTTTCGTAACTTGAGATGAGGATGTTTCCATATTCTTTCCTTTTGATCTCGGGTTACTCATAGTGCCTGCAAATAAGAGCATTCAAATAATAAGTATTTCCAATCCACAAGATGGGTTGTGGAATGACCCCACATTTATTTCACACTATCTATTTTTGAACTTCTTCAACTTTTCACATTAGGGAACGTTAATAGATCTTTACTTTGGGGTTGAATTGACCCCACACTTATTACAAACTACAATACAAAAATAGAAAACAAGGAAGTTATCTACTCTATGTTAATCCTAAAAAATCATGTCGTAGGACTTATGGCGTTTGTCAAAAAAATTCTCAACACTTAATTTTGTGTGTTTTTGGATGCCCAAGGGTTTGTATACATGTTTAAGGTTCCATTTCTACTCAAGACTTCACAATTTTTCCCCAAAAACTTGGTTCAAGCAATTTAACAAACACCTTGTAGGCATATAATCCTCCCTTTTATTTTTTCCAACAATGGTGGTTATGGAACCCTCCCTTTTCAATGGGGAATCATCTTCTAGCCCTAAAAATCAATAAACAACAACACAATAACCAAACCCCACCCAATTCGCCCAATCCAATAACCCTAGCTTGTAATTTCAACATAAAACTCAAGAATAATGTAAGTAATGAATGAAACAATTAACGGATTGATGATGAAATCAACTTACTTGTAGTGTTAATGGGAGATGAGGAATGATTCTTGAGTTTTGTTGAAAATTAAAGTGAGTTGGGAGGGTATGGGTTCGACAGTGAGAGATTAGAGAGAGACGATCGGTTCTTTGTATTTTATGAAATAAGAGCTTGAGTCGGCTATTTTAACTTAAAATATTTTCAATTGGGCTGACCCGTGATGTGGATGTGCGTCGCATATGTAGCGCACGTCGAAGGCCTCTCTGAAATTTTAGTTTCTAAAACTCTCAGACTCGTATGCTCTGGATGTGCGATGCATGAGCAAAGCACATCAGTGCCCTCTCTGAAATTTTGGGTCTGAGAAATCAAAGAAACATGTGCTCTGCTTGTGCGATGCACGCACAGAGCACTATGCAAACCTGGAGAGATATTTTTCTATTCATTTTCCTCGTTTTGCGTTCCCGTTCCTTCCTTAGTCCTGCAACACTAACAAACCTGACACTATAAAAGGTTGTGTTTCCTCCCAACAAGAGCCGTAGTTAACATCGTGGCACGATGAATTTTTATTTTTAATTTTCTCCCTTTTTTGTTGTTTTCATATTTTCAATTACAACAGCATGGGTTGCCTCCCGTCAAGCGCTTTATTTAACGTCGCGACACGACGCCAGTCACCTCTCATCAATCATTAGTCATCTCCACTGAGGTCTTGTGTCTCTCCATCTCCTCAGCCTAGTAATGTTTCACCCACTGACCGTTCACCAAAAATGTTTCCCCCAAATCGGGCTTCCAAAGTTCCACCACCCCGTGTTGTGTCAACCTTACAACCTCAAAAGGACCTGAGCACTTGGATCTAAGCTTTCCCCGGAATAATTTGAGCCTAGAGTTGAACAACAACTCTTGTTGTCCTGTCTCAAACGAACATTGTTGGATATGCTTACCATGTCATCTCTTAGTCTTCTCTTTATATAACTTTGCATTCTCGTAGGCATGTAATCTGAATTCCTCGAGTTCGTGCAGCTGCAACATCCACTTGTGCCCTACCAATTCCAAGTCTAAGTTGATCTTCTTAATGGTCCAGTACTCTTTGTTCTCCAACTCGACTGGTAGATGGCATGTTTTTTCATAAATCATCCTATAGGGAGATGTCCCTATTGGAGTCTTGTACGCAGTTTGGTAGGCCCATAATGCATCATCAAGATTCGCAAACCAATCTTTTCTCTGAGCATTCACAGTCTTCTCTAGAATATGATTTATCTCTCTATTCGAGATCTCCACCTGACCACTAGTTTGCGGGTGATAAGCAGGAGCCACTTTGTGCCTGACCCCATACTTAGCCAAATGTGTCTTCATCAAGTTATTCCAAAAGTGCCCTTCCATCACTAATAATGGCCCTTGGGGTTTCAAACCTTGTAAATATAGTCTTCTTAACAAAACTCACCACCTTGGTTTTTTTGGTAGGTAGAGGGACTGCCTCCACCCATTTTGACACGTAATCCACCGCCAATAGAATATATTTGTTCATGTATGACGGTGGGAAGGGACCTATAAAATAAATGGCCCCTACATCAAATATCTCAACTTTAAGAATATTATTCAATGGCATCTCATGCTTTCTCGATATGGTCGCTATTCTTTGGCACCTGTCATAACTTCGAACAAAATCATGAACATCCTTGAAAATAGTGGGCCACTAGAACCCTGACTGCAAGATCTTGGCTATTATGAGATCACCACTGTGATGTCCCCCATGTGGGGATGAATGACAACTCTCTAAGACATGTTTCACCTCGATCTGCGGAATGCACCTCCTTATCAGCTGGTCAGGACCCTGTTTGAACAAATAAGGCTCATCCCATATATAAAATCGTGAGTCATGATACAATTTCCTCCTCTATTGTGTGGTAGTCTCAGGTGGGTAAATTTCACTCACTAATAAGTTCACGATATCTACATACCATGGTATGTTTGCCTCTGGAATTGCATAGAGCTGCTCATCAGGGAACACCTCTCAAATTTGCCCATCCTCCACCACATGTTCATGCCTTTCTAACCTCGATGGGTGGTCAGCCACCTGATTTTTAGTTCCCTTGCGATCCTTGATCTCCACATCGAACTATTGAAGTAATAGAATCCACCGAATAAGCCTTGGGCATCCTTCTTGGTAAATAAGTACTGGATTGCAGGATGATCCGTATATATAGTGACGTTTGTTCCCACAAGATAGTGTCAAAATTTATCAAAGGTGTAGACAATTGCTAGCCTCTCTTTCATAGTGACTGTATAATTCAATTGTGCAGCATCAAGAGTTTTGTTGGCGTAGTAAATCGAGTGAAAAATCTTCTCCTTACTCTAGCCTAAGACGGCTCCCACAGTATGATGGGGCCGAAATTTATCAAAGATGTAGACAACTGCTAGCATCTCTTTCTCAGTGACTATATAATTAAATTGTGCAGCATCAAAAGTTTTGCTGGCATAATAAATCAAGTGAAAAATCTTCTCCTTACTCTGGCCTAAGACGACTCCCACAGCAGTGTCACTGGCATCATACGTTATTTCAAAAGAAAGTGTCCAGTCCGGCGCTATCATTATAGGAGCAGTTACTAACCTTCTTTTCAATTATTTGAATACCTGCAGACATGCTTCACTAAACACGAACTTCACCTCATTCTCAAGCAACTTACACATAGGACTAAAAACTTTAGAAAAATCCTTGATTCTGCAAAATCCAGCATGCCTGAAAAACTACGCACCCCTTTCACTGAGACTGGGGGAGGTAATTTTTCAATCACTTCCACCTTCGCTCGATCTACTTTCGACACCTTATGCCCGAGGATGATGCCTTCCTGAACCATAAAGTGACACTTCTCCTAATTCAACCCCAAGTTGGTCTCCTCGCACCTGGCAAACACGCGGTCTAAGTTCTGCAAGCACACATCAAACGAATTTCCAAACACTGAAAAATCATCCATAAAAACCTCTATTAAGTCCTCCACCATCTTCGAAAATATAGCCATCATGCACCGCTGAAATGATGCTGGAGCATTACACAACCCGAACGGCATGCATTTGAAAGCATATGTACCATAGGGGCATGTGAATGTAGTCTTTTCCTGATCTTTAAGAGCAATGGCAACGAATCTTTAGATGTCATCTCCCGATCTTCAGGAGTAATATTTGTACCATTTTGGTAGCCTCTGAATCTCCGAAAATATCATCTCCCACTAAGACTCTCTCCAACGGATCTTTAGATGTGATAAGAGGCAATTCGAAATCAATATCCACCACAGTGATTGCTGACAACTCCTCATAAATGGTGGGTAGCTTGAGGGCCTTGTAAACATTAAACACTTCAACTTTATCGTGCACCCTCATAGTTAGCTGGCCTGCAACCACATCAATCAAAGCACTGCCTATGGATACAAATGGACGCCCCAAAATAAATGGGACCTCCGGATCTGGCTCAAAATCTAGAATGACGAAATCCGCAAGAAATATGAGAGACCCCACTTGCACTAAAACATCTTCAATAATACCCTCTGGTCGTTCCAAAGATCTGCCTGCCAGCTACATCACAATAGAGGTTGGTCGAGGATTTCCCAACCCCGATTTTCTGAACATGGACGACAACATCAGGTTGATACTTGCACCAAGATCACACAGTGCACGTGTTTACAAAACATATCTTAAAAAATTAATAATTATCGTTTACCATTGCGCGAAGAAGCGTGGAACAATTGGTTAGTTCTAAAACAAAACATAAACAGTCCATGTTTTTTTGCTAATATAAGATCAATTCCAGTAGTTAATCAATTATTTTGCTTGATTGAAATAAAACAAATTAACACATCACCAACAAATGTAAAACTACGGTTTCATTGTTATTTTCTCAAAACAGATCAGGAAACTAGTATTTTGGGAAGTTAGTTTGGTAAAAAGAAATATCATACCAAAATTAAAAGTTGATTGCCTCTAAACCGGAAAGTAGCGGAGTAACATTATAAATATTCAGTAAATGATAAGAGTTTTATGATATTGAAACAATGGGAAAAGGCATATTTAAGGTATTGTTTTAAACAATTAAGAATTTCCGCTTGATACTTGCATTGACGCCTTTCTTCTTTCAAAAATTGGGTTTATAATTAATTGAACTACTGATTATCCAAATTAAAACAATGGCATTTTGTTTACCGTTATATCATACATAATTTGTTTGTTTGTAGAAGAAAATGAAACTGACAAAACAATTGCATTCATCATGCAGTGTTTAACGCAGCACTACATTAATTCAGATGGATAAGTTGAAAGAGATGTGAAGCACGAACCGGATATGCATAGGACCTCAAACCAAAAAGATAACAAGTTGGGTTAGGACCCATTGTTTATGTCACACCCCAACCTTGAGGGGTGTGGCCGGTCCCCGGTGCCTAACGGCCCGAGCGTACCATGTCTCGTCCGTACCTGGATACATATGAATTTGAGGCCAACAAGGCCTCAAAACAACTCTCAATAAGCAACAAGATGTGATAACATGTAGAAGAAGAAGAAACCTAACATGTATAATATGAAGAAAGCCAACAAAGCCACCGTACACATCGGCTAACCAACAGAGAGGTCGGCAAGGCCATACATGACTCCAACACACAGAAAAACTATCTATAAGCCTCTAAGAGTACATAACTCCATCAGGTCAGGACAGGGCTTCGCCATACTCATAACTATATCTATAAAATCATATCGACTCCGAGTAGCACCTTCGGAACAAATGGAGAGCTCTAACATTACCGCTTAGCTGGTATCCTATTGGAAATGAGCGTTGCTCCTTCTACCTGAACCTGCAGGCATGAAACGCAGCGCCCCAGAAAAAGGGGGCGTCAGTACGAAAGATGTACTGAATATGTAAGGAAGGTAACATAAATAAACAAGGAATGTAATACAAGAAGTGAAGGTACAGAAGTCAACCTGAAACTCGAAAAGAGGCCTCGGAGGGCACACAACCGATACAACCATGAATATATGCATGTAAGTAAAATCAGGCCACTCTATGGGGCCATATAGTATCATATCAAATCCCTCTGTGGGGTGAGCTCATAATAAACTGCTCGTCCATATAGGACGCGATGGTATCTACCCAACTGATCAGTGGTATGCACATATAAGTGCTTGCCCGGCCGACTATAGCGTGAACTGGTAAGAAAATAGATACATATATATAAGTGCAATGCAAGACAGACATCAAGGGACATCATGAACAGAGTCAGAGTGACCTATGGTCGTTATCCTCCGACTATTGATATTGTCGCTACGTCTATCAACTTTCATGAATCAATAAGAATACAGAACATCATACAATTAAAGATAATTTAAGCTGTGGAAAGGTACTCCGGACAAGGGACGGATAAGACCCATAAACATTTCAAGAATAAGGAACAAGCATGTCTTCAACAACCAAGAGTAGAATTCTTATTGAAGGACATTTCGTTGTATGTCGTTATCACAAGGATCATGCCAAAAGAATGAAAGTTAAGCCTTACCTTCCTCCTTGTCAATTCTAGTGACGACGCTAACCTCGACCTTCTCTTCAAAACCTTCGCTTACCCTTTAAAGTTCATGAAATTCTTGTTGAAAAAGAATCTGACTGAGAGCTTCCCAAATGAATAACAAACTATAAGCAACTACTTTCAATTCATTATTCAAACGTATGCAAGAGCAAATTTTGATTTACATGAATTGCTTGAGTGACGTAGGCCCCTCCCCGTCCGCTTAGCACACCACTTGAATTACTTATTCCTAATATTTAGAATAGTCCTGAAGATGCTGAAGGTCGTCATGCCAGCTTGCCCCGTTGGAGGAAAAGCCTACGCGTGTTTCGACAGATGTTGTCTTCACTAAATCCTAATCTCCGAACCCAGTCCTCATCTGTTTTTCAGTTCTCTCTGTTCTCTGTTCTCCATTTCTGATTCTAATCCATTTTTGGAGCTTCTTCCGTGAGGTTCATGTTGAATTTGCTACCCACTGTTCTCTGTTTATTTATTTCTGCAATTA
This sequence comes from Anisodus tanguticus, assembly GCA_034509755.1. Classification (NCBI taxonomy): domain Eukaryota; kingdom Viridiplantae; phylum Streptophyta; class Magnoliopsida; order Solanales; family Solanaceae; genus Anisodus; species Anisodus tanguticus. The sequence goes on along the minus strand of CM067545.1, from coordinate 38,591,402 downwards.
TTTGGGTGCTTTCTAGGTTTGATTCTGTTTACCTTGTAATTTGTTTTCTTTTTCTACTCCATGTATTGTTCAGGCTATAGGAGTGTTCTCCCTAGATTAGAATTTCGTCTGATATGGCAATATTGAAATAAAGTCTTTTGCACTTTAACTTTCAGGTATTTCAAACTTACGCCAACTACCAACTTCGACTCTTACACCTTTCTTTTAGTTTGCCGTTGATATAAAATAGTGTTTGGTCGATGTTGTACATGAATCAATTCACAGCTTGTATTATAAAAAATTACTATTCTTTATTTTGGTTCATTAGTGATAGTGAATATATTTATATACATTCATCGTATATTCTGTAATATTCTGTAATTAACACTCCTCAAAAGCTCAACCCCACGAAGGAATAGATCTTGGGTCTAACTCAACCCCAAAAGCTAGCTTATTGGGTGAGGATTGTTCAAGTTCATATAATGAGTTCATGTTCCCATTCCATTTCCGATGTGGGACTCTTAACACTTCCTGCATGCCCAGACCTCATTAACTAGAGCGTGGACAATATAATTTGGGGTTCCAATATCGACGAACAAAAATTGGAATGGGTCTGGCTCTGATACCACAAAGAATAGTGTAAATCTCCGTGAGTGGAGTCCTTTTATTAATACAATATATATAGTGTATACAATTGTAGTCCGAATGGAATAAGAATGTCTACTTTACATAATTACAACAACAACATAACCAGTAAAATCTCACAACGTGGGGTCTGGGGAAGGTAGAGTCACAGACCTTACCTCTACTTTGATAGGTAGAGCGACTATTTTCGGGAGACCATCGGCTCAAGAAAAAACATAATCACAGGCAAAGCAAAGCAAAGCAAGAGAAACGTTCGATTCAGACGAGAAATTAAAGCATTCTGAACATACAGATAATAAAATCGAATACACCATGTTAGTGCATCCTAAAAATAGGGAGCATTAGTTAATACAACTAAATAAGATAAATAAATTACACTAAAGAACACATAGTAGCATGAATCAAACTACATGGCAATACAAAGCACTAATGCACCTATACGTGTGATAGGCTAATCGAGCCAACAATAATAACACTACACTATCATTTTGTAAGTGTAAGTAGGACTACGCTCGACACCTACTACCCTTCTATCCTAATATGTGTCCTCCACAACCCCCTATCTAAGGTAATGTCCTCAGTAAGTTGCACATGCACCATATCCCGTCTAATCACCTCTCCCCTATACTTCTTCGGCCTAACTCTACCCCTTCTGAACCCGTCCATAGCCAACCTCTCACACCTCCGCACTGGGGCATCCGTGTCTCTCCTCTGCACATGCCCGAACCATCTTAACCTCGCTTCCCGCATCTTATCCTCCACTGAGGCCACTCTCACTTTATCCCAGATATCATCATTTATAATCCAATCTCTCCTTGTATGCCCACACATCCATCTCAGCATCCTCATCTCCGCAATTCTCATTTTTTGTATGTGTGAAGTCTTGACTTGCCAACACTCCACCCCATACAACATAGTCGGTCTAACCACCACCCTATAGAACTTGCCCTTATATTTTAGTGGCACTTTTTTGTCGCACAAGACTCCAGATGCGAGCCTCCATTTCATCGACCCTTCCCCAATATGATGTGTGACATCGTCATCAATCTTTCTGTTTCCTTGGATAATAGACCCTAGGTACTTGAAGCTTCCTTTCTTTGGAATGACCTGAGTACCAAGCCTCACCTCCACGCCTATCTCAATGTGTCTCCTGTTGCTGAACTTGCACTCAAAATATTATGTCTTGGTCCTACTCAACCTGAACCCTTTAGACTCCAGAGTCTGTCTCCAAACCTCTAGCTTGCCGTTCACTCCTCTGCAAGTCTCATAAATCAGGACTATGTCATCTGCAAATAACATACACCATGGTACTTCCCTTTGGATTTGTCACGTCAGTCCGTCCATCACCAAGGCGAATAGGAATGGGATAAGAGTTGATTCTGGTACAGCCCCATCGTCACTGGGAAGTGCTCCGAGTCTCCTCCTACTGACCGTACCCTAGTCTTGGCTCCAGCATACATATCCTTGATCGCCCTAGTGCACACCATGGGTACACCTCTAACCTCCAAACATCTCCATAGAACCTCCCTAGGGACTTTGTCATATGCCTTCTCGAGGTCGATGAAAACCATATGTAAATCTTTTTTCCTCTCCCTATACTGCTCCACCAACCTCCTAATAAGATGAATGGCTTCAGTAGTCGAACGCCCCGGCATGAATCCAAACCGGTTCTCAGAAATAGACACGTCTCTCCTCACCCTCATCTCCACGACCTTTTCCCAAACTTTCATAGTGTTACTCATCAGCTTGATACCCCTATAGTTGTTGCAAATCTGGATATCACCTTTGTTTTTGTACAAGGGAATCATTGTACTCTACCTCAATTCTTCGGGCATTCTTGTCGTCTTAAAAATGACATTAAACAACTCAGTAAGCCACTCCAAACCTGTCGTGCCCGCGCTCTTCCAAAATTCAATTAGGATCTCATCAGGTCCGATGGCTCATCCCCTGCGCATCCTGCGAACAACACCCTTAACTTCCTCAAACTTAATTCTTCTACAATACCCAAAATCCTGGTACTTACCAGAATGCTCAAGATCTCCCAACACAATATCACCATCTCCTTTTTCGTTCAAGAGTTTATGGAAGTAAGACTGCCACCTCCGCCTTATATGCGCTCCCTCCACTAGTACTTTGTCGTCCTCATCCTTGATGCACCTCACGTGATCCAAGTCACGAGCCTTTCTCTCCCTTGCCTTGGCTAGTCTGTACAACTTCTTATCCCCGCCTTTCTCCTCTAATTCCATATGCAGACGTTCAAAAGATATCATTTTTGTCGTTGTAACCGCTAGCATTGACTCCTTCATCGCCATCTTAGACAATTCCCTATTCGTCCACTTCTCCACCTCGTCCATGCTTTCTACCAATTTCACATACGCCAATTTCTTCGCCGCCACCTTCTCTTGAACTTGACCATTCTACCACTAGTCCTCTCGATGCCTACCACAATACCCCGCGAGGCCCCTAGCACTTCTCTAGATACCTCCCGAATGCAACTAGTCGTCATGTCCCACATACCGGTCGCATCTCCACTACTCTCCCAAGACCCCTTGGCCATCAACCTCTCCCCCATCTCATTTGCACTAGCCATGGTCAAACTCCCCAATTTGATTCTTAACCTGTCATCCACAACCCTCTTCTTCTTCTCCAACTTGATCTCCAAAACCATCACCAAAATCTTATGTCGGGTTGTAAGATCCTCCTTCAGAATAACCTTGCAGTTTTTACATAGACCTTTGTCAACCTTCCAATAAGCAAAAAGTCTATCTGAGTCTTCACTACCGAACTACGGAAAGTCACTAATTGTTCCTCCTTCTTCAAGAATCTCAAATTGGCTATCACCATCCCACTAGCTCTAGCGAACTCCAAAAGTGAGATGCCTCCCTCGTTCCTGTCCCCGATTCCAAAGCCTTCAAGTACGTCGTCATAACCCCCCGGAAGTGACCCGATATGTCCATTGAAAACCCCTCATACAAATAACTTCTCAGTGGGTGGTATACCTCCCACCACTTCATCTAAATCCTCCCAAAAACATCTCTTCTCCTCTCCGCCAAAGCCCACCTGTGGCGCATAACCACTAATAATGTTCATAGTGCACCTTCCAACTACCAACTTAATCATCATCATCCTGTCATTGACCCTCAACACCTCTACCACCTGATCCCTTAGCTCGCTGTCTACCAAAATGCCGACCCCATTCCTATACTTCGACCTACCAGAGAACCATAACTTATATCCATCTACATCCTTATCATTAGGTCCTACCCATTTGATCTCCCAGACACATTCTATATTAATCCTCATCTTCTTAAGAATCTTAACTAGCTCTATGGACTTCCCTGTTAAAGTCCCAATGTTCCAAGACCTTGTTCTCAGTCTAGTCTCTCCCTTACCCCGCTTATCCCCCCGTTTCTGACCGAGAACATGACCCTAGTCTATTATCATTTACCAAAGCCACTAAAGCAAATATAAACTAATAAACTACTCGAACGTTTACTCGAAAATAGGGATGGATCAAAGTGCAAGCACAAGTTACTAAGAATCTAGAGACAAGTAAAAATACTACGCTAAGAGTGCTATAACTAAAGACAAGAAGCGGTAAAATTTAACAAAGTTAAGGACAAAGAATGGATACGGGCAACCGGAGGTACCAACTCCAGTTGAATTGAACCTGTTTGCCGGTGAAATCACTGATCCCTGTACTATTCACCGTCCCGCAAATACTGTTTGTCTGTCGCCACTGTTCTGGTATTGTTCCGATACTGTTCACTGCCCGTAAAATACTATTTCGATACTGTTCCGGTCACCAGGGTAAAAAAAATTGAGTACCTACGTAGATTTAGGAGAAAAAGAACACAAGAACAAGAAAAAGAACAAAAGAACGGAAAAACAAATGAAATTTTGTAAAAAAAATCCGAAAAAAATATTTTTCCGTCGGAGCCGGCGGGTGGTCGAGCCGGGGTCTTACCTATGCCGCAGCCGCCGGTGACAGGTCGAAGCAGGAAGGGGAATGGAAAATAGAAGGCGAAAGGTCGATAAAGACAAGTCAATCAAGAGAGACACAACAATGTAAAACGCAAACCCTACAGTGGTGGGTAGGGTTTGCAGTGGTGGGACCGGGTGAGAGGGGGAAGTGAAGAAAGAGGGGGAGGGGGAGAGAGAGAGAGGAGAGAGAGAGGCGCCGCCGACTTACCTGGTGCAACTGCCGATGTTCGCTGGCCGGAGTTGAGGGGAGGATAGGGGAAGCAGATGACCGTTGTAGAGCAGAGAGAGAGGAGATACGGTGAATATATATAAATTTATTCACTAACAAAAAGGATATAGGGGTGGACAAAAAATCCGGAGAATCGAAAAAACCGAACCGAATCGGTTGTTCGGTTCAGTTTTTATTTGGTTTTTTTAAAGAAAAAAACCAATTTTTAAAAATACCGAACCGAATCAGGATTTAGTGATTCGGTTCGGTTTTTAAATTTTAGATACGAACCAAACCGAAAAAACTGAATTAAATATATAATTATTCTTATTTTTTATTTTAGGCTACTACTATTATACCGAAGCATTGACATAAAATGTAGGGAGAGAAAGTAGTTGTAAATTTGTGAAACTTTAAATGGTCATAACTCTGCGCTCGGATGTCCGTTTTACCCGATTTGTTTTTTGATTTTGCGTATTTTTTCGAGACAGGGCCGGTCAAATGTCGTAAGGCGGTTTGGCGCAGCCAATTTTTAGAAAAATGTCAATTTTCCCAATCAATTTGTGTTTTTTCCCAAATCGGTTTCTAATTTTCTTTTTCTTTAGTCAAGATCTCACGATATACAATATATTTCAATGTCGAAATTTTGTGGTAATGTAGGGGCGAATGCCAATTTCAGTTTTGGAAATTCAATTTTTTTTAAAAAGTAAAAAATTCCTCGACCCGGCCCACTAGAAAAAACTAATATAATCCGATACGTTCGGCGATATAAACCGAACATATCATTTTTTTTTTTTAAAGTTGGATTCGGTTTTTTAAAAAAAAATGATTTTTATTCGGTTCTTTAAAAAAAACAATTTTTATTCGGTTCATATTTTTTCGGATACATAAATGATATAAATCGATATTAGTCCACCCCTAAAAGGATATAAGAAGCCAAGAGCTTAGTTCTCAGGGGTTGATATACTATGAACATTTATAAGGCAACTATTAAAGTAAACTAGATATTCTGGTATCCTTTTTGGTTTCCAGCAATATAATAGGTGTTTGGGTTAAATAAAAACTTTTTACTGGATTCTGATGGATCATCTTTATAGTGATGATCCCCCTGTTGCTTTCTTAATATTGCTCTAAAAGCATACTTTAGAAGTGCATGCTTTTTCAATTTTTGCCCAAGTTCTGTCCAGTTCTCTTCATACTTTTGAATTTCACGGCTGAAATTCATGGCTAATATTAGTGTTGTTCTGTCTAATTATCTCTCCCAAATTTATTTCTGAATTTCATGGCTTGTGTGAAGATTTTTGTCGTTCTCACATATCTCCGTCTGTTTTAGAGTTGCAAATTTATCCTTAAGAAAATAACACAGATTACTGACTGGTCCAAAAAAGGGTTCACATTTTATGGAATTGAATCGTGTTTGTTGATCAATAGGTATGCCCACTGCAACCATATCTGTTGATCAATAGGTATGCCAATTGCTAGAGCTTATCGAGGAGTATGAATATTGTAGTCTAGATTCAATTACTATGTTTTTTGTTCTTGAAATTGATTGACAGATTCCAACTATGTCTTTATGTAATAGTTTGCTTTTCAATTACAGTATTTTAGTTTGTAAATATTTTTTTACCATCTTTTCAGGCTTCTAGCTCTACATTCTCTCTGTCCCGCTCTTTCTCGGAACTAATGAGTATGATATCAAGATTTCTTCAAATTTTCTCAGAGGAGATGGGAAATTGCATGCTCAATGTTGTTAGGTCTATGGCGATTCCGCCGTTTCAACATAGATTGAGATTGAACTGTTGGGATCAGTGACTAATGTGCCCAAGTCTCCTCTTCTTCTGCTCACTCTGGGAAGATCTCATACACTGTAACCTACGTCAAACATTTAGGTGGGATCTTCATTTGTTTTTAAATATTTTCCTTTGCAATAAGAAATGTTTTATGGTTAGTTCTTTCCACTATTTCTTTGCTATTAATTGCAAAGGATAAGAAAGTTAAGATGAAATTTGGTTATATCCTAAATAATTGTGAAGATTCTTTTCATTCATAATTTTCTACTTGTACACTCCAATAATACAATCTAGAAACTCCTACTATTATCACTGATCATCCAAATGCATATGTACTTTAGTTTCTCGATTTGAGTTCCGAAATGCCGCTGGTGGTATGTGCTTTATTTATTGTGCTCAGTTTTTCTCTCTGTTCTTGCATTTCTTTTAATGCTCCTGATTACTGCTAATGGGATTTTTGTGGTAGTTTCTCTATTCTTTTGGATAGTTTCATGTGATTATATTCAATTTGTATGCTTGATGCACTGAGGGCGTTTGATAATGTGCCAAACTCAACTGATTTTTTTCCGTTTTCTCTTCACATCGGCTTACAAATGAAAGATCTACCTAATTTCTCTCCTCCATCACAGAATTTTTCTGAAGTAAAAAGATCTTATCAACCTATGTTTCTCAGTCTCTGTTATCATTGATTTAATTTCTCTGTAAGACTTTGATAGCACACATTATAATTTAGTGTGTGAGTTATTTGCCTTTTCTTATCTAGAAGAAATGAATGGTTTATGGGCAAAGAGGTTTGCGGAGATCAAAGAGCATCAATCATGATCTGATGAGTAACTAGAGAATATCAGGTTGATATTCTCATCCTGCTCCTCATCTATTGAATTCTCGGCTTACGCAATGATCGGATCGGAAGAACTCTTTTCAACGAAGAACTCTTTTGAACCGCTCATGATTGAGAGAAACGTAAATGAGATAAAATTATTTTTCATAGTCTGTGAATTTTCATTTTTTCTTTCTATTGAGTGAAACCTCTTACCTAATGTTGAGTTAAACAAGTGACACAACTGCTTGATATAGGTTGCTCCGACATTAGTTCTCCGCCAATGTGCTTGTTTTTTATTTTTTGTTTTTGTTTTTATAGTTTGAAATGCTTTACAGTATGACTAAAGAATTGAAAGGTAATTTGGAGGGCACTAAATATGTAACTTTCTTTATAAGAAGGTATTAAGTTGCTTTTGTGGAGAAAGTAAGTTGCTTTTGTAATTTGGTCTAAGCAAATAACCTATCAAATTAACTGTATCTGGTATCCGTGCAATGCGTCGTCGTTGTTTCTTGACATTCCTGCTGCAAATAGTTTTCAATTTTTGTAAAGTAATAATCAAAATTTGGTTTATTCTAAGTCATACAATTTGCTCATTAGGTGGTGTCGTCCAGGTTGAAGCCTATAGTCGGATGATTGAGCTTTTTGATCGAGGATGAGTTATACACATGAATATGGTATTTTGGATTTGAAGGCCAGGGAACTCTTTAAGAGGTTTTAGTGGGCATGAAGAAAAAGGCACCTGACGAGGAATAACTTCTTACGTTTGGTTGGATATTTCAATTATTCACTTAGACTTTCTTCTTTTCTTTTCGGTAGGTAAATGTGATACTAATCATGCACCAAATATAGCGTGGCATGTTTACTTTGGGTTGAATAGAGGATATTTTCGATGTAACTTGTGTATCTTAGGGTAAATAAGACACTTCCTAAATTTTGGTGTTTATTTCTTCATGCTATTGAATCTTAATTATGACCTTGCACTTCCGTAAATATAAATACTTTCTGCTTTATGCTAGAAACCAAGTTTCAAATTGGTATCGTATATATGTTCCCTTAATCTAATAATATTTGTTGATAGCCCTTGGATCACATAACTTCCTAAAATACTTATGCTCAACTTTAGTATGTGGATTTGTGTTAATTAATTTCTTTTCAATTTGTTTCAGGAAATATTAGTTATCATCCATGGATCCTTTTGGTGTCACAGTGAGAGATAATGACATCAATGACCCAATATAAACGATTGAAAAAAGAACAGGAAAGTTGCTGGAAGATAAATGACATTTTACAATATGTCTCTGCATGCCCAATTGCCCACAGTATTCTTCACGAGGTAGACTTCTTAGGCTTATTCTGATAAATTAGGATATTCGATCATAATTATGTATATTTAAAGAAAAATCTAACGGTACATTTGAGAGGTCATTTCAGTCCGATGGTCAAACCAGCTACTATCCGCACGGTACTAAGTCTGGCTCTTTCGAAGGCATGGCCGCTTCATCAGCTTGATGTAAAAAATGCATTCCTGCATGGAGAACTCAATGAAATGGTGTACATGTATCAGCCGATGGGGTACAGAGACCCCACTTATCTTAATCATGTGTGCCTGCTGAAGAAATCATTGTATGGGCTCAAACAAGCACCTCGGGCCTGGTACAAGAGGTTTGCAGATTATGTTTCTAATATTGGGTTTTCAAACAGCATGTCTGATCATTCTCTATTCATATACCGTCAGGGTAATGATATAGCTTACATTCTTCTGTATCTGGATGATATTATATTAACTGTCTCATCTGATGCTCTGCGCAAGTCTATCATGTCACTTCTTGGCTCAGAATTTGCAATGAAAGATCTAGGGCCACTAAGTTACTTCTTGGGGATAGTTGTAACACGTCATGCATGTGGTTTATTTTTGTCTCAAAAGAAGTATGCAGAAAAGATCGTTGAACGAGTTGGCATGTCCCCGTGTAAGCCGTCTTCCACTTCGGTTGATACTAAACCAAAGTTGAGTGCTTCTTCCAGCAAGCCATAAGTCGATCCATCACATTATCGCAGCCTTGCAAGTGCCCTACAATATCTTACTTTCACGAGGCCCGACATATCTTATATTGTGCAACAAATTTGTCTATTCATGCATAACCCGATGGAGGATCACATGCATGCTCTCAAACGCATTATGCGCTATATTCAGAGCACTCTCGATCATGGCTTGCATTTATATCCGTCTTCGACAATCACTCTTATTTCTTACACAAATGTTGATTGGGGTGGATGTTCGGATACCAGACGCTCCACATCTGGTTATTGTGTATTTCTTGGTGACAATTTGATATCTTGGTTCTCCAAACGGCAAGCTACCTTGTCCAGATCCAGTGCCGAAGCAGAACACTGAGGAGTTGCCAATGTGGTTTTGAATCTTGTTGGCTACAGAACCTTTTGGAGCTCCACTGTCCAGTTCTGAAGGCGACATTGGTTTATTGTGATAATGTTAGTGCGATTTATCTCTCAGGGAATCCGGTTCAACATCAACGCACTAAACATATTGAGTTGGATATTCACTTTGTTCACGAAAAGGTTGCTCGTTGACAAGTACGTGCCTTACATGTCTCGCCACGGCATCAGATTGCCGATATTTTTACAAAAGGTCTTCTGCTGGTTCTATTTGAAGACTTTCGGGACAGTCTCAGCAAACGCCGACCTCCCGCTTCGACTGCGGGGGTGTGATAGAATAGGATAATCGATCATAATTATGTATATTTTGTATAAGGTAGGTGTATATTTAGTCATTACTTACCGTAATTGTAACCTAAAATTATGCTTGTATTATAGTATATTTACTACTACGTTGGAATAAATAATGATGGAAAATATTTCTTACATATTCATTGTCCAAACACTGATGGTATATTATTCCTGAGGAAACAACTATTGGAAGACAACGTCATAGCTTAAGGAAAGAACTTTATCGAACGCATAAATTTGGTTGATCTTAAAGGTACTATGCTAATTCTTACTTCGAGTTCGCAAGTTAGTAATTTTTACTGTAAAAGTTGTGTTACCTCTCAGGTGCCGTACATTTTATATTTTGAAATTTGTATTGTGTCAGGTAAACTAAAAAAGGAAAGGGCAGAACTAACTGATTATTTGCTAATATAAGTTTTAGGAGTATGTACATCTTAAGTTGTATATCTGCACAGACTATTTAGTAAAAACTCTGCATTGTGACTCATTTGTCCTTATAATCAGTTTTCTTATTTTCTTTGCTCATTCTACTTTATGTGTATTTTCAAGATGATGCTTATGGATAACTGTATTATCAACATTAAAAAAGAAAAAGAAAAAGACAACTCCGTGCACTAAGTTCAGGGTCTGGGAAAGGACCTGACCATAAGTGTATTGTACGCAGTCTTATCTTGTATTTCTGCAAGATGTTGTTTTCACGGCTTGAACCCGTGACCTCCTAATCACATGATAACAAATTTACCAATTACTCCAAGGCTCCGTACTATCAACATTCAATCTTTAATTTTTAAACATTACATACACGACTAAGGATTAAAGAATAAGGAGCATCTTTGGATAAATCGATTAGTAAAAGGCAAGCTTTATAACGACATAGTAAGCTTAACAACTAATTCATTTACCGATATCAAATTCCAGTTGCAACATTAGTCACGAGGTAGAAATGCTATCTTTTTGGAATAGAAAAGGATTTCCCTTGCTAAAGAATGAAAAGATTTACAAGAGACATTGATCTGAAATTTGTGTCAGTTTATGATTCTTTGCATTCATCAACATTTAGATGTTTTTGCACTTTGCAGCTTAAAGTGACCAAATAGTACTTACATGCTGGATTGGTTTCCTTTGGTCTAGCCCACAGAAGTAAATTCTACGGACATGGATGTCCGTGACTCCGTTATATAAATGGGAAGTGAAGCAGTAATTTATTCAACACCAGCTTAATTTGGTCGAGAAAGAGGCTGAAGAAAGTAAACAAGTGATAGAATATGCTTTGTATATTCCTTTAATATTATTAGTGGTATTGTACATCAATAATTATGGTAGTAATCTTTTGTATTAGAAAAATGTATATTTGATTTCCGTAATTATAGGCTAGGTTTACTATTGTATATCATGTATATAAACCAATTATATTAATGAAAACAATCAAAAGATTATTCTCTTTCATGGTATCAGCAGTCTAGGGCAAATTTTTCCTTCTCCGCTAAAATTCTGCCGCCCTCTACCTTGTTTGGCCATCCCTTCACTTTTCCGTCCAAATCCCTAATTATCCTCTTGTTCTTCCATCATGTCTAACACAAAGAATACGTTTCATCCTGCTCCTGTAGTCTCCAACATCAAGAACAACATCCCTATTGTCCTTGAAATGGAGAATGTCCAATACACGATGTGGACAGAACTATTTAAAATTCACACAAGGTCTCATAGAGTCCTCCATCACATCATCAAACCTGAAAAAAGGAAAGGAGAAGGTGCCTTCCACCGATGATGAAATAAAGTCGTGGGCAACTCTTGATGCTACGGTCCTTCAATGGATTTATTCCACCATCTCTATGGACCTCTTACAGACAATTATTGAACTTGACGCCACATCAATGGAAGATTGGAATAGGTTGCGTGACATATTCCAAGGTAACAAAAATTCTCGTGTCGTAACCCTTGAGCAAGAATTCTCTCACATTAATATGGAGTATTTTCTAAATGCCTCTACCTATTGTCAAAGGCTCAAGGAGTTGTCGGATCAACTCAAAAACATTGGCGCGCCAGTCACAAATGATCGTCTTATTCTTCAGATGTTCCTCTTCGAGGCGTACAATGGCGTTGGCACTCTCCTTCGCCAAAGCAATCCTCTCCTGCCATTCTATCAAGCGTGTTCCATTCTCACCCTCGAAGAAGCAGGGTTGGCTAAAAAGGTCACAACCGGAACACATTTCACCATGATGTGTCACGACCCAAATCGGAGGGTCATGACGGGCACCCGAACCTTACTTGCCGAGTACCACTAATCATATATTTAACATCTAACCATAATTAATCGTGGGCCCCGAGAGCCATCACAAAGTACCCTGCTGACACATAGAAATGATAAACTGTAAAGGTGCTATGTAAACTCTTACAAACATAAGAACCCAACTTATGCATATATCATACAAAGGCCGACAAGGCCATACACGACTATTATACATAATACAACTGTCTACAAGCCTCTAAAGAGTACGTGACATCGTAAGGTCAGGACAGGGCCCCTCCATACCCATATGTATATGAAAAATAACGTACCGAGATTAGATCGCAACTCCGAAATAAGTGGAGTGCTCCAATATCCGTTGAATCAGCAACCTACTAATGCAGATCGTCGCCTTGCCAACCTGAGTCTGCGGGCTCAATGCAGCGTCCCCCGACAAAAGGGACGTCAGTACGACTGATGTACCGAGTATGTCAGACATGAAGAATAGCATAATAGAGAGATGAAAGTTACCTGAGACAAGAAACAACCAACCAGTAGGGAATGCCTCTTAGGGCCATAATATGCCTAAGTGTCTTACCTGTATAGAACGCCTCTGAGGGCTATAATATGACTAAATGTCATGCACTATGTTGGTCATACATATACATATGCGTATATAACGCCATCAAGCCTCTATGGGCATCCCATCATATCATATCGGCCTTTATGAGCATAATCATCATCGTATATCTATACCAGCTGCAGGTGGTGTGCGTATATAACTCCTTCCATTTTCCCATATCCCATACATATATATAATGCATACAATATAGTAGTGTTTATAACAGCTTTGACGCCAAGGGTAATACATGAATATAATGCATAAATAATATTAATACACTATGAGTTTGTCGGAGTGGCGTAAGGTCGTTTCACCTTCGATTAACATTATGAATATTAACATATTTTTCATATACCTCAATAAGGAGTTAGGAACATATTTAGACATGATTTGAACATAGGAATGAATAACATGAACATCCTTAACTATTAAGAGTAGAATCATTTATGGGACAATATTACGTTTACGTTTCGTAACTTAGAACATGCGAAAAGTAGAAAGGATTTGCCTTAACATACCTTTATTGGTCTTCTTAACAACTCAATCAATGCAGCTCATCTATCACCTCAACCTTATTTACCAAGAACCCCTCTTCTTCCACCTTACATCACTTCTAAAAAAGCCCGGATTCAATAACGCAACAAACAGAACAACAGGATCGAAGCAGAGTACAAAATCCATAAGTTGTCCTTGAGAAATATTACAATTTTTTTTATCCCCTTGAAATGAAGAGCATGTCGCTGTTTATAGAAGCTAAAGAGTTGCTACTATTCGAAGAGTTGAACACGTTACTTCCCGATAATATGTATCTACAACAAACATTTTTTCCTAATGTGAATTGCTAATAAATTTATATCGGACACATAATGAATCTTTTGTCCTTACATATGGAGCCCTATGATACACAACCTATTCTTGTTAATCACTAAATGTGCCAGCACTTATGTAAATTTGTATGCATATCATTTTGCTGCCACGTATCCCTTAATCACATGGGTATGTCCCCTTAAAATTTATCATACTCCACTACAATCCCTAGTTTAAATAATTACACCCATAATTAATTTTCAATCACAGTCGTCACACTTATTTTGTCCTAAATCATTTTGGGACTGCATCCTTTTATATATTAAGCTCTTCATTTGCGTACGTGAATATGACATAAATCATCCAAGGCTGGGGTCTACTTGCATACGTCTAGATTTTTAAATCATCACCCAAAAGTACGAGTTATTACATGATGGTGGCCATGTCACGTAACACCGATGACCCTTACTCCTTCCATTAAAATTCTAGCCAAAACCACAAAAATAGTGATGGCAAAAAGGGCCAAAATCGGAAAAATAGTGGCAAGAACCGCGATGGTGGCAATGGTAGCAGCTGCGGCGGCGGCAGTGGGGGACGAGTTGGCGGCAGTAGGGGCATGGGCCGCAGCACTACTGGCAGCAGCCTTGGGCCAGTGGGTAGTGGTCATAGGGCTGGGCCAGTGGGAAGTGGCCCATTCCTCCTTGCCCCATTCCAACTCAATATTGGGCCAGGCCCAATGGTCACCAGCAGCAGCAGGCTTTGCAGAACCAGGCCTGGCAGCTGCCTAGCAACAGCCTGGCCTTCTTGGGCCTCGGCCACAACATGCCTTCATTGTTGTGGGCCCAGCAGCAGCCCCGACCTACACGGATATCGAGGCAGCGATGCATACACTTGGGCTAAATCCTTCTAATGTGAATTGGTACATAAACACCGGTGCTACTTCTCACATGACATCCGCACAAGGTAATCTATCATCTTATTTCAATTTGAGCAAAACTTATGGCATAACTGTTGGTAATAGTAATTCAATTCCAAATTGTGGTTATTGTCACACAAATTTGTCTACCCCGAACTGACATTTAGACTTGAAAAATGTCCTTCATGGTCCTCAATTAATTAAAATTTGGTATCCGTTCAGAAATTTACAACTGATAACTCTGTTCCTATTGAATTTGATCCTTTTGGATTTTCTGTGAAGGATTTCTGGACGGGAATACATCTAATGAGATGTGATAGTCAGGTCGAGCTCTATCCCATCACCACTAAACAAGCCACACCGTCCACATTTGCAGTTTTAGCACCTTCCTTATGTCATGCACGTTTGGGTCATCCGGGAGCATCTGTTTTTTCCTCCCTTAAAAACAATAAATTTATTGAGTGTAATAGTATTTTTTGCACTAATGTTTGTCCTTCTTGTACGCTTGAAAAACATGTTAAATTGACGTTTGTTGCCTTAAATTCTACTACTTTGTTTTCATTTGATATTATTCATAGTGATCTTTGGACATCTCCCATTTTGAGCTCTTTGGGCCACCGTTATTATCTGTTATTTTTGGATGATTATTCTAATTTTTATAGACATTTTCGTTATCTAAAACGTGTCAAGTTTTTTCCACATTCCTATCATTTAGAGCATTCATTTGTACTCAATTTGAACGAGAAATTAAGAACATTCAATGTGATAATGGAAGGAAATTTGGTAATGGACCATTTAGAGAATTTTGTAAGGTTAATGGTATATCTTTTCATTTTTATGTCCACATACGTCATCACAAAATGGGAAAGCCGAGAGAAAAATCCATATTATTAATAATATAATTCGTACATTACTAGCCCATGCTTCATTACCACCTTCATTTTGGCATCATGCATTACGAGTGGCGATTTACCTTCTTAACATACTCCCTAACAAAGGATTAGCATACCTATCACCACTCAAAATTCTTTATCACAAAGACCTTTCGTATTCTCATCTTAGGGTGTTTGGGTGTTTATGCTATCCTCTCTTCCCCTCCACTACAATAAACAAACGTCAAGCCCGCTCTATTTTTGGGTTACCCATCTAATTATTGTGGTTACAAATATTATGATTTATCCTCTAATACAATCAGAAATAGTCGCCATGTCATTTTTTATGAAACTCAATTTTTGGATGATGGCCTCTCATCGTATGTGGTCCACTATTTCGTCTGATCCACACCTCGACATTTAGACCATCAGACACCGGCAAGCCACTGCCTGCTTGCCCGATCACTCCCCATCATCAAAATCTGCCAGTAGGCCCACTGCCTGCTGGCCCAACTCCCTTTGTCCCTGAATCTCTGCCAGCAGGCCTACTGCCTACTGGCCCAAATGCCACACACCCGCCACTTCTGCCTGCTGGCCCAAATATTTTCAGCCTCCAGCCGGCCCAAATCCTCCCAACCTAGAACGATACCGAGAATATTACATCGACACATCTCCAGCCCAATTCCATTCTGGGTCAAGGGCCCGTGACTCGTAGCCAATGGGTATTTTTAAACCAAAATGATAATTTAATCTCAACTCTAATGGAACTAAATTACCCCTACCACGTAATCCCGTGTCTTCCCTTTGTGACTCGAATTGGAAAATGGTCATAGATGATGAATGCTCTTATTGAAAATAAGACGTGGGAGTTGGTGCCCCGTCCGCCTAGTGCCAATGTGATTCGTTCTATGTGGATTTTTACTCATAAGGAAAAATCTTATAGTTGTTTTGTGAGGCATAAGGACCGTCTTGTAGGTGATGGCAAAACTCAATAGGTTAGCATTGATTATGGTGAGACATTCAGTCCAGTGGTCAAATCGGCAACTATTCGCACTGTTATCAGTCTGGCTCTATCAAAAGCATGGCACATTCATCAGCTGGATGTGAAAAATGCGTCCTTACACGGTGACCTCAAGGAAATGGTATACATGTATCAGCCCTTGGGTTTCAGGGACCCCAATCATCCTAACCTTGTGTACTTGCTGAAGAAGTCCTTGTATGGGCTAAAACAGGCCCCTCGAGCTTGGTACAAAAGGTTTGCAGAGTATGTGTCTACTCTTGGGTTTTCTCACAGCAGGTCTGATCATTCTCTATTCATATACCGTCACGATACTTCTATGGCATACATCATGTTATATGTGGATGATATTATATTGACTGCTTCCTCTGAAAAACTACGCAAGTCTATCATATCCCTTCTCAACTCCAAATTTGCTATGAAGGACTTGAGGCCGTTGAGTTATATTTTGGGTATTGCTGTCACTCATCATGTAGGTGGTCTATTTCTATCTCAGAGAAAGTATGCAGTAGAGATTATTGAATGGGCTAGCATGTCATCCTGTAAGTCATCTCCTACTCCGGTTGACACTAAACCGAAGCTGAGTGCTACTTCTAGCACGCTATATGAGGATCTCTCCCACTATCGTAGTCTTGCGGGGCTCTTCAATATCTCACATTTACGAGGCCCGATATTACTTATGCAGTGAAGCAGGTGTATTTATTCATGCATGATATGAGGGAAGAACACATGCACGCTCTCAAACGCATTGTGTGTTACATTCAAGCACTCTCATGTCTTATATAGATGCTTATTGGGGTGGATGTCTAGATACCAGACGGTCGACATCTGGTTATTGTATGTTTCTTGGTGATAACTTGGTCTTTTGGCGGCTAAACGCCAGGCTACTTTGTCGCGATCCAGCGCGGAGGCCGAATATCGAAGGGTAGCCAACGTGGTGTCTGAGTCCTGTTGGTTGTGTAACCTCCTCTTAGAGATTCATTTTCCTATTCGGAAAGCTACGTTGGTCTACTGCGATAATGTTAGTGCGATATATCCCTCAGGGAATCCTGTCCAACATCAGCGCACTAAACATATCGAGATGGATATTCATTTTGTTAGCGAAAAGGTAGCTCGTGGACAAGTACGTGTCTTTCATGTCCCCTCACGTTATCAAATAGCTGACATCTTTACTAAGGGCCTTCCCTTAGTTCTGTTTGAAGATTTTAGGGACAGTCTCAGCGTACGACAACCGCCCGCTATGACTGCGGGGGTGTGATAGAATATACTTTGTATATTCCTTTGATATTATTAGTGATCTTGTACATCGGTAATTATGATAGTAATCTTTTGTATTACGAAAATGTATATTTGATTTCCGTAATTATAGGCTAGGTTTACTATGGTATGGTATATCATGTATATAAACCAATTACATTAATGAAAATAATCAAGGGATTATTCTCTGTCAACAAGTTCACCAAGGTTCGTGTATGATAATATATATTCTGGAGTGAAGTTCCGAGCCGAAGAGCCAAGGTGGGAAGTGAAGAAGGCCATGAAAGTTTATGTAAAAGTGATCCAGTTACAACTACATTAATTCAAATTCAGAAGGAATTGTTGAAACTCAATAAAAGTAGAACATATTATTTGCCCTTTATTTTATACGGTAGAATCAAGTTATTCACGAGGTTGTCTCTGCTGTATATATACAGAGTCTAAAATTTGAGTAATTTGTGATAATGCTAAAGCCATCACTATGCTGGGTCCGTGCACAGCACAGGCATCCCTATCTAGTAAGATTTATATGTGACCAAAATTGATACACGTAATTCACGAAACATATCTTACCCACTAATGACAATTAATGTGACCAATCCATTATGGAGCCCACAACTAAAAGTTGTCCCCCTAAAATTACCCATATAATTATTATCTCAATTCTCTTAGATATTAATCACTTTTACCACGCTTCATATACTCATTATCTTAGTCATAAGATATATGACAAGTTTGTAGCCTCTTGTGGCATACACATAATATTATTTCCAATCACCATCTTCCAACTTCTTTTAAATCTTGAATCATTTCAGGATTCCACCCTTTTATACGCTGAGCTCTTCATCCGCATATTTAAATATTATTAAAAATTTCGGAAGCTCGAGTCTACTTACAAATGTCGAGCGGTTCAAACCATAGCCTCAAAGTAAGGGGTATTATAGACGCAATCCAACCTAAAGGTACGGGATGTAACACGGGTTCTCATTATTTTACTTGCGACGTATACTAGTGCGAATATACGTGGTGTAACAGTTTAGCTCATCTTAATCCAACTCATCTCAACCCAAATATTTTCACAAGCAACCTCCTACTAACAAGGAATAGCATACTCAAATCACTACATATGAACCTTTCTTTTGAGTGTTCAGAGATCAAACTGTGAATTAATTGCATGACTGCAGACGGAAAATCCCAAAAATATCTCCATGTACAGAACAACAAGACGAACTTTCTCCAAAATGGTGAGAAGAGAAGCTTTACTGCCTGACTTCACTTTCTACCGCTAGTTCCAATTCGTGGCTTACCTTTAACCTCAGACTCCTGCACAAATAATAGCATACATAAATTGTTTATAGCTGAAAACACTAATATACTTCTTTTTCTTTCGTTTGGGAATTGATGAGTATATATATTAAGAAACGCTAAAGAAACCAAGGGTTCAGTTGATGGAATATACCTGTGGGAAGTGCAAGTAAATGTATGTTTTTGCAGTTGATGGATTGTGATTTTCTGCACCCTTACTCCAACCATAACAAACCTATACACAAAATTGAAAACTGAAGCAAATTTGCATGCAAGACTAAGAGAAAACCAGACATTAGAAGATTGAGAATTATGGGGGCATTCATGCTGGCAAGGAAAAAGGCTACAGTGGAACTGGGGTATCTTAATAATGGTTTTCTTAGTGGCACAGAGTACACCCCCTCGCGAAAGGGTGAGCATGCACTACAAAAGATATTCATAGTAAAGGTTCTACTGAACAAAAGAAACCAAAAACATACCGCATATGCATAGATTGAGCCATCATTGTTGTACGCGCTGCAAGGTATGGGCTGGCTGTATCTTGACATTGCCTAAAGAAAACACACACAGAAAAATCATAATGGAAGATGCCAAAAGTTGAAGCGGCTACAAATGTTAAATATAAAATATTCTTGTCTTCTTCCACAATTAATGAATTATAACATGCTATGAAGAATGACCCAGTCTCAACACATGCTAGTGTTATTGAAAACCATGCCAGCGTTCCTTTTGATATCACTATTTGATTGACACAGACTTAAGCTGTTAAATTTGATAATGACGAGTATTTATAGTAATGATTGAGAAGCTGTTTGATAGAGAAAATATACATCCAAGGTAAATAATTTTAATAGTTTATGGATTTGAATTCTTGAAAGTTGTGAAAGTTGAATAAGACTAGAATTGTGTCATACACTGACACATTTAGGATGTCCTAAAATAAAGTTTCATATAAAGTGAGGATTATACTATAATAGACAAAATGATTAAGTATTGGAATGAAAAGGGTTAAGTGGAGCGGAATGGATATTGAGAATTCATATAGCTGACATCAACTAGTAGGGATTGAGGCATAGTTGTAGTAGTATGGAGAATCAACCAGAAAACTCATATCAACAAAAGTGAGATTGCAGCAGAGAGAAAGAGTCACAGAGAAACAGCTGTCTTAACATGTTCCAATTTGTTGTCTTTTTTTTTTTTTATGTTTTTCTTTTCCACTTGTAACTCCATACTTCACCAATTTGGAGAAAGCCATAAAAGTTTCAAGAGGAAGACAGTTTTTATCTTAAGCAATAAAAGGTACCTGAGGACATAACATAATGGTATTCTCATGAATTAAAAAATCGACAAGTAGCATTTTCTTTACTTCATGAATGACTATCTGCTAAAATTTATGGTCCCCCTGATGCAAACTTTAAAGTTATAAATTTGCAATGTGGCATGCATTAAAGAAAGTGGTACAGATGATGTGTACCAAATGATAGTGTCACGCCCCGACTTTTCTCAAATCTTTCGTTATGGCGTGATGGCACCTAGGCAACTATCTCTTCCCATGCGAACCATTAACCTCTTTTCTTCATGAATTAAACATGTATCTAGGTGAGAAAATAATGTAATCATGTACTTTTTGTGAAAACGCGAGCCCATACTCGCGCAACCACAACTTCTATCTAGACTCAATGGAAATTTCATATATAGAATAAGAAATTCAAAATTTAAAAGGAAACAATCTCATGTTTGAATTGTTCCTCAAACCTACTTAATCAAAAATGACATTCACCAAATCCGAAGCAATGGATTGATGGAACAATGAGGCTGCGGGACGATCGCTAGCCCTGTTGCGGAGTTTTCCCTTTATCGCGCTTACCTGAAACATGTTAGATAAAAGAGTCAGCCCTACCATCCGGGCTGAGTGAGAACCTCGCCTAACAATTCAAAGTAACCTCACAATATTCTATGTACAATCATATTATGAACATAATAAGCATGTCATGAAAACAGATTTCAGCACTTTCAGTGTACAAGCCAATAAATATTCACACCCAAAATCTCCTCCCAACTCGTCCTAGGGAATACTTAGTTAACCAGTACACCTGCTTTATCCCATATAACATATTATATATTTATTGCGGTGCGTGCAACCCGATCCAATGCATTTCAATTATAGCCTCGAAGACAAGTGTATTTGAATAGCCCCGAAGGCAAGTGTATTTGAATAGCCCCGAAGGCAAGTGTATTTAAATATCCCGAAAGTAAGTGTACCTGAATAGCCCCGAAGGCAAGCACGCACTGTATATAGCCTCGAAGGCGACTCAATAAATAATTAGTCCCGAAGGCAACACGTGTGTAATGCTATAGTCCCGTAGGTGATGGCAAAACTATTTACATTACCAAGATTTCTATCATCTTGACTGTACGGCTAAACTTATACACACACACACACATATATATATATATATATATATATATATATATATATATATATATATATGTATGTATAAATAGTCATATTTCCAAAAGAGTCAAATAATATTTCTTTCTTTCAACTTTTCGCCCTTCCCACTTGTAAGGGTTATAACTCTCAAACCGTAACTCCAAATAAGGTATTTCTTATGCCGAGTCGAAGGTAATACGAGGACCTATGACTATCCCAAGTTTTCTCTGAAAATACTTAGTGTAACTAGTACAAATTCATGAAAGAGACTACCCTATGAAAATTATCTCGCCGGACTTTTATAAAAAGGGACACAATATTAAAACAGTCATAACATTCTATTTGTAAGTCGGATTAATCCCTGTAAGGTCTCAAACTGTCGAGAACAGATAAATATTGAACTTTTATTCAGTACAACCTTTCAGATTCCTTACCGATTTGTACAGTCTTTCCGTTATACATTCTGCCTTCCGGATTTCGATTGATCCGAGGCAGAAACTTTAAACTACGATAACTCTCAAAATGAATGTCGGTTTAAGCCCCGCTTGGACCCAATCTGACCGTAAAGTAGAGATGTATAACCCTATAAAATTTCGTCCAATTCTAACAGGAATAACATAGCGAAAAACAGTTTGTAATTTCATGATCTGAACTAGTTACTAGATAATCTATTAGCAATAACTTCACGATCATTCTTTCAACATCCGGATTATATTCGAACATGTATTGTAACTCAAAACAAGGGATTTTACTAAGAATTTTGAATGAGAGAACTCACCTTTATTGCTTCATAACCGCGAATGAACTTTCAAACTCCAACTAAACCTTTTCGGAACTCGTTAATTGCTAAAGTTAACATTTTTGTTCTCTAAAATTTCTGGTTGTTTTTTCCCCCTCTGTGTTCTCTTCTGTTCTGCCATAATTTTGCATATAACGTGTTGTGTTGTGTTGTGTGTGTTTGTGTAGGAGTGGGAAAGGAGTTGATAAACTTTGGTTAGGAGTCTTAAGAGATGAGGGGTTTGAAAGTGATTAGGATTAGTGTAGGGAGGGGGGGATTGGTTGTGATTTTTAAGGGAATTAAACATGCAGCCTTCCCTTATATTAAATATATATATTTTTTCTAATTACTAGTGGACGTTACATCCTCCCCTCCTTAAACAACATTTGTCCTCGAATGTGTATAAGGTCGTAACATATACACATAGATACACAAATTTCACACACATGAAATACAACTTAACCCATTTTCATTACCTTACTCAAAGAGGAATGAATATTTGACTTTCATCGCGTCTTTGGCTTCCTAGGTTGCTTCTTTTGTGGAGTGATTTCTCCATAGGACCTTCATGGAAGCAATATCTTTATTCCTAAGGCGCTTAACCTGTCTATCCAGTATCTCTATCAGAATTTCTTCGTATTGAAGCTCTTCATTCAGGACTATCTCTTGGGGTCGGATGACGTGGCTTGGATCATGCAAATATTTTCGTAACATTAACACATGGAATACCGGATGTACCGCTTCTAATTCTTGTAGAAGGGCTAGTTCGTAAGCCACATTCCCCACTCTTCGTAAGATCTCATATGGTCCAACAAACCATGGGCTCAACTTCCCTTTCTTACCAAAACGCATCACTCCCTTCATTGGAAAGACTTTTAAAAACACTTTCTCCCCTTCTTGAAATTCGAGATCTCTTTTGCGATGGTCCGCGTAGGACTTATGGCGTCTATGAGATGTTTGATCCGCTCCCGTTATCTGCACTTTATCATTTGTTTCTTGGATGATTTCGGGTCCGAACAATTATGTCTCACCCACCTCGAACCATCCAAGTGGAGATCTATATTTTATCCCATACAATTCTTTGAACAGACACAAATGTATGCTCGAATGGAAATTGTTGTTGTATGTGAACTCAATTAAACATAGGTGGTCCAACCAGTTTCCCCGAAAGTCCAACACACAAGACTGCAACATGTCCTAAACTATTTGAATTGTTCGTTCAGCCTGTCCATCTGTTTGCGGGTGGAAAGCCGTGCTTAGCTTAACTTTTATCCCGAGGCCCTCCTGAAAACTTTGCCAAAAGTGTGAAGTAAACTGGGAACCCCTATCCAAAATCATATGTAATGGAATCCCTTGTAACCTCGTTATTTCCTTCAAATAAATTTGCACATACTACGGTGCCCGATATGTAGTCTTGACCAATAGAAAATGGGCTGACTTTGTAAGCCGATCTATAATCACCAGATAGAATCGTAACCTTTTCGAGTTTTTGGTGGACCAGTCACAAAATCCATATAAATTGCCTCTCATTTCCACATGGGGACACTAATGTCCTGAAGTAGTCTGCCGGGTTTTTGATGTTCGGCGTTTACCTGTTGACACGTAAGACACCTTCCGACAAACTCTGCAACATCCCTCTTAATTACGTCCTACCAGTAGTTTGCCTTAAGATCCTGATACATCTTCGTTGATCCTGGATGAATGGAATACCTGGTGTTATGACCCTCATCCAAGATCTTCTTTCTTAGGTCTCTTACCTTAGGAACACATAACCTATCATTATACCGAAGGGTACCGTCATTGTCTCCTAACGTAAACTGTGATGGTTTTAGTCATTGGATCCTCTCCCAAAATCTAACAAACTTCATATCCTCAAACTGACTTTATTTTATTTCCGAAGCTAAGGCAGACTGAGAGGTATCATGCACCGCCACCCTGACTTCACCGACCTCAATTAAACTAACCTCGAGGTTTCCAAATTTTTGTACCTCACTTATAATACCTCTCTTTTGTATTGTCAAGTGGGAAAAGCTGCCCATTGATAACCTACTTAGTGCGTCGGCCACCACGTTAGCTTTTCCAGGATAGTAAATAATGCTAAGGTCATAATCCTTAAGTAATTCTAACCATCTCTTTTGTCGGAGGTTTAGATCCTTTTGTGTGGTTATGTACTGTAAACTCTTGTGATATGTAAATATATCTACATGCACCCCATATAAATAGTGTCTCCATATTCGTAAGGCGAACACTACCGCGGCCAGTTCCAAGTCATGAGTTGGATAATTCTTCTCATGTATCTTCAATTGTCGAGATGCATACGCAATAACTTTTCCAAATTGCGTCAAGACACATCCCAATCCAACTTTAGAGGCATCACAATAGACTGTGAACCCTTCTTATCCAGATAGTATGGTTAGGACTGGCGCAGTAGTCAATAGCTCCTTCAGTTTCTGAAAATTTGCCTCGCACGCCTTTGACCAGTGATACTTAACCTACTTCTGAGTCAATCGGGTCAAGGGGGCAGCGAGACTAGAGAAACCTTCTACAAATCTTCTATAATACCCAGCCAAACCCAAGAAACTCCTGATTTATGTCGGAGTGGTAGGCCTTGTCCAGCTCTTCACTGCTTCTATCTTTTTGGGGTCTACCATAACTCCATCACTCGACACACCGTGGCCCAAGAAAGGTACCTTTTTCCAACCAAAATTCACACTTTGAAAATTTAGCATACAGTTTCTCCTGTCTTAAGATTTGAAGCACTACCCTTAGATGCTCTTCATGTTCCTCGGCACTCTTGCTATAAATTTGAATATCATCGATAAATACAATTACGAACAAATCTAAGAATGGTTTGAAGATTCTGTTCATGAGATCCATAAAAGTTATTGGGGCATTAGTTAACCCGAAAGACATGACCAAGAACTTATAATGGCCATACCGGGTTCTAAAGGCTATTTTGGATATATCATCGGGATTTATTTTCAACTGATGATATCCTGAACGGAGGTCAATTTTGGAAAAATAGCTGGCTCTCTGAAGTTGGTCAAAAGATCATCGATTCTTTTTTATGGGTACCGGTTCTTGATCGTGACCTTATTGAGTTATCGATAATCGATGCACATTTGGAGCGAACTGTCTTTCTTCTTCACAAAAAGGACTGGTGCACCCCAGGGGGAAACACTAGGCCTTATAAAGATTTTATCCAGAAGATCCTTCAATTGTTCTTTTAACTTTCTCAATTCAGTTGGGGCCATTCGATATGGAGGAATAGAGATAGGTCTTGTACCCAGAATTAACTCTATGGAGAACTCCACTTCCCTATCCGGAGGAAGGCTTGGAAGATCCTCAGGGAAAACCTCCAGAAAATTGCAAACAATAGGGACAGTATGTATCTTTAGGTACTCTTTTTGGGTATTTACTATATTAGCCAGGTAAGAGTATTCCACTTCGTGACTCCTTAGTAACTTTTAAGCCCTAAGGTAGTAAATAAGCCGACCCGAGGGTGTTTCAATCCTACCCTATATAAAAACTTTTGGTTACCCGGGAAAAGATAATTTTACAACCTTTTGTCGGCAATCCAACGTGGCATAACATGCTGACAGCCAATCCATACCCAAGATAATGTCAAAGTCTACCATATCAAGTAATGCTAAGTTTGCTATTGTTCCTCTACCATTCACGTCTAACGGGAAATTTTTAATTACTCGAGAGGCCCAAACTGAAGCCCCCACTGGTGTCATGACCTCAAAGGGTTCGCTCAAATAGGAAAGTTCTACATGTAGACTCTTGGCAAAACCTATCGACACATACAAAATGTAGAACTTGATCATATAATACAAGTGTAGGAATACTTGAGACAAAAAAAATACCTGTGACCACCGCATTGGATGCCTCCGCCTCATTCCTTTGGGGCAAAGCGTAAAGCCGATTAAGATTGTTGGACTGTTGATCTCCCTAACCCTGTCAGGACAAGTTTCCCTGATTTCCCTTGTGGACAGTTGTGGTTGCTTCTGACCTCCCATGAGAAGATTGAGTTTGGGTTCTCTTCTTGCAATCCCTGGCATAGTGGTCTGGTTCTCCACAGTTGTAACACTCTTTCGGTGAGAACCAACATTCTCCAAAATGTTTCTTTTAACATACCTTACAGACCGGTCTGTCACCCCCTGTGTTAGGGTTGGTGGCCTGGACATTGCTACCTTGGTGATTAAACTATTTGTGCCCTTGGGGCCTGTGATGAGACTGGCCTACTGACTGGCTCAGTTTCGAAGAACCCCTACTGCCTTCTTGCCTCTAGTTTTGATTCTGATTAAAGGATCCTGATGATGGTAACCTCTTCTGTGAATACTCTCTTTTTTCTTTAGCAAAACCTTCTACCCTCATTGTCATGTCAACGATCTGAAGGTAAGTTCGATCATGAGCTAATGCCACTACCTTTTCTGCCAAGTTCGGGTTTAAACTTTCAACAAATATTTTGACCTTCTCCATTTTTGTAGGAATAATGTGCGCGTTGTATGCCGACAATCGCATGAACTAGGTATCGTATTCTTGCACACTGCGATTTCCTTATTTCAACTGTTCAAACTCACGCCTTAGCGCATCTTTTCGGGTGTTAGGCATGTACTTTACAATTAATGCGGCTCTGAACTCCCCCCACGTCATCGATGGTGACATTGGGGAACGATTTCTTCTATAATTTCTCCACCACACCCCCGCGTCGTCCACTAAACTTGCGCCCACCAAATTGATGACATGCGTCTCTACACATCCCAACTTTGCTCTTCTAAATGAGGAGTGGAAATACCCTATGATGGAGTTGACTATTATATGTAATATGACTCCAATCGGATAATCGAAAAAGGTCTGGTCAAATAAATGCCTCTAACGTCTATCCCTAAGAAAATCCGTACAACGTACGATTGTGTCATCCATATACGTGCCAAAATCATCTCCTGGTCCATCCTGCGGTCCATGAACTCTTCCTAATCTTGCATTATCCTTTTCATTTCTATGAGCACTTCCCTCTTGGTTGGAACTCATATTGTAACCATATCTTCAAAAATAATTGTTAGTTAGTTTATCGTTGCACAATCCCCTTCCATAATCCTTTGAAGGAGGTAGTACGAGAACCAAGTCTTTGAAAAGACTCAAGATAGGCACGAGAAGAGTATGAAGGAAGTGAAACTGTTTAGGATGTTATTCCGTTCGATTATTACTAAGGTGGCGCGCACACCGTCGCAATAAGTAATCGTTCAAACACCCAACTCAAAGAAATTTCCAAGAATCTCCTAACCTGGTTTAGCTCTGATACCAACTTGTCACGCCTCGACTTTTCTCAAGTCTTCCCTTAGGGCGTGATGGCACCTAGGCAATTATCCCTTCCCAGGCGAACCATTAACCTCTTTTCTTCCTGAATTAAACATGTATCTAGGTGCGGAAATAATATAATCATGTACTTTTTGTGAAAACGCGAGCTCATACTCGCGCAACCACAATTTCTATCTAGACTCAATGGAAATTTCATATATAGAATAAGAAATTCAAAATTTAGAAGGAAACAATCTCATGTGTGGCATTCCCCGAGATAACCAAACCTAGTTCCTCAAACCTACTTAATCAAGAATGACATTCACCAAATCTGAAGCAGTGGATTGGTGGAACAATGAGGCTGTGGGACGATCGCTAGCCCTTTTGCGGAGTTTTCCTTTTATCGCGCTTACCTGAAACATGTTAAATAAAATAGTTAGTCCTACTATCCGAGGATGAGTGAGAACCTCGCCTAACAATTCAAAGTAACCTCACAATATTCTATGTACAATCATATAATGAACATAATAAGCATGTCATGAAAATAGATTTCAGCACTTTCAGTGTACAAGCCAATAAATATTCACACCTAAAATCTCCTCCCAACTCGTCCTAGGAAATACTTAGTTAACCAGTACACCTACTTTATCCCATATAACATATTATATATTTGTTGCGGTGTGTGCAACTCAGTCCAATAAATTTCAATTATAATCCTGAAGGCAAGTGTATTTGAGTAGCCCCGAAGGCAAGTGTATTTAAATAGTCCCGAAAGTAAGTGTACCCGAATAGCCCCGAAGGCAAGCACACAAATGTATATAGACCCAAAGGTGACTCAATAAGTAATTAGTCCCAAAGGAAACACGTGTGTAATGCTATAGTCCCGTAGGTGATGGCAAAAGTATTTACATTGCCAAGATTTCTATCATCTTGACTATATGGCTAAACCTATATATATATACACACACACACATACATATGTATATATATGTCTATATATATATACATTTATATATAAGGGGATAACATACAGGGAAAGAATCAGGATATAAGGGATTGAAGAATTAAAAGATAATTGAAATATGTAGGAAGTAAATAAAGATTAACTTACAATTTAAGGTTCCAGTTAAGGAAACCATAAATCAAAGGTTCTACAGGAATTTAAATCAAATAGGCGGTAGAACCAGCCAAGTATTTAATGCAGGAATTTAAAGAATTTAAAATCATGAAGTATTTAAAAGATTAGGAGGTAGTACCGTCCATAATCATATTTATTTAGAATATTAAAATTTTCCAAGTATTTTGTCAAGGAGATATACCTTGAGAATTTCTAAGGTATTTTGAATCATATGATATGAGTCATATGATATGAATCATATGAGTATTTTGAGGGATATTTGATCTAACCTAAATGGGATTTTCTTTAGACTCTCACTTCTCTCTAGAATCTGAAATGTAAGAAAGAGAAATGTGAAAGAAAAAGCTTATCCCACTAAGGGAGGGGGAGTCTCCTTTTATAGGAGTTTTACATGGTATTTTGGTAATTAAAAAGGAATCTTACTATTCATCTAAGTGGAGAATAACTATTCATCCGAGTGCAGATTGACATCATCCATGACATAATCCTTTTTGGCA
The DNA here is from genome assembly GCA_034509755.1 of Anisodus tanguticus. Classification (NCBI taxonomy): domain Eukaryota; kingdom Viridiplantae; phylum Streptophyta; class Magnoliopsida; order Solanales; family Solanaceae; genus Anisodus; species Anisodus tanguticus. Next base: position 38,562,056 of record CM067545.1, on the reverse strand, counting down.
TTTTCTTGAATTATTGATGGAATATTTGCTTTTACAATTTGCTTTTTTGAAAGCCTCTTTTTCGGGCATTTTCTTTTGTCAGAATTTTGTTTGTTCTCTACTCCGGGTATTTTGAATTCTTTTGGTAATTTTCTTCAGAATCCACTGTTGCCAAAAATCGGACTGTCTTCAATCTCAATTTCTGGTTCTTCTTCTTCTGATGAAGATCCTTGTTTTAATGAAGATGACGCAAACTTCAGAATTATGGCTTGCATTTCTTCTGGGTTTTTGTCTGCCGCAAGCATTGAGGCCATCTGAGATTCCTGTGAAAGGAATTGAGTGTGCTCCGGTGTTTGTAGAGGTACCTGTACTTGAATGGATTTTCGGGCATTTAACCATTCCTAGACTTTTTGTGGTGTGAGACTTGTTGGTATTTTAAAGTTGTCCCACCATCTAACTCTAAACCTCCTTCGGATCATTGGAATTTTATTTTCTGAATAATCAACAAACTATGTGAATACCCATGGTAAGTAGAATTTGGTGTGAAAAAGGTGCAGTGGCACAAATCTTTTTTCTTCCTCAAAAGGTTTATATTGGGATTTAAAGAGGCTAAAAGATTTAGTGACTTGGGGTTTTTGTATTTCAAGGGTGGATCCAAATTATTCCCACCATGAGTTCCACCATGTTGGAAATTGTGATGGATTACATGAGGTATCAAAATGGAAAAGAAGAGTGTGGCGTTGGTTGGTATTTTGAATAAAAAAGGAAGTGAACCAAGCTTGTTTGTAATCCCAGTAATTAAATGGAATATTAAAAAATGGTTCATTTTTATGGGTATCTGGGAAATTTAGGAATTGAGACAGATCATTCCCCCAATCGCTTGGAGCAATTACGTTAAGCATTTTGCAAATAGAATAAGAGGGATCTGAGTTATTTTTATAAAAAATATTTTTAATTATCGCTGATCCTGATATTTCAAGGATAGTTTGGTAAAAATATGGGGTTTTTAAAATATCCCATGATTTGTAAAACCATCTTTGTCCAAAATAATTTTGCAATGCTAAAAAAAGGTCTTCATTAAAAATCATTTTTCAAGAGCCACAATATTTTGGAAAACTGGTTTTATGAAAAATTCAGGAGCAGGTTTTTTTGGGACTTGTGGTACCACAAGTTGAGTTTTTGAAAACTGTTTTTGAGAAAGGATTTTTGAAGATTCTTCTTTCTCGATTTTTGTAAAATTTTGAGAGGTTTTTTCCTCTCCTGAGCTTTGAGCAACTTCTTGTTTGGGATTTTTAAGTTGTATCAATGTCTGCTGTAGTTCCGGGGATTTCGCAAGGATTTGCAGAAGATTCTCAGCAGTTATTTCATGTGCTTGTGTTTTTTGCACAGATGGAGCATTTTCATTACAGCGTCATATCATGTCAGAGGTTTTTCAGTAGGAGGTTTGGGAGGGAATTTTTTCTTTTTCTTCTTTTATTGGTTTGGAGTTTGCGGGTTTTTTGGGGGCCATGGAATTTGTTTGTTGTTGTGGTGCAACAACTGATGTATTTATTGGTGCATGGATATCATCTTTTCTCTTTTGGAGCAAGGCTCCACACATTGCGTGGACACAGTATTGCCTGGATTCCCGCATTCCTTCCTGGATATCTTGTCCTTGTAGCCCAGACAGTGGAGCAAGGGACAAAAATAGGACATTTCTGTGTTGCAACCAGTATCCGAAATCTGTGGGTTTTCTCTCCTGTTTTTGAGAAAATCACTGGTTAAAAGTTTTTTAAAGTAAAAAGTATTATGAATCAATTTGCACAAAATTATCTTTAATGCAATATTTTAAAAATATTTTTGACATCGTAAATCATTTTTCAAAAATTCTTTGTATGCAAAGGTATCAATTAATTTGATGGAACGGGTATCATAATTTCTAAGGGTCTCAGAATTCTGATCTAGAAAACTATTCCTTAATTCTCCAAAATGACAAGAATAAGTTTTTATCAGTTTGAGGTCTCTATCTTTTGGTTTTGTTAGAAAATGGAATTTTAAATTCTTATTATTGGAATCAAAAGAGATGAAATCATTATCTACCTTATAAGGGGTGATAAGATATATAAACGGTGTTCCTAAGATAAAGGAGTTGTGAATGTCTTTTACTAAAACAAACGATGTTGTTATAGAAACTCCGTTGATGATAACTGACACACTGGTTTGGGAATTGATTTCTAACTTTGAGTTATTAGCCGCTGCTAAAGTTTAATGGGTATTTTCATGGAATTTAATAGGTATAAGACCTGTTTTTATGCAATTATGATCTGCTCATGTGTCAAAAAGAGCAATAGTAGTAATTCTAAAATTGCCTCGGAATTTAAGGGTTATTATAACAAGGTATTTTTTCGGCGTGATCTGTCTTAAGACAGTAAGGAATTCTTTCGGGATTTCTTCAAGATGTGGGTTATCAAAAGGTCCTTCTGGATTTTCAAAGTCAGAATTGTTGGACTCAAAACTATCTTGGGTTTCCTTTGAAAGGATTGTTTTTATTAATAGAGAATCTTGTTCTTGTTTTTCTTTTAGAACCATGATCTCTAGTTTTATTTTTTTTTATCTCCTTTTGAAGTTCTAGAAATGGCGTTTCCCTGGAATCTTTCATCTTTTTACCCTTCTTCAGGATTTTGGTCAAGTCGTAGGTATTTTTGGAAGTATTTGGTAAAATCATATTTTTTGTATCTTTTTTCTCGTCTGTAGGATTTGAGGAGCTTATTCAAATAATCCTTTTGATGTTCGACATCTATGTGTTTAACCATATCTAACATGAATTTTTGGTCTTTGGTTAAAGCACAAACATATTTTCGCTTACCCTTATCAGATTTTTTAGATGAACTGGTCGTGAGCAATTCATCTATTTGAAGGGTTTTTTGTCTTAAGAAGACAGAGAAAAATAGTCAGGTTCTGACTCGGCATTTGAATCGGAGGAATCAATGAGAAGATTGGAGATTTTTTGGGTTACGTCGTCATCTAGCTTCAATTGTTGTATATTTTTATTCATTTTACAGAATCTCGAAGTATGACCCTTTTTGTGACATTTGTAACACGTAATGTCTTTGTATTTGGAATCAGTTTTTTTTGGGATTTGGTCTATCTTTGGAATAACGAGTATTTTTGTAAGGATTTTTGTAATATTCTTCGTTAGTCTTGCTGAAATCTCTCTTTTTGTAACCTCTTAAAGTACTCTTAAGGGATTTATGAGTCTTCATACAGTTTCCTGTACAACTAGAAGAGGGTTTTGTGAAATTTGTATCAAACTGTTTGCAAAAAGTACCAAGTTCGCACCTAGTTCTCTTTAGCTCCAATTTGATATGTTTTTTATAATTTCAGGTCTTGACAGATCTTTAGACCCTCCTGTTGAGTTATACTAACTAGTTGTATGTATGTAAACTCACTGTAGGGTATAATATGTTTTCCACAATTCTCTTTGATTTTGTTCCTAACCTTTTCTCCTAAAAGGGTAGGTAGTCCGGCCAAGAATTTCTCTTTTCAAAATGGCTGGTTGGAATCTTCCCTGAGCATAACTCTGGTTAAGAAAGTATTTTTGTACCATTGGAAATCACTGAGTTTTTTGCATTTGAGGTTAGAAAGTAACTCGGCATTTTTATCTTTTAGATGCGAAGAATCTCCTATGAAATTTAAAGAGATTGTGAGTATCAAGGTTGATACTGCATCTTGTAGGGGTTCACCTTGTTCATCAAGGATTGATATTCCTTCTTCATCAGTTTTGATGGAATTGATGATATCTTCCTTTTGTTGAACAGTGAGATAATTATCCCACCAACCTTTCAATTGACCAGAGAATCCTGCGATGAGCAGTTTTTGTTGAACAATGAGATAATTATCCCACCAACCTTTCAATTGACCAGAGAATCCTGCGATGAGCAGTTCTGCAATGGTCTTGTTTTGTGTACCATTTTGTGTTTTATAGGCATTTGCGGCCATGGTCATTTATTGGAGAAATCTGAGGATATTGTATTCAGTCATTCCATCTATGTTCCAATCATAAATAGAAGAGGCATTGAAACTGGATTGAGCTAGGCGTTTTACTATTCCTAGATCTGGAGCAGGAATTATTTGCAACTGTTTTTGTTGTACCTGTTGTATTGGTCTTTGCCGATTCATATGGTTAACAAAGGGTTTTTTATTTTGGATTTGTTCTATAGTATCATTGTCGTCGGAATCATTCATTATAGTTGTGATTTTATTGGATAATTGTGGGGTATCTGGAACAACGTATTATGTATTAGAACTGTTGGATGTCCCAATTCTACTCAATTGATCTTGTATAGCCTATATAAATTCAGACTTATTTTGCTGGATGTTTTTTACACGATCTTTGGACACCTGAAAGGGTTTAAAGATAGGGCTTTTCAATTTCGTATCCTTAGTCGTTTCTGGGGAATCTATGGTGACTAAGGGGCGGTCTTTCATGTGTTTTTCTACTCTATCAAGTTGTTTTCCTAGGGTATTCAAACTGATATTGGTGAAATTGTTTTATGCGAGGATATTCTTTGTATTTATTTTTTCATCCTCTGATGGATTCTTGAGAGGAATCATGTCTACAGGGCAGCCATGAATGTTAAGCTTAATACCTTGTAAAAGAGGGTGGTTGGACTGGATTTTCCTAGAATCAGCTAGGGTTTTCCACTCCGGTGTCTTATTCCTAGTTGTAACGGGATTTATCGTATTAGAAAATGGATATTCTATAGAATTTTTGGAGGAATAATAATCAAACCAGTCAAAGAATAGGATGTTTATCCTATGTTTATTAACAAAATCGTAGAATTTTTTCTGTATTTGCTTCCTAGTACTTGAAAAGGTTTTGAGGAACCAAATTCTTTTTTCTAGGTTGTATTTTTCATAAAAATCATTTTGTAGGAATTTCTTATCTATTTGGAATTCTTTTTGTAAAACACCAATTTCGTTTACTATGTTCTCTGTAATCGAGGAAAAAGTTGGACTAGTAAGTTCTTGGTCCTCTATCTTTTCTCTAACAGTGAAATTTTCATAAATGGGTCTCGGTATTTCGTTGGAGTAGTCTACATTTCTTAGATTGGGTAAATCTGACGTAGAATGTCTAGGTTTTGTTTTGTAAGAAGTATTTATGACTGAATGAATCTGTGAGCTTTTTAAGTCCAGGGTTTCTATGGAACTAGAATCATCGTATCTACTACTCGTAGATTTTCTATGAAACGATAGACTAACTCTACCATCCTGGTATTGGGTTATTTCTCTAAGACGGGCATTTGGTTGGGAAGTCTCTATAGGTTCAGGTTTAACTATACCTTCCAGGATCCATTCGTCTAGTAGGGTAATGTCCTTCCACCTAATAGGTCTTGATATTACAGTGTTAGATCTGGAAAGATTTATTTGTAAAAGAATGGTTTCACTTTTCTTACTATGGTATCTGACTTTTGTAGCAAAAACTGAAGTCATAGCTTTGTAATGGATTCTAAAAATTATAGCTACAGGAATTGATCCTTCAAGCATTTGGTAATTGTGTGCCTTTATTTGTAAGACAAGGGATTTTTTTGGATATTTTTGTCATTTAAAGAAACTGAGAAATTTGGATAACAGTCAAAAGATATTGGTCATGTGTAGAGACTAGACTCAACAGAACTCAATAAGGAATCTTCAAAATTTATAAATCTAGCATCTCTGAGAATAGCAAGGATTGAGGTATTTAATCCTTCCTTAGTCAAGGGTTTTATCCCTACTTGGACTAATCCAATATGGACGTATTTGTAATTTCTTTCTCTGTGTTTCTTCAAGGAATTTTGAGAAAGTAATTGGATTGTTTCAAAAGGTTGAGATAATTGAATATCTCTTTCCTCTGTTTTGATGGTGACATCGGGTTTTGAAAAACTGGTATTTGGAATTTTTGTAAATCTGATCTCGATTTACTCTCGGTATTTCACAATTATCAATAGATTTTTCAAAAACTTGTATCAAGATTTCTTCGGTATTTATTATCTTCTTTGAATCCATGGAAGAAGATGAACCAAAATCACAAGATGTAGATCTGTTGAGAAATGAATCCATGTTATAAAACTCCTATAACAGAGCACTTGGACTCTTCCTACAATCAAAGGCGTTTCACGGAGTATAACTGCCTACGTTCGTTGAGGACTTACTGACCCTAGACCATCCTAAGCAAAAAACCTCGGAAGAACCCAAACCTCTAATAAGGAATCTCATCTGATCTGAACACTATTCTCTCTATCTCTACCCTTTATGGCTTTGATATCAAACTTAGACCGAAGATCTAAAGGGGATAACAGACAGGGAAGGAATCGGGATATAAGGGATTGAAGAATTAAAAGTTAATTGAAATACGCAGGAAATAAATAAAGATTAACTTATAATTTAAGGTTCCAGATAAGAAAACCATAAATTAAAGGTTCTGCAGAAATTTAAATCAAATAGGTGGTAGAACCAACCAAGTATTTAATGTAGGATTTTAAAGAATTTAAAAGCATGAAGTATTTAAAAGATTAGGAGGTAGCCCCCCCCCCCCCCCCATAATCATATTTATTTAAAATATTAAAATTTACAAAGTATTTTGTGAAGGAGATATATGTTGGGAATTTCTAAGGTATTTTGGATCATATGATATGAGTCATATGATATGAATCATATGAGTATTTTGAATGGTATTTTGATCTAACCTAAATGGGATTTTCTTTAGACTCTCACTTCTCTCTAGAATCTGAAATGTAAGAAAGAGAAATGTGAAAGAAAAACTTATCCCACTAAGGGAGGGGGGGTCTCCTTTTAAAGGAGTTTTACATGGTATTTTGGTAATTAAAAAGTATCTAACTATTCATCTAAGTGGAGAATAACTATTCATCCGAGTGGAGAATGATTATTCATCTGAGTGCAGATTGACATCATCCATGACATCATCCTTTTTGGCATTTTCTTGAATTATTGCTGGAATCTTTGCTTTTACAATTTGCTTTTTTGAAAGCCTCTTTTTCGGGCATTTTCTTTTGTCAGAATTTTGTCTGTTCTATACTCCAGGTATTTTGAATTCTTTTGGTAATTTTCTCCAGAATCCACTGTTGCCAAAAACCGGACTGTCTTCAATATCAATTTCTGGTTCTTCTTCTTCTGATGAAGAGCCTTGTTTTAATGAAGATGACGCAAACTTCAGAATTATGGCTTGCATTTCTTCTGGGTTTTTGTCCGCCGCAAGCATTGAGGCCATCTGAGATTTCTGTGAAAGGAACTGGATGTGCTCCGGTGTTTGTAGAGGTGCCTGTACCTGAATGGATTTTCGGGCATTTAACCATTCCTGGACTTTTTGTGGTGAGAGACTTACTGGTATTTTAAAGTTGTCCCACCATCTAACTTTAAACCTCCTTCGGATCGTTGAAATTTTATTTTATGAATAATCTACAAACCATGTGAATACCCATGGTAAGTAGAATTTGGTGTGAAAAAGGTGCAGTGACACAAATCTTTTTTCTTCCTCAGAAGGTTTATATTTAGATTTAAAGAGGCTAAAAGATTTAGTGACTTGGTGTTTTTGTATTTCAAGGGTGGATCCAAATTGTTCCCACCATGAGTTCCACCATGTTGGAAATTGTGATGGATTACATGAGGTATCAAAATGGAAAAGCCAAGTGTAGCGTTGGTTGGTATTTTGAATAAAAAAGGAATTAAACCAAGCTTGTTTGTAATCCCAGTAATTAAATGGAATATCAAAAAATGGTTCATTTTATGGGTATCTGGGAAATTTAGGAGTTGAGACATATCATTCCCCCAATCGCTTGGAGCAATTACGTTAAGCATTTTGCAAATAGAATATGAGAGATCTGATTTATTTTTATAAAAAATATTTTTAATTGTCGCTGATCTTGATATTTCAAGGATAGCTTGGTAAAAATATGGGTGTTTTAAAATATCCCATGAATTGTAAAACCATCTTTGTCCAAAATAATTTTGCAATGCTAAAAAAGGGTCTTCATTAAAAAATCTATTACAAGAGTCATAATATTTTGGAAAAAATGTTTTATGAAAAATTAAGGAGCAGGTTTTTTTGGGACTTGTGGTACCATAAGTTGATTTTTTGAAAATTATTTTTGAGAAAGGGTTTTTGAAGATTCTTCTTTCTCAAGTTGAGTTTTTGAAAACTGTTTTTGAGAAAGGATTTTTGAAGATTCTTCTTTCTCGATTTTTGTAAATTTTTGAGAGGTTTTTTCTCTCCTGAGCTTTTAGCAACTTCTTGTTTGGGATTTTGAAGTTGTATCAATGCCTGCTATAGTTCCGGGGATTTCGTAAGGAGTTGCAGAAGATTTTCAGCAGTTATTTTCTGTGCTGGTATTTTTTGCACAGATGTTGCGATATTTTCATTTTCTTCTTTCATTACTGCGTCATACCATGTCAGAGTTTTTTCAGTAGGAGGTTTGGCAGGGAATTTTTTCTTTTTCTTCTTTTATTGGTTTGGAGTTTGCGGGTTTTTTGGGGGCCATGGAATTTGTTTGTTATTGTGGTGCAACAACTGGTGTATTTATTGGTGAAGGGATATCGTCTTTTCTCTTTTGGAGCAAGGCTCCACACATTGCGTGGACACAATATTGCCCGAATTCCCGCATGTCCTTCCTGGATATCTTGTCCTTGTAGCCCAGACAGTGGAGCAAGGGACAAAAATAGGACATTTCTGTGTTGCAACCAGTATCCGAAATCTGTGGGTTTTCTCTCCTGTTTTTGAGAAAATCACTGGTTAAAAGTTTTTTAAAGTAAAAAGTATTATGAATCAATTTGCACAAAATTATCTTTAATGCAATATTTTAAAAATATTTTTGACATCGTAAATCATTTTTCAAAAATTCTTTGTATGCAAAGGTATCAATTAATTTGATGGAACGGGTATCATAATTTCTAAGGGTCTCAGAATTCTGATCTAAAAACTATTCTTTAATTCTCCTAGATGACAAGAATAAGCTTTTATCAGTTTGAGGTCTCTATCTTTTGATTTTGTCAGAAAATGGAATTTTAAATTCTTATTATTGGAATCAAAAGAGATGAAATCATTATCTACCTTATAAGGGGTGATAAGATTTATAAACGGTGTTCCTAAGATAACGGAGTTGTGAATGTCTTTTACTAAAACAAATGATGTTGTTATAGAAACTCCATTGATGATAACGGACGCACTGGTTTGGGAATTGATTTCTAACTTTGTGTTACTAGCCGCTACTAAAGTTTCATGGGTATTTTTATGGAATTTATCAGGTATTAGACCTATTTTTATGCAATTCAGATATGCTCATGTGTCAAAAAGAACAATAGTAGTAATTCTAAAATTGCCTTGGAATTTAAGGGTTATTTTAACAAGGTATTTTTTTGACGTGATCTGTCTTAAGACAGTAAGAAATTCTTTTGGGATTTTTTCAAGATGTGGGTTATCAAAAGGTCCTTCTGAATTTTCAAAGTCAGAATTGTCGGACTCAGAACTGGACTCAGAACTCTCCTGGGTTTCTTTTGAAAGGATTGTTTTTATTAATAGAGAATCTTGTTCTTGTTTTTCTTTTAGAATCATGATCTCTAGTTTTATTTGTTTTATCTCCTTTTGAAGTTCTAGAACTGGCATTTTTCTGTAATCTTTCATCTTTTTACCCTTCTTCAGAATTTTGGTCAAGTCATAGGTATTTTTGGAAGTATTTGGTAAAATCTTATTTTTTGTATCTTTTTTCTCGTCTGTAAAGGGTTTGAGGAGCTTATTCAAATAATCTTTTTGGTGTTAGACATCTATGTGTTTAACCATATCTAACATGAATTCTTGGTCTTTGGTTAAAGCACAAACATGTTTTCGCTTACCCTTATCAGATTTTTTCAGATGAACTGGTCGTGAGCAATTCATCTATTTGAAGGGCTTTGTTGTCTTCAAAAGACAGAGAAAAATAGTCAGGTTCTGACTCGGCATTTGAATCGGAGGAATCAATGAGAAGATTGGAGATTTTTTGGGTTACGTCGTCGTCTAGTTTCAATTGTTGTAATTTTTTATTTATTTTATAGAATCTCGAAGTATGACCCTTTTTGTGACATTTGTAACACGTAATGTCTCTGTGTTTGGAATCAATTTTTTGGGATTTGGTCTATATTTGGAATAACGAGTATTTTTGTAAGGATTTTTGTAATACTCTTCGTTAGTCTTGCTGAAATCTCTCTTTTTTTAACCTCTTGAAGTACTCTTAAGGGATTTATGAGTCTTGCTACAGTTGCATGTACAACTAGAAGAAGATTTTGTGAAATTCGTATCAAACTGTTTGCAAAAAATATCAAGTTCGCACCTAGTTTTCTTTAGCTCCAATTTGAGATGTTTTTTTAATTTCAGGTCTTGACAGATCTTTAGACCCTCCTGTTGAGTTATACTGACTAGTTGTCTGTATGTAAACTCACTGTGGGGTATAATCTGTTTTCCGCAATTATCTTTGATTTTATTCGTAACCTTTTCTCCTAAAAGGGTAGATAGTCCGGCCAGGAATTTCTCTTTCCAAAATGGCTGGTTGGAATCTTCCCTGAGCATAACTCTGGTTAAGAAAGTATTTTATACCATTGGAAATCACTGAGTTTTTTGCATTTGAGGTTAGAAAGTAACTCGGCATTTTTATCTTTTAGATGCGAAAAAAAAAATATATATATATATATATATATATATACGGGGACCTCTTTTCGCTCTTCCCGCTTGTAAGGGTTATAACTCTCAAACCGTAACTCCAAATAAGGTATTTCTTACGCCGAGTCGAAGGTAATACGGGGACCTATCACTATCCCATGTTTTCTCTAAAAATACTTAGTGTAACTAGTATAAATTCACGAAAGAGACAATCCTATGAAAACTGTCTCGCCGGACTTTTATAAAAAGTGATACAATCTTAAAACATTCATAACATTTTATTCGTAAGTCGGATTAATCCCCATAAAGTCTCAAATTGTCTAGAACGGAGAAATCTCAAACTTTTATTCAGTACAACGTTTCAGATTCCTTACCGATTTGTACAGTTTTTCCGTTATACGTTCTGCCTTCCAGATTTCGATTGATCCGGGACAGAAACTTTAAACTGCGATAACTCTCAAACAGCATGTCGGTTTTAGCCCCTCTTAGACCCAATCTGACCGTGAAGTAGAGATGTATAACCCTATAAAATGTCGTCCAATTCTAACAGGGATAACTCAGCGAAAAATAGTTTGTAATTTCACGACCCGAACTAGTTACAAGATAATCTATTAGCAATAACTTCATTCTTTCAACATCCGGATTATATTATAACATGTATTGTAACTCAAAACAAGGGATTTTACTAAAACTTTTGAGTGAGAGAACTCACCTTTATTGCTTCGTAAACGCGAATGAACTTTCAAACTCCAACTAAACATTTTCGAAACTCCTTAATTGCTAAAGTTAATATTTTTGTTCTCTGAAATTTCTGGTTGTTTTTTATTCCTCTATGTTCTCTTTTGTTCCGCCAGAATTTTGCATATAACGTGTTGTGTTGTGTGTGTTTGTGTAGGAGTGGGAAAGGAGTTGATAAACTTTGGTTAGGAGTCTTAAGGGATGAGGGGTTTGGAAGTGATTAGGATTAGTGTAAACGGGGGGATTGGTTGATATATTTAAGGGAATTAAATCTGCAGCCTTCCCTTATATTAATTTTTTTTTTAATTACTACGGGAAGTTACAAATACAGAGGAAGATTCGAGAAATCCTAGAAATTCCTACACTGAAAAAACTAATATTCAGAAAGGTCTGTGTCGACCAAGTAAGGTCTCGTAGAGCAATCCTCTTTTGCAACATTACACTTTTTATTTTGTCATAATAATGAATAAACAACAGAAACTAGGATATTCTAAACAAAGAAAGATCCTTTATCAATTTCATGCATTTAAATGTATGCCAGTTCTGTTCATAAAGAATACATGCTAGAAATCATAAGTAGTAAAGAAAATGACTGAAAAGTAGCACTTAAAAAGGATCAAGGATACCTTAAGCCTCTGTTTGCTATCTTTGTCCCAAAAGTTGAAGGCACCATCAGATCCCGCAGTTGCAAACGTTCCATATGTCTGGGCGGCAGATGTAACACAAGACAAATGAGTTCAAGTCTAAGTTGCGCGGACTCTTCATTTTCGATGTCGCACCCGTGTCGGATATTTTTGGAAAATCCGACAAGCACCGTTGAGATTTTTGAAATGTCCGATCAACATAGTTTCAAGTAGCAACATCAGTAGTATTTAGCAATAGTATAGTGTCTATTTGACATTTGACAATGACGAGTTCCCCGAAGACCAACTTCAAGAAGCTAGTCGAATGTTGTATTTATCAACTTTATGTTCAGTTTGCGTATCAACACAAGCTTGCTATATACTTTCAGGTCTCTTGCTCTTGCACTTAGCAGTTCAACCTACTCCACCTAAACTAAGAATACCAGTCTAAAGGTAAGGACAACTGAAATGGCACAATCATAAAGCTTCTAGATTTTAATTATCCAAGACCAGAAATGTGCATGCACCAAATATAGGTTCTTCTAACAATAACTTGCTAAAAATGGTCCACACTATTGAAGTGTGTGACCATCTGATCTAAAAGCTTAAGCTGTTAGATAGAACACACTTTTAATATTTGATTATATTCTCAACACCCCCCTCACGTGCTGGCCTGATTTTTTTCATGGTCCAAGCACGTGGCAATTCTTTTTTGAGAATGGGTGGCGGTGAGATACGATCTCAGGACCTTTGGCGTGCTTTGATATCATATTGAAGTGTGTGACCATCTGATCTAAAATCTTAAGCTGTTAGATAGAACACACTTTTAATATTTGATTATATTTTCAACACACACAACAATTGACTGGTAATTTCTCTTTGTCAACACTATATACACATTTTAAAAAAGGATATAAGAGACAGTTACTCATCCTCTACCTCCCAAAAGATGCAACATCAGATGACAGAGAGCAAAATTTATAGAGAATGAGGCTGGCGGACTGCAATGAATAAAAATATAAAAAGAGAAAAAGATCTAACAGGATGGAAGTTCAGGGAGTTGACTGAGTAAATTTCGTTTCCCTCCCTGTGGCATTTGAATGTGAAGTTTTTTACTTTGTTGCGAGTCATCGAGATGATGCACACCAACCCGTCCTTCAATAGAGCCAACCTAAATATAGGAAGTATAATATTAAAATGATACGTGTCCCAATGAATCTAGAACCTAGATGCATCTGATATAATGTATTCACAACATCAGAATATCAGGAATTATTTACAGACTACATGTAAGAATGGAAATAAGCTATAACCATAGGATAACCGTTCAAGAATGCCTAGGACAGTAAAACCCAAATGCACCATAAAACTCCTTTTCAGAAAATAACTAAAGTAGATTCAGTACAAGTGTCTTTTCTTAAGGAGAAAGATTCAGTAGAAGTGTCTTTAAACATCACAATGCATAAGTGAGGGGGAGTTGGTCCTCTTTCCATTATCTCGATTTCAACCTTGGATCAGCCAGTAACATTTACTCTCTAGTCCCTCCGTCCCATTTTATACGAAGATCTTTGACTTGACACAAAGTTTAAGAATCAATAGTTGTGACTTAAAAAGTATAAAAGAGATGTAATATGTACCATGTTCTTGATGTAATATTAGAATTTAATTCAATGAACACTCTGGGAAATAGAAGATTTATCTCTAATGAATACAGAAGCTTGTGGCGCTATCATGCATGCTTTAAGGTTCACAAGAAGAATAAGACTGAATGATTAGCAGTAGAATTTTCAGAGACACGCCCCTTGTCGCACCATATTCTGCTCGACGTCGTTGTAGAAGAGTTGTTTTTTTTAGCTTGCATTTCTTTGTATCCGATACGTCGATAAGGTTTTTGTCACTATTTTTGGCACAAAGCCATGGTCGTTCCCCGCTTGCGCAATTTGCGCTTCGTCCATTTTTCTTTTTTTGTTGTTTCATAAAGAGTTTTTTTTTTTTGTTTAATTCAAAATTTTGTATTCTTAACGTTTAATTTATCCCTACATATATCTATATACAGTAGCATATGAAATATAAATCACAATCATTTTGCATTATAACTAAGCATATAACATATTAAAAAAATGCAGAAATTACCTTGCAAGGCGAAGTATTGTCCCTTTTCCCCTACCTAGAGCACATTCCACTTTCAAAAGCCTGTGAAATCAAAATGGTGCGACCATTATATTCTAATTATATGAATCACAAATATTCAGTAATGTCAAAATAGTGACAAATTATCCAATTTAGTGGAATCTCCTCAAAATAAGCATTTCCTAAAAAATTGACGCATTTCCTTATTTGGCATCTATAACCAAATAACCACACAAATATGTATGACTTATTTTAGACCACAAAATTCAAAAGTTTTCCTTTATTTCTTAAATTATGTGCCTAGTCAAACTACATCCTATCATATAAATTGGGAGGGAGGGAGTTTTTTGAGGGAAAAAATAGAAACCTAGTTCAAGAATACTGCAGTGATGTAATTAAAATTGGTTGATGCCGAGGGAGAATATATAGACACGAATAAATCAGGTAAATTCATTGCATGCATGTAGAAATAATAACAAAATAAGTACCCAAAGTCTGAAGATGCCCTAAATTTTACTTTTTTGAAATAGGCGAAACTAAAATTAAATTAGCAAATGTCTACCTACGATGGAAATTGATTCCTTAATTAATTCCATTTCAATGGTAAAATATATATACAATCATAAGATGCTAGTCTTATGAAAAACTAATCTAATTTACCTAAAATATAAGATGCTAATTACAATCATCCTAACTAATGAGATTACACTCCTAAATTACCTATATTACAATATCAATTATAATCATAAATGATGGAGGCCCCCCGCAGTCTTAGCGAGAGGTTCACGGATGCCGAGATTGTCCCTGAAATCATCAAAAAGTATGCGTGAAAGACCTTTTGTGAAGATGTCTGCAAACTGATAGTGGGATGGTACATTGAGAACACGGACTTGTCCGCGGGCAACCTTTTCTCGGACAAATAAGATATCCATTTCAATGTGTTTTGTGCGCTGATGCTGAACAGGAATACCAGATAAGTATATCGCATTCACATTGTCACAATATATCACGGTTGCCTTTTCAATCGGATAATATAACTCTAACAAAAGATTACGGAGCCAGTATGATTCAGCAACCACATTGGCTACCCCTTGGTATTCTGCCTCAGGGCTCGACCGAGACAAAGTTGGCTGGCGTTTGGATGACCATGAAATCAGACTATCTCCCAAAAACACACAATAACCCGAGGTGGAACGTAGTGTGTCCGGGCAGCCACCCCAATCTGCATCTATATAAGATGAGAGATTCGAGATGGAGGATTTATACAAATGCAGTCCAAAATGAATAGTACCCTTGATGTACCGCAGAATCCTCTTGAGAGCCCCCATATGTTCCTCTTTCGAATCATGCATATGTAAACACACATGTTGAACGGCATAGGAGATATCAGGTCTCATGAAAGTGAGGTAATGCAAGGCCCCTGCTAGACTGCGGTAGTGTGTTGGATCACTGTATGGAATCCCTGCAGCGGTACTCAATTTGGATTTTGTATCCACCGAAGTGTGTGATGGTTTGCAGGAGGACATATCGGCATTTATAATGATATCCTCGGCGTATTTATTTTGACTGAGAAATAGATCACCTGCATATTGAGTTACAGTAATGCCCAAAAAATAATTTAAAGGACCCAAATCCTTCATCGCAAATTCTGTTGCGAAAAGGGACATAATAGACCGACGAAGTAATGTAGATGAGGTAGTGAGAATGATGTCATCTACGTATAGAAGGATATACCTATGTCACTTCCCTTCTTATAAATGAATAATTATTTATCAAACTTGTTGTGTGAGAAACCAAGTGTGGATACAAAACTTGTAAACCTGTTATACCATGCCCGTGGAGCCTGTTTCAAGCCATATAAGGACTTTTTCAGCAGGCAAACACAATTTGGATGTGTAGAGTCTCGGAAACCCAACGGTTGGTGTATGTAAACTGTCTCTTGTAGATGGCCATGCAAGAATGCATTTTTTTACATATAACTAATGAATGAGCCAGGATTTTGACAATGTCAGGCTAAGAATAGTCCGGATAGTTGCTGGCTTAACTACCGGACTGAATGTTTTACCACAATCTACTACAACCTGCTGAGATATATCATTACTAACAACACGAGGTTTGTATCTTGCAAAGGAGCCATCAGAATTTTTTTATGGCAAAAAACCCATATAGACCTAATAATGTTCACATTAGATGGATAGGGCACTAATTCCCACGTCTTATTTTTAATAAGAGCATTAATTTCGTCTAATATGGCAGTTTTCCAATTCGGGTCGGATGGGGCTACTTTGGGATTTTTTGGTAGAGGTGATGGTTGAACCGAAGATAGTAAGCTAAACTGACTTTGGGCCAAAAAATCTCGTGCATGGCATGGGTTTCAATGGTCTGAGGTTGTACTATCATCGGTTGGGTAGTAGGGGTCTCGGGTATGGCATTGGACCGAGAGGTGGTATTGTGGCCCAAGTTCAAAAGTGTTTGAGAGTGGGTTGCCATTGGGTTATTAGATTGGGTTAATGCACGATTTATGGGGCTGGCTTGGTTTACGGGTGAGGGAGCAGTGGCCTCCCCCACTTGGGCATGGCTGCAACAGAAAATGGATTGTGCCGAGACCATCGGTAACAAGGTTGTAGCCTCCGAATCATGGACTGGTCCAGTCCCATTTTGTGGTTGGGCCGGGACATTTTGGGGGTTTTGTTGGGTCAGTTCCACCTGTTTTTGGGTATGAAGATGGTGGTGTAAAATGGGATATAATCCATTTTTCAAAAAATCATATGACGGTGAGGAGGTCACATGAGACTTAGCAAACGGGAATGTAGACTCATCAAAAACTACATGACGAGAGATAATGATTTTCCCGTTCATCATATCATAACATTTATATCCCCTATGATTTTGTGGATATTCCAAAAACACACAAGGAGTCGATCGAGCTTACAATTTGTTAATGGTAGTGGACGGAAACAAAGGATAACACAAACACCCTCAAATGTGTAAAAGATGAGAGATGATGATATAACATTTGTGTAGGGGACACATTGGAGAGTAGTTTACTAGGAGGAATATTTAAAAGATATGTGGCCATTTGAAGTGCATAGTGCCAAATATTTGGTGGTGTGGATGAATGTACAAGGAGAGTGCGAATCATATTGTTAATTGTTTGAATTTTTCTTTCGGCTTTCCCATTTTGTGGTGATGTATGTGGACACGAAAGACGCAAAGACATCCCATTTTGGTGACAAAAATCATTAAATTGGGCATTTATGAATTCCCCCTATTATCACATTGAAAACATTTATTGGATTTGTCAAATTGAGTTTTGATAAAAATACTAAATTATTTAAAAATTGTGTAGGTTTGTGATTTATGTCCTAAGGGAAAAGTTCACAGAAAATTTGGATAATCATCTAGAATTAGCATATAGTATTTATGACCTGCAGAACTCAAAACTGATAATGTCCACAAATCACAATGCAAAAGATCAAATGGCATAAAGGTATGAGAAGTAGATGATACAAAAATAAGCTTAACATGTTTACCAAACACACAAGTTTGGCAAACAGAAGAATCCAAAAGTTTGTTACAAGAAAATAAATTATTCTTCCTAAGATTATTGAAAACTGGTGCTCCTGGGTGTCCCAACCGATTGTGTCATATAATAGGAGAAATGGCAGCAAAGGTTGATGGTTTGGTCATGCGATTGTTGGAAATAGTGGTGACGGGATACAAGTCCCCGTGTTATTATATCTCATTAGTGGTATCCTTGTCTGAAAATCCTTCACATAGAAGCTAAATAGATCAAAATCCACACAAACATTGTTATCAATTGTAAAACGTCTAACATATATCAAGTTTTTAATTAGTTTTGGTGCATGTAAGACGTTTTTCAAGTATAAGGGTGGGTGTGGAGAGGGTAGTTTTACCTGATCAATACCATGAATTGGAATTTTCTGCCCACTACCGACAATGATATTTTTATTACTGCTCATATTAAAATAAGACGAGAGATTACCTTGAGATGACGTTATATGTGACGTAGCTCCTGTGTCCATGTACCACGACTCATTTGGAACACTTAGATTCATGTTGTTCATGGCTTGTTCAATGTCATGGGGTGCATAGCCAACAGAAGATGGTGTCTGGGCCGCAAATGCATGTTGTGGACACGACCCTAGAATTCCGGATTGGCGATTTTAAGAGGGAAGCCTGGCCCACGATGTAGTTGGATATGGGCATGGCGGGGCAGCCCACTGTGGGGCCCAAGCCCATGGTAGATATTGCCCCCACTAGTTTTCGACTGGTTGGCCGCCTCCTCTACCTCGTCCCTTTCCACCATTATTTTTTCCTTTGTTATTATTACGGTTTGAACCCCTTTTTTTACCATTATTGTTACGATTTCCATTGCCTCCCGAACCAGAATTTTGAGGCTGTAAATATGCGGAAAATGAGTTGGTGGAGACGAGAGCAGTTCTGGCATTGGCTGCTCTAGAGGATGTCTATTTTGCTTTCCGTGTTTCCTCGAGAATTAACCTCGAATAGGCCTCATAGAAAAGAGGCAACGGATTGCTTTGCTGAATGATGTAGCAACTTCATCATAATGTTCATTCAACCTTGCAATCAACTAAAGAACCAACCGTTGATTTGTTACCGGTGAACCAACGTTTGATAGTTGGCTGCAAGCACCTTCAATTCTTGACAATAGGCGGAAACATTGGAGAAATCATCCAATTTAACATTAGTAAATTGGTGTTCAAGATATACAGTCCTAGAAATTTTGTTATCTTGAAATATGTTTTGTAGACGTTCCCACGCCTATTGAGCCGTAGAGTTAGGCTCTAGTATGGTATGTAAAAGATCGTTGGATATAGTGATATAAATCCATTGAAGGCCTATAGCATCAATACGAGATCATAGCTTTTTGTCCACCGCAGGGGTGTCCGATGATGACTCAGAAGGGATGATATGGTCTATTACCTCGTAAGCACGGCAATGAATTTTGAACAATTCCGCCCAAGAGGTGTATTGCCCTTTTTCCATTTCAAGTGTTTTGGAAATAAATTTCTTGACGTTATTGACGGCAAGAGCAGGATGAAAGGTTTATTTTTCGGCCATAGTTTCACACTACAAACAAAAGAGGAAGAGAATAGTGTTTTGTGTTTGGTGGAATTAAGTTGGAGAACCCTAAGTGTCGGCTAGGGTTTTGTGAAAAAGGGAGAAAGATAGAGAGGGACGACGGGTGGGGGGTTGTTTTAGGTTAGGGTTTGTTGAAGTGATTAGAGTTTGTAGAAAACCCTAGGGTTTGGGTAATAGTTGGCCGAGAAAAGGAGATGAAAATCGGCTAAGGGAGAAAAAATATTTAGGGCAAAATATTTTTGGCTCTTGATACCAAGAAGGAAATTGATTCCTTGATTAATTTCATTCCAATGGTAAAATATATATACAATCATAAGATGCTAGTCTTATGGAAAACTAATCTAATTTACCTAAAATATAAGATGTTAATTACAATCGTCCTAACTAATGAGAATACACTCCTAAATTACTTATATTACAATATCAATTATAATCATGAATGATGGAGATTAGAGATAATTATGGGATTGGCCCATAATTATTCTAACACCTACCATAATTAACTTTCATTGTTATCTGAAGCCATAGCTAACACATTCAGCACAAAGAACAACTGTGGTATGTTTAGAAAGACACAAAAATGGAGTATCCATTTTGGCGCCTCTTTGTAACAAGAAAATCGTAGAACCCACCAAAGAGCTAAACAAAGAAAGAAAATAACGGAGGGAAGAAGAGAGTGAATTATAGTACCTTTTTTGTGTCATCGGAGAAAGAGTGATTTTTTACTTCAAAGTGTAAAAAGAAGAGCAATTGGTATTTACCATTGGTACATGCTTATTAAAAAGTTAATATTATTATTAAATATCTTTCAAATTCTGCAATTTTCGTTACTACGGGTATAGCGGTGCATCACAACTACAAATAAGATTCGTGAAACTGAAAAGTAAAAGAAACTTATTGTTTTACAATTCAATGACAGGTTGTGGTTGACAAAGTTGGTTATAAACAAAGCTAGAAGCATGCTGGGACTCTTTTGACGAATGTTTTTTAACCGAGGAAAATTGTCGAAAATGATACTTTTCTTTTTAAAAACAAAATGTGCAACTTTATCTCATTGAACTTCTGTCCAAGGAACTTTGGTCAGTGATAGAGAATAATTAATATTCTCTATACATTCTTTAATTATTATTCTAGTGTAATTATGTAAAGTAAAGATCATTCCCCAATTAGGTTTTGTAATTGTAAACACCTATATATATTGTATTAACGAGAAGCCTCCAACCAAGGAGAAATACACTATTCTATATGGTATCAGAAGTCAGACCCACCCTACCCTAAAATTATACTCGGCCACCACCCCAACCCCCCACCCCCACCCCCAATCTCTTTTCTTATTTTCCGGCGGAACCCTAAATAATTCCGCCGCCCCTCTACTTTCTTGGCAACGGCGGAACCCTACCCTAACCCTAGAAAAACCCGCCTCCCCCCCCCCTATCTTTTTTCTTACTTCCAGCGACCACATGGCTTCTCACTCCTCCTCCTCCTCCACACAAGACGTCACACATCCTCCTCCTTCTCCCAACACCTTTCATCCGATGTTTGCCGTGACGAACATCAAAAACTTTATTCCTTTGATTCTTGATCAGGAGGATGGACAATATTCTTCGTGGGTTGAGTTATTTCAAATACATGTTTGTGCCTACAACATTCTTGATCACATCGATGATACCACACCCCGTCCACCCGACGTCGACAACACAACATGGAAACAACTTGATACAATCGTCAAGCAATGAATATATAGCACTATATCCAAGGATCTACTTCATACAATTGTGAAAACAGGAGTTTCGGCTCATGACTTGTGGACAAGACTAGAAGAAAATTTTCAAGACAACAAAGATATACGTGTCGTGTATCTGGAGGAATAATTCAATTACACCCATCTTGAAAACTTTGCTAATATGTCCGAATATTGTAAACAATTTAAATTAGTTGCATATCAATTATCTAATGTGGGCACTCCAAATTCAGAAACAAAAATGGTTTTGCAACGAATTAATGGTTTGCCAAAGGGTGAGTATGATACGCTTGCAACGATGATCCAATGATCCCCTCCCTAATTTCAACAAGGCCCGATCACAATTACTATTGGAGGAAACTAGGCGTGCCAAACAGGATGAACATAATCAGAAGGCGTTGATGGTTGATGCACCGGTGACCGGCTCAGCACCCGCCGGACAACCGCAGAATACAAACAGCCCGAGGGGTGGCCGCGACGGAGGCAAAGGCAGAGGCCACAACGGCAGAAATGGCGGGAGAGGAAAAGGTCGCGGTCGAGGCAACAATAACGGTGGCCAAATCCAGCAGGCCCATTACCCATCTCATTGGGCCGGCCTATTACCATGGCCTGCTTTAAAAAATTGGGATTCGTGCCCCTACCCGACTGTCATGACCCACAACACAACGTGGCCGCAGTCCAGCATTCTGGGCCAACCTCCAGGCCCATGCCTGACGGCCCAACAACAACAGCAATCACACGGCCCACTTACCCCTACCGAACTGGGCTAAGCTTTCAGCACCATGAATTTACAGCAGCCCGATGATTTATGGTATATGAATACGGGCGCCACATCCCACCTCACTCATAACTCTGGACCTACGTACGGGGAAAACTCTTACGAGATGAAATAGCGTGGGGGACCTCTATCATTTCTCATCCGCTTTCGCAGAAAGTGTCTCTCAACAAACCTCTCTAGCCGCAATCTCTCCATCAATTTGGCACAGTAGACTTGGGCACCCAGGGGCACCTATTTTTAAATTTTCTTAGAAGTCAGAATTTCATACAATGTAATAACGGGAAATTTATCCCTGCTTGCTACTCTTGTCCTTTACGAAAACATGTTAGACTTCCCTTTCAACCTTCATTAAGTGTAACATTTTCACCATTTGATATTATTCATGCGGATTTATGGACATCTCTCATTACTAGCAAACTAGGTCACAAATATTATTTGGTGCTCTTGGATGATATTTTTCACTTTCTTTGGGTGTATCCTCTAAAATATAAGTCCCAAGTCTACACAATTTTTCTTGAATTTCAAGCATATGTTAAAACCCAATTTGAAAAGACCATCAAAACGTTTCAATGTGATAACGGCCGTGAGTTTGACAACCTTCCCTTTCATAAATTTTGTGCAGACCACGACATGGTGTTTCGATTTTCTTGTCCCCATACCTCACTTCAAAATACTAAAGCCGAAAAAATCCTACACACCATCACTAATAAGATCCGCACTATGCTCTTTCATGCTTCCATCCCCTCTTTCTTTTTGGGTATACGCCTTACACATGGTGGAATACCTCCTTAATATATTACCAACACGAACTATTCAAAATAAAACTCCAACCGAAATTCTCTTCCGTGGGATTCCCTTTTATGATCACCTTCGGATTTTTGGTTTTCTATGCTACCCCAATCTCGCCTCCATGGCTCATCACAATCCCTTTCATTTTCTTAGGTTTCCCGTCAAACCATAGGGGGTACTTATGCTATGATTTATCCATAAATAAAATCATAATCTCTCGCCATGTCACATTCGAGGAAAACATTTTTCTCATTTGCAAACGTCCAAAACTTGCAAGTCACTTATTACGGCTTTCTTGATGATCCATATACTTCCCCTCTCATTAGAAATGCAATACATCATGGAACCTATCTCGTCCCGTCACTGCCCCAGCCTCCGTCACCATGCTCATTGCCCTATCCCCCGTTACCGCTATATCCCATGTCACCGACCCCACAGCCCTACCCACCCCACTGCCTGTGACCCAATCAATCCCGCTTCTAACCCACCGTATGGAAACCCGTGCCCAACACGGGATTTTCAAACTGAAAGTCCATTTTAACCTATCCACTCATACTATCTCACCTATATCTAAAAACCCAAAATAAGCCAAGCTTGACCCGAATTGGAATGCGGCCATGTGTTTGGAATTTAATGCGCTCACTCACATCGCACTTGGGATCTTTTTTCGAGACTAGAAGGGGTGAATATGATTCGTTGCATGTGGCTTTCTCGCCATAAATTCAGAGATAGTGGTAAGCTTGAATGCCATAAGGCAAGATTTATAGAAAATGGCATGAGGCAACAAGAGGGAGTTAATTGTGGTGAGACCTTCAGTCCAATGGTCAAACCAGCCATCATTCGCATTGTTTCGAGCATAGCTATGGGAAAGAACTGGCCGATTCATCAACTTGATATGAAAAATGTATTCTTACATAGGGATTTGAAAGAAACTATCTATATATCAACCGCCTGGCTTTGTGCATCCAGAGGCTCCTCGGTATGTCTGTCATCTTTGAAATTCACTCTATGGCTTGAAACAAGCCCCCAGGGCTTGGTATGAACGTTTTGCCACTTATATCATGTATATCAGGTTCATGTGCAGCAAAAGTGATAATTCACTTTTTATTTTACATCAAGGTAATAACGTTGCACACCTTTTACTCTATGTGGATGATATTATTCTAACTGCCTCATCTGATGAGCTAAAACACGAGATCATTACCCTACTCAAATCCGAATTTGCTATGACAGACCTGGGTAAGTTGAGTTATTTTTTGGGGATTTTAGTGACCATATCCGAAAATACAATGTTCCAGTGTCAGCGTAAGTATGCCGAATAAATTATTTACAGAGCTAAAATGGCAAATTGCAAGATCATGCCGACTCCAGTCGACTCGAAGTCGAAACTCAGTGCCGATGACGGGGATCTGGTGTTCGATCCTTCTCTCGATAGGAGTCTTGCTGGTGCACTTCAGTATTTTACCTTCACTAGGACGATATTGTATATGTCGTTCAGCATGTGTGTTTGTTCATGCATGCTCCCAGGGAGCCTCACTTTACCGATCTTAAACGTATCGTTCGGTAC
The DNA here is from genome assembly GCA_034509755.1 of Anisodus tanguticus. NCBI lineage: Eukaryota > Viridiplantae > Streptophyta > Magnoliopsida > Solanales > Solanaceae > Anisodus > Anisodus tanguticus. The sequence goes on along the minus strand of CM067545.1, from coordinate 38,537,924 downwards.
GTTAAGGGTACTCTTGACTACGGATTACATCTTTATCCATCTGCACCGACCAGGCTGATATCATATACGGACGCCGATTGGGGCGGTTGTCCAGACACACGTCGATCTACTTCCGGCTACTATATATTTTTGGGTGATAATCTCATCTCGTAATCTGCCAAACGGCAAGCCACGCTTTCCCGTTCGAGTGTAGAAGCATAATATAAAGGCGTTGCGAACGTTGTTGCCGAAATCTGTTGGCTCATAAATCTTCTTCCAGAACTTCATTGTCCATTACGTAAGGCATCTCTTGTGTACTGTGATAACATATCTGTTGTTTACTTGTCTCATAATCTGGTTCAGCATCAGCGAACCAAACATATTGAGATGGATATTCATTTTGTTCGTGACAAGGTTTTCATGGGCCATGTTCGGGCGTTACATGTTCCTTCTTCCTATCAGGACGCAGATATGTTTACTAAGGGACTTCCTCGGCAGCTGTTCCTTGACTTCAGATCTAGTCTGAGCGTTCGGCCTCCTCCCGCTCCAACTGAGGGGGTGTGATAGAGAATAAATATTCTCCATACATTCTGTAATTATTATTATAGTGTAATTATGTAAATTAGAGATCCTTCTCTGATTAGGTTTTGTAATTGTAAACATCTATATATATTGCATTAATGAGAAGCCTCCAACCAAGGAGAATTATACCATTCTACCATCAGAAGTAAGATGATTTTTGCAGATAGAAGAGAGGGCTGAAGGATTTCAATTTTGCAATTAGATATGTTTAGAATTTGAGAACTAGATGAGAAGAGTTCTACTGTTATTTTTGGTGTTGCTTGTTTTTATGTGATTTATTAAAAAGTATATATTTTATTATGCGATATGAAGACGTTCTTCAATGTAAATCAAGTGTATTTAAGATGATTTGCATGCGCTATCGAAACGTTCTTCAATGTAAATCAAGTATATTTGATATATTTTGCATCAATATATTTGATATATTTATTTATATTGTGTGTTCAACGACTCAATTACTTTTGAGGATTGGAATTACTACTTGATTGTTTTAACCAAGAGTGCATTGGAACAACATTTCGATGTATTTCAACTTCACAATAACTGTAACAAACTTTTTCATGGTACATAGAGGGTGGGTGCTTCAGATATACTGAAAATTGTATGTATGAGTGTCAAGCTAAAGAATACAAACTATAGCAATATTGAAATCTTCCGGTTATACTTTTCGCATCCAATCTAATTAAATGACGACTGTAAAATGCCATTTGTAAAAGAAGAAAATCAAATTTCTATTTTTAAGTGTTGGGCTCGTGCTTTCACGGGTCGCTCAATACAATCAGTGGTCTAAAGTCAAAATGTAATAACAATAACATACCCCAGTGAAATCCCACAAAATAGAGTCTAGGGAGGATAGAGTGTACGCAAATTTTTTTGAAATTCACTCTTTTCACCTATTTAGCTGCAAAGCTGTAGATTTATCCTTTTAAGGATTAATTCGCTCGAGTACTTCTTTTAATCGACAAATAAGAATACTTATTAAGAAAAATTGAGTTAAAACGGAATACAAAATCGTAATAAACAGGAAAAGATGAGAACAAATGTACGGGAAGAAGGAGAAATCAGAATCAATGGTATGTATATGTACTAATTAATGAAAGACAAAAATAACCTAATTTGCTCACTCATTTGAACAACTCAAATTAAAAATCTAAAATGAAACCTTCTATTTATGATAATTAGGAAAATTATATATTATATAGAATTAAGTATCATTTCAAGTCTTTCTATTATAAAAATATATAATTCTTATATAATGGCATAGTAATTAATTAAATCTTATTTCCATAAATCAGGTTTTTATTTCAGTATTTCAAGTTATAAATTATATATTATATAGAATTAAATATCATTTCAAGTCTTTCTAATATAAAAAATTATAATTCTTGTATAATGGCATAGTAATGAATTAAATATTATTTCCATAATTCAGGTTTTTATTTCAGTATTTCAAGTTACAAATTTTTAATTTCAAAAAAAGTCTTCTTATAATCACTAAAAAATTAGTATGTGTATCACAAAGTTACAACCGCTTACAAACTGTTCATTGTTTTCTTATATTGTCATGACATTAGGAATGTAGTAAATTTTCTTTTCAAATTTTAAATTAATTTTTTAGTTAAATAACAATAAAACTTTGTCTGATTATTTAGAATTTTGAATTAAACTACTTAAATATTCATATCTACAAATAAGATTTTTGACAACAAAAATCAAGTTATTGTATTGCAACAAATAACTTTTATTTTACTAATTTAAAAGAACATTTACTGAGTTATATAATAGGACATGCGATACTGACTTTTTGCATACAAAGCTATAAACACGTACTAATGACTAGTTATATAATGATAGCAAAATAATTTGGAAAAAAAATCATATATACAACCTAGTGATCTAATTTTCATCCGTCGTAGCCCACCACTTTTACATTAAGAATGGCCCAAACCACTTAAAACTTGCGGTCATTTAGCCCAAACTTGAGTTTCGCTTTATTATACGATTTCTCTTGTAACTTATTTTTCGGATTCAAACATGGAAACTAACTGCTCTTCAAACGTGATGGAGACAATCTCTACCTCTTCTTTCCCTAATTGATACATCTTTTCTTAATCGATACATTAGGGTTCATACTTTTAGAAAAACAGAGAATTATTCACAGCAATTGAAGCATCCAAATTCTTAGTTGATTCATCATTGATTTCAAAAAAAAAAATCATGGTTAGTTTCGCCATTCTTATTCAGCACAAAGGTGAGTGGGAGACTAACAACAGATATGTCAATTATGTGGTTGATTCTAATTTCGGTTTTTAAGATTTAATTGCTATTGTTTCAAAATAATTAGGGGTGGATATCGCAATAGCTCTGGTGAAAATCAAATACATTCTGAGTGATCTGTGTCCAGCACTATTAATACACAATAACATGAGTGTTTGTGTATATATTCAATTGAAAACGAAAAATTCTGAAATATTCGCCTATCCACTTATCACAACAGTGAAAGAACGATCTATAAATCAAAGGTACAATAACGTTGTTTCAGTTGCTAGTTTTGTACATGATATATACAATCCAGATACAATTCAAATGATCGAGTGTGATAACATAGAGTACAATGAAGATATCAAACAATAAATCGCATTATCGATAATTGTTTCACCCGGAAGTTTAGGAGGGTCAGCTTTACATAGACAAGGATACCATTTTCAAAGTAATGAAGCACTACTCTATCCGTAAACAGTTCCTGAAAGAAATAATCCACAGATTATTCTCATTAATGAAAGAATATATATACAATTTACAATTTTTCATAATAGAAAACCTATTCCTATTCTAATCCTAAAACTCTATTCTAGTAGTACAAGAATCCTATAATTATGATAAGTGTACAATACTAATTAATGTAAAACATTACCTAAATTCATCCCAAACCGTGGGCCATATACACGGAATATACATCTTGCCGATACACTATATACATAAACTGAAACCATATATACATAGGATATACACGTTATATCGTGTATATCTTATGTATATTTAACAATTCTAATTCAATGTGAAAAGGTCAAGTGTATCAACGTATAACTTTTATATATTAATGCAACTAGTTTGTATAATCAGTGTATACTTTTCTTTAACGGTAATGTGTTTACTAGGTACTTCCTTACATGTGTCGATGAAAATTGCTCGTGGTATTTCAAATCATCAAGCTTACAGAAGTCGAATATATTCAAGGTTTGGAAATTCAATGAAGTTCATTCGTGCAACATGTTGAAATTGTATATAAACCAGCGTCAAGCTAGTTCGACTATTGTTTCAGGTATGGTAATGGAAAAAATTTGTGATCCGAAGACAGTTTATACCCCAAAGGATATAATCAACGACATGAAAAAGGATTACTTGGTTGAGTAGACTTATATGCAGGCATGGAGGGCAAATGAAAAAGTATTGTAACTAATAAGAGGGAACCCTAGGGAGTCGTATAGTAAGCTGGCAAAGTAGGCACCAGATCTGTTACAAGGTTACACAAATCGGACGATGGACGCCTCCTCTATTGTTATGTTTCACTCTATGCATCTATAAAAGGGTGGAAATATTGCAGACCTTTAACGGTCGTCGACGGTAGCTTTATTAAAGCAACATTCAGAGAGACGGTACTTATTGTTTCAACACAGGATGCGGATGGTAGTTTCAGTTTGTATATTCAGTGTATAGTTCATGTATAAAAATGTATATCAGTTGTGTAGAGTCAATTATCTATTTTCTGTGTGTCTCACTTGCAGATCGTATTTTGCCTCTTGCATATGCATTAGCGGATTAAGAGAATGACTCATATTGGACGTGGTTCTTCCAACAAATCAAGGATACTTATGGGGTTCGAGAAGGAATGTGCATAATGTCTAATAGGCATGATATTAGACGGAAAAGGGCCAAATATACCCTCTCGTTATACTTTGTGGCCAAATATATGTGGCTGTAATGGCACAATGGTGATGGGTGGGAAGGAAATTTTAGTGGCGGAAGAATAAATAGAAGAGAGGGGAAAATGGGTTAGGGGTGTTGAGGTGACATGCCCATGTGACATCCACCTCATCAAATGTGTGGTAGCCACGTAGGATCGGATGTCCACCTTGGACAATTTTAACGGATGAGGGGTATATTTGGTTCCAAAATATAACGGCAGGGGTATATTTGGCCCCAAAGTATAACGAGGGGTATATTTGGCGCTTTTCTCATAGTACAAGGGTATATTTTGCCCTTTGCCAAATAGTAAATACTCTATCCCTACACCCGGGGTTTATCAAATCAATATAATTTATCACGATTAAGTGATTTAAAAAGGTGAATTTATATATTAATTAATCATAGTTAAGATGATAGTAGTATATATTCAAACACATGTCATACATCTATTGATTTGGTGTAAACACCGAGTGTGGGTAAGTTTTTACTAGTGGGAAATTACCAATATGAAAACAAAACTAGAGGTGGCAAATTAGCCCACAAAAATATAATCCATCCAACTCATTTAAGTTTGGACGGGTTATTAACCCGTATATTTTAGTACAATCCATTTCGGTTCATCAAAAGTTGGACTAATATGTAGCCCAAATTGATTAAGTAATTGCACGGTGTCCCCTTCAAATAGAATGGTCTTTAATTTTTACCCTTCAAAATTAAACTTATGCCTATAGGGGCATAAGTTACGCATCATAATATCCCCAAGTTATGCAAAGAATTTAAGTTCAATTTTGAAGGACGAAAATTAAAAATCAGTCAATTTGAAGGGAAAAAATTAAAGATCAACACAAAATAGGAATAAAAGTGCAAATGACCCCAAATTAATTCATGAGAAATTTTAATCAAAATATTTTCAAATAAAAGGAACATGCTTTTGTTCTCTTATTCTCCACAAATCACGAAAGTTTAAGGATAACTGTAGTCGGCCACTACCTAAGGAATCCTTTCTTATCTTCTTGTTTGATGAGCTAAGCCTAAGCGACATATAAGTAAAGCTAGCATGAGACCTAAAAAAGCACGGCGGACCACTTCCGTCCCATTCTTGAGTGAGCTGGAACGCAGCCACCCAAGTCCCATAGAAGATCTTCTTATTCTCACCTCTGCCAACTACCGGGGATGAAATGTCAGCAATAAGGAAAACTACTAATTAGGCCGAGAGGGAAAGAAAACGACATCGGCCAACTAGTAAAAAACCAACAAGTTTTTTATTTGGTATGTTATATATAACCATAATAAAGAAAAATAATAATTTTATAAGGTATTAAAATAATATAAAAGAACAAATAAAGTAATTAAAAATTAGTAAGAATTGGGCGGGTTGAGTTATGACCTGCATTTTAGCCCATTTTGACCCAACCCGTTTCAGCCCAAGTAAGTTTTGGGTGAGTTTTCCACCCATTTATCAACTTAGTCCAACCCGCTCATTTGACACTTCTAACCAAAACCAAGTTTTAGTGACGGACGAGAACCCTAGGCTTCTTATAAGACTTGGGCAATTCTCCTCCCTTAGAGCTAGCTTTTAGGGTGTGAGTTAGGCCAAATGTGGTGTTAATCACAGTATGCCATATACTTGGGTGGGATCCATTTATTTTTGTTCAAATGTATTTGAAAGTTAATTATCCTAAACATCCCTATATAATTATGTATTTTAAAATCAGATACATATACCTTCGATATTATAAAAAGGGAAAAGGTTCATATTTGTCATCATACTTTCGGAAAAGGGTCATATTTGCCCTCCGTTAAAGTATGGGGACAAATATGCCCTTCCCGTTATGAAAGTTGTTATATTTTCCATTTTGTGGACGGAAATCTCATGTGGATGCCATGTTGGAGCCACATGGGATCCATATGAGCGAAACCTTTAATTTTTAACCCATACTCGAAACCCGACCCACAGACCCGTTACGAATTCGTATATATATTCCAGACCGGTCGATTTCAAGCCCTAAATTGCGATTTCAAGCTCCAAAACCATCGAATCCTCAATCGCAATTTCGTGTTCTAAGCATGTTCAATGTACTATTCCAAACCCAGAATTTCAAGCTCCAAAACCATCAAAAAAAAATTACCCGATTCCGAACCCAGAATTTCGACGGCTGTCGTATGTGTTTTTTCCGATGATGCCTACTTCGTTTGTTTTGTTTTTACCTGTTGTTTGTCCGATTTGTTCGAATTTTTATTTTGACGATGCCTACGACGATTGAGTTCACTGTTTAATTTAGGGCTCATGTCGAGTTCATCTGTGGTATTCGAATCTATTAAGGGTTATGTGGTGTTCAAATCTATTCTGGGTTGAAAAAAGTGGTATTAGATTTGGTTGTGCATGTTTATCTGATATGTTGATTTTTCGAATCTTTTATGAAAAAAATGGTATAAAAAGTGGTGTTCGAATTTGTTATGTTTGTGTGTCCATGTTGATTGTTTTTTATTTGAAAAAGACACATTGGATGTCTAAAATTTGAATTGAATATGCAGCTTGTCTTTTCTAGTGGGACACTCACTGTGGTTGAAGTTATTTTTGTTATTGTTTTGTCTTGAGTGCATTTCTTTACTGGGAAGGTTTTATTATGTGGTCCCCATTTGTTGTTGGGGAAGGTTTTCCTTTGTCTGTTTCTTAGTCTTTTAATGTGAAGTTTCCCTTTCTTGTTTAACTTTATTTGTTGAATTATTCCTCTATTCATTTAACCTTTATTTTTGTAGTGTATTTGGCAAACAGTAAATGAAATCATATTGTTTTTTGTCTTTTTTTGCAGATCATAGTCATGGTTAGACTTGTAGATGAATGTGAATTAGGGATAGATGTGACTAACATTGTACACCATTCTGAGTCATATTCTATTGATATTAAGGCTGGCACAGACTGTGACAGTGCTAATGAATCATTAAACTCTTCTTCTAATGAGTCTAGTGATGATGATTTTGATGTTGAAGAATTAGAGCTTATTAGACTTTAAAATGGAAGAGAGATTACACTTAAGTTAGAGCATTTCAAAACAATTTATCCTATAATGTCTTTCAAAGATATCCTTGAAGCTAGAATGTTTATGAACCTTTATGCCTTGGCTGAAAATAAAGGGTTGGTATTGTTGAAAAGTGACAAATCTAGGGTTATGTACATTTGTGTTGAGGGTTGTCCTTTTAAATGTTCCATCTGTAAATGTAAGAATGGGCTTGGGGTTTCAGTTAAAGCAATGGTCAATGAACACAATTGTCAACCAGCCTTTGAATGCAAAAGAGTAGATTGTTATACAACAACTCATTATTTTCAAAAGAAGCTACAAAATGATCCAAAAGTGAAGGTCAAAGAGATGAGGGCAGAACTGAAAGTTTTCTTTAATGTTAATGTTAGTCATCAATAGTGTAAGAGGGCCAATAGGATGATTTTAGGAGAACTTAGTGGTAGCTACAATGATGAGTACAATAAGTTAGAGAGTTACGCCAATGAATTGAGGAATAACAACCCTGGAAGTGATATTGTAATCAACATATCTAGGGATGCACTTGAAAAAGGAATACGAAAGTTCCTAAGGATGTATATATATTTTAATGAAATGAAGAATTGATTTAGTGGTGGGTTAAGACCTTTCATATGATTGGATGGCACATTCTTGAAAGGAAAGGCAAAAGGGCAATTGTTGGTAGCGGTTGGTCAGGATTCAATGAACCACTTTTATCCACTAGCCTGGGAAGTAGTCTCTAGAGAGAACAAGGTCACTTGGAATTGGTTTTTAGGATTACTGAAGAATTTACTAAACCTGCAGCAAGGCCAAGGAATCACCTTCATGTCTAACATGCAAAAGGTAAAATATTTTTTATTTAAGTACCACGGCTAGTTGAATTTTTTACTAATTGAAATCTTGACTCAGTTCCTATTTTTTGTCCAAGTTTTTCTGGATTTTAAATCAGAAATCTGTCCAAAACTGAAATCAGAAAACATATTTTATCTGAAAGAGAAATTTGTATATATGCAGGGTTTAATTGATACAATTCAGACAACTTTATAGGAAGCTAAGTATAGGTTTTGTGCTAAACATATAGAGCACAATTGGTTGAAGAGATAGGGTGGTTCTGAAGCAATGAAGAAGAATATGTAGTATTGTGCATGGAGCTCTTATCATGAAAAGTTTTGTGACCATTTGAAGGTTATAGGTGAGATGGATCAGTCAGCTGCTGAGAATTTGTTAACATACCCAGTTGGGACTTGGGTTAGAGCCTACTTCGACACAACTTGCAAGAATCAAAATGTGGATAACAACATCACAAAGTCATTTAACAAGTGGATTTTGGAGGCAAGGCACAAGCCAATTATCAGGATGCTTGAAGATATCAAGCTAAAGGTAACACTTGACCATTTCAAGTTTTCAATTTAGTTTTAACACACAGAAATAACACCTTAATATTGTGTAGGTAATGGACATGTTGGTAGCCAATGAAAATCAGGTGCATAAATGGGCTACGGACTACAGTCCTACAACATTAGAGATTTACAAGGACTTTGTGGTTATTGCTGAAAATTGTAAGGTCCATTCCAGTGGTGCTGATGGGTTTGAAGTGTCTGAGGGAACCGACACACATATTGTCGATCTAATGTCAAAGAAATGCAGTTGTAGGACATGGGAACTTAGTGGAATCCCATGTCCTCATGCTATAAGAGCATACAAGCATAGAAATAAAGATCATATTGATGAGGGAGCCTTTCACCCATATTATAATAAGTCAACCTACTTGTCGGTCTACTAACACAAACTTCAACTAGTTAGATGATTTAAATTCTGGAAATATGTAAAGAGTCGTGATATTGAACCACCAGAAATGTGTAAGATGGTGGGTCGACCCAAAGTTAAGAGAGGAAGAGTGAGGAATGAAAACTTGAAAAGACAAGGTGAATGGTCCGCTTCAAGGAAAGGAAAACCTATTACATGTTCTACATGCCATCAAAGTGGACACAATGCAAGGGGATGTGATAAGGTAACACTTTAAACACAAGTTTTTGTAGCAATTTAATTTAATTTTTCAAAACTGTAACATATGCAAATTTAATTTGAATTCAGGAAAGTAAAGGGAAACAAACTGTTGTGAAGAGGTTTAAGGGTAGCCGCAACACAACTGTGTTAGAATCTGAAGAAATTTTTCCAAGCAACAGCACCACAACTGTGCTAGAACTAGAAGAAATTTTTCCAAGCAGCACCACAACTATGCTAGAACCAGAAGAAATTTTTCAAAGCAGCAGCAGCACAACTGTGCTAGAACCAGAACCATCACTAAGGCCAAGGTTATTTTCTGAAGCAAATACTAGGATACTTGAAAGGATGGAACAAAGATTAGCTACACCAACAAGAAAAATCTCATTTGTTGGTGATTCTACTGGAATGAGTCAGCCGATCAACATGCCTTATCAACCACCAAACAAGGCTCTTGTTACAAGTGAGAAGATGAAGACAAGGAAGAGGAATGTGAAGTTTCAAACATGATGAAGACTTAAGAATAATGAAGATTGTTTTTTTTGTGAAGATGAATTTATTGATACTAATGTATAGTGAAGTCTTTTTTTTGGTATATATTGATGTAACAATACTAAGTAACACCTTTGAATGTTCATACAATGTTGTTTGTTGTTTTCTGATCATTAGAGTATTTTCTGATTTCAGTAAATACAATACTGTTTTTCAATTTGCTGTTTGGTGATATTTATTTTGGCTGTTGTTGTTGCTGTGTTAATTGTTTGTTGTTGTTGTTGTTTTATCTAGCAGTTGTTGTTGTTGTTTATGCAGTAGTGCAATAGCCATTGTTGATGTTTACACAAATGTGTTGCTGCTGTTGTTTGTGCAGCAACTGTTGTTATTGTTTACACATGAAGTATGTTTATTACCAACAAAAAAAGCTTAAAAACTTTCTTCAATATTTTTTCACTACATAACTTCAATAATTTTTCACCAAAACATAACATTAAACTTCAATATGCAGCTACAAATACATAATGATACTACTTAATTTCGTTCATAGCTACTACTACTAATTCATAAACATAACATTAAAAGTTCTTACGCAACTACAAATACATAATCATTTCATAATCGATGCCACAACAAATCCAACAAATAACGCCCATTAAATCATCATAAACACGTGCATCTTCAAAACTTTGTTCATTTCAGCTTGATTTATACCCTTCAACGCACCGATTTCTTCTTTCAACTATTTCTTGCACTCTTCAAATCTGCTATTACATTCTTAAACTCATCCAATGACGACATTAATTCGCCGGCAAAACTTTCAATGTATTCCTCATCCTCTCATTGCCAATATCCACACGAACTTCTCTATGAACAAAAAATGAAGAAAGAATCAAAAACAAAATCAAACCAACACGGCTCAATAGTCGTCGAAGTAAATTAAAGAATTACATAAATATTACTTACCTTAGGCTTGGGCCATTTGAAGAATTTCCTTCCAGGATTTGAAGTAGTCGTCGAAGTAAATTAATTCGTAATCATACCACAATGGCAACTCTTTTGTGAAGAACAACTCACTTGAGACATTTCTTACTTGCTGAACAAAAACTCGATACAAAACTCAGTGAAAATCATCGACAAACAAACTCACTGAAATTCACACACACATGCATTGTGTTCCTATTTAGCAAATTGAAATTCTTCAGTCGAAACAAAAATCGTCGACAAATTGCAAACAAGTGAATCGTCGGAACAGTTCGACAAATTGCAAACTAAAAAATTCGAACAAATCGGACAAACAACATCTAAAAACAAAACAAACGAAGTCGGCATCGTCGGAAAAAACACATACGGCAGTCGTCGAAATTCTGGGGTCGGAATCGGGTCAAAAAAAAGTTGAAGAAATTCGAAAACCACAGATAAATAATACCATATCACTATCGATTAGAACACGAAATCACGATTTAGGAGTCGATGGTTTTGAAGCTTGAAATTGCGATTTAGGGCTTGAAATCGACCGGGTCAGGAATATATATACGGACTCGTAACAGGTCTGTGGGTCGGGTTTCGGGTATGGGTTAAAAATTAAAGGTTCCGCCCATGTGGATCCCATGTGGCTCCGAAGTGGCGTCCACATGGGATTTCCGTTCACAAAATGGCAAATATAACAACTTTCATAATGGGAAGGGCATATTTGTCCCCATACTTTAACGGAGGGCAAATATGACCCTTTTCCGAAAGTATGATGGCAAATATGACCCTTTTTCCTTATAAAAATCCTATACTTATACCTCTATGAGATATATTTGTAACTAAGTATATTAAAATATAATTATTAAAAATTAAATTAAATTTATAAATAAAAAGTCTCTATGTATTTATTTTTATGAAATTTAATACTAGTATTTATTTTTATGCATTCTAATGGCTAATAAAGTTGAAAATGTGATTTTTTATTTTTCCGTTACTTCTTTATTTCGTACTACGTATATTATTGACTTGTTCTTCTCGTCCTTCATGGATGTGTTTGGTAGGAAGGAAAATATTTTCTTGAAAGTAAGTGATTTTTTAATTTACTTTTTAGTATTTGGTAAGTAAGCAAATATAATATTATCTCAAAAGCATTTGTATGTAATCTAACAAAATACTATGGGGTGGGGGGGGGGGGGATTCAGGGGTTGGATGATTAAGGGGTGGAAATTGTGGACTGCATGTGTCAAGGACCTATCGAAAATAACATCTTTACCTTCCAAGGTAGATGTAAGGTTTGCATATACTCTACCTTCAGTTTAAATGTGAAACTTTTAGAATTTAGAAGGATTTTACTATATTCACTCTTTTCATAACCCAACAATCGCCTAAATCTTGTGGCACACAATTAGAAATTCGATGAAATCCCCGACCCTTCTTTACCTAAGTACCAAAATTTTAGTTGCAACAGTACATGAACTCGTGACATGCGCCTAAGCGACACATTGTGTTCTTACCACTACACCAAAGCCAAGGGTCAGAGAGGTGGACTCAACTATCATGACCAGAAAAAGGTGGAAATAAGGGCATTTATGAGCCAAAAGGTTAACGGCAAGGGTCTTTGAGGACTTAAAGGTGAATGGAGGACATTTTTATACCAATTCTAATAATTCAGGGGCATTTTAGGCTCTTTTCCGTTAATTTCTATCATAGTTAAAGAAATATTTTACTTGGTTTACAAAATTCTAGTCTTTCAATTGTAATTAGTTCGACTAAATTGGCTTTTGAACCATGTATTTCATTTGTACGAATACGTTTGTGAACTTACATAAAGAGAAGTCACCAAGATATCTAGGAACAGTACAATTGATTATAGAAAATCTGTTTAGAATCTAAGTAGTCCACCAAGATACTTTTACCTATGCAAATTTTTTCTACTATAATGTTTAAAATTTAAATAGTCCACTTATTTCTGAAACATTGATACAATGATTAATATGTTGAGGTGAAGGTGTTGATTTAGAAATTGATTTTATTCAAAAAGAAAACAAATCCAACTACAATGAAGAATGAGAATCACCTTGTAGGTGATATCAGTTGTTTTGTTTTCAAACCCTCGTCATTCAGACACATCCCGCGATTTACTGATAGTAGTGCTGAAGGACCAAGACTACTATCTCTAGAAATAGTCTGGCGTAAGTCGGGAAGCTGGATATCAAAAAAAAATGAGAAGCACTAGAGTGCAGTAGACTTCTAGCATAACGCCTTATGTAAAAAAGAAAAACATTATGTACCTTTTTTAATGATTTTATTATAAAAATATTTCAAGAAAAGAAATCTTGTTGAGTATATGATAGGAGTAATATATTTCTTATGCTATCACTAGTAGAAGTCTTTTGTTTGACTCTATGCAGTTTTGAATTATACAATTGTTGTTCTATTTCTAGTGTTTTAATGATATAGTTAAATAGCGTGTAATTTGATTTAAAATTTTCAGCGCACTCATTCATCGAAAAAGAAATTTATTTACTTGTCCAAAATATGAATACCCTTTACTCGGTGAAATCCTTACCCTTCTCTACCTAAAGCCAAGGGTCAGAGTTGGACTCAACTATCATGACCAGAAAAATTCAAATAATATTAAGATTTTTACAACTTTCACATGTACAGTAGCAGGTTTACCCCCCACCCCCCTCTGTAGCTTTCATTTGCTCTAATCCTCCAAAAAAGAAAATTAAAGAAGAGGCTAATAGAACCTTTGATTCAAAGAACTGCACTTAGCGCCCGACTCATGAAACGGCATCTGCACAACCCCTAATTAGGGACATGACATGGAAAAATGGGGGCAAAGGCTGGATATATACTACAATTCACAAGCAGGCTGGCTACAAATTGCAAATCTGAACCTAATAGGGGACAGACACCCAAATACACCTTACTATCAAGTGCCAAGTTTATAAAATTACAATTGGGCTAAACCATCCTACTATCCAAAGCTATGCAGCAAGCTAACACGACGGTGGTTGAAGTTGCTTCAACCGCCTTACAACTTGCTTCATTGTAGGTCTCGTTGAAAGAGAGTCAACTGTGCAGACCACAGCCAAGTGTAGTACCTCAACCAAATCATCATGTGGGCCCGAATCCCATAGACCCGCTGTAAAGAACTCCTTGGCACGCCCCTGGCGTAAAAGCATGCACGCCCATGCAACTATATTGAATCCGTTCCCATAAGAAGAGAAAGACGGATCAAGTGCTTTCTTGTCTGATATTAACTCGAGCAACACAACCCCATAACTGTACACGTCAGCTTTGTCCGAGACGCGACAAGTCATGGCATATTCAGGAGCAACATATCCAAAAGTTCCAGCCACACCAGTAGTGGCATGGGTCTCTGAAGTTCCCAGTAATCTAGCCAAACCGAAATCAGATAAATATGCATTATGGTCCTCATCCAATAGGATATTGCTCGGCTTTACATCACGATGAAGCACACGGGGCACACACTGATCATGCAGGTAAGCGAGTGCACGGGCTATATCCAAAGCAATCTTGTGAAGTACCCTCCAGTCCACAGCCCTCGTAGACCTATCCTGAATAAACTTCTCCAAATTGCCACCTGGCAGATAGTTATAGATCAGAAATATTTCTGTTTCACTGTTATGATATCCTATCAGAGTTACGAGGTTTGGATGTCGAAGCCTCCCTAAGGTTCTGATTTCTGCATCAAACTGTTGAATCCCTTGAAAACGTCCTACTGCAAGTCGCTTTACTGCTACTAGGAACCCTGGCGCGATTTCTGCTTTGTATGTTGCTCCGAAACCTCCACTGCCTATGAAATTGCTAGCATTGAAGCTCCCTGTGGCACGTACGACATTCTCAAACGTCAAAGGAACCCCAACTTCTGTAAAAACCGAGACTTCTTTCCTGGTAGATCCAGCAACTCTAGATCTTGGATTCCATTTTCTGGTGTAAAAGAATAGGACTATCAGAGCAAGAAGAACCGACACAATAGCAGCGGCTGATGTTATGGATGCAATCTCTATCGAGTTGAAACCACCACTCCCTCCTTTTTGGGTTGATGAACCTGACAGAGATGCAGCAGAATCTTGTGAGCCCCCTATTCTGCCTTGCTGATCTGTAGAAGGTGTTGATGGAGAAAATACACGGCAAGATTGCAGAAAGGGGTTGCCCTGAACACTATTGCATTTCATCAAATCTTTGTTGAAAGGTAGTGGCCCAGACAGATTATTGAAAGACACGTTAAATGCTGCCAGTGTCGTCACGTTGGCCAATCCTGAAGGTATTTTCCCTGACAAATTGTTGTTGTTGAGAAGAAGGGCAGTCAAATTCCTCAAATTCACCAGATTGTTTGGAATTTCACCAGACAAAGAATTCGAAGAAAGTTCAAGCGCTTCTAAAGAGTGCAATTGCCCGAAACTTGAGGGGATGGAGCCAACCAGATAATTGCCAGCTAAAGAGAGGTAATTGAGATCCTTTATCTGGCCAAGACTGCTAGGAATTCGGCCTCGAAGATGGTTCCAACTTAAATTGAGAGAAACCAAAGAAACCAGACTCCCTATACTCGGAGGAATTGTCCCGCCAATCTGATTTTTGGAGCCATCCAACAGCTTAAGAGACCCACAAATTGCACCAATATCCTCTGGAATTTGACCGGACAATGCGTTATTACTTACATTAACAATCATACCTTTCAATTCGTGACATTTCTTGAACAAGTTACCAAGAAAAGGTCCTGTAAACCTGTTACTACCAGCAAGAAATGCGTAAACAGTTTGCTTGCCCAACATTTCAGGTGCAATGAGCATGGAAGGCGGTAAATTTCCCGTGAAGTTGTTACCGCCGAAATTATGAAATACTGCATGGTCACCATCACCTCCAAATAATGAAGTGGTGTCTAGAACACTTCTACTGGCGAAATGTGCTAGATATGCAGATGACGTATCAAATGGATCTCCACCAACATGAGCAGCACAACTGTAATTGGAAAACGTGGGAAGTGAACCAGAGAGATAATTCTCACTCACATCGAACACAAACATGCAAGGAACCGGCAGTTTCTCAACAAGTTGTCCGTTCAGGTTATTTGAGCTCACGTCAAGAAAATGCAGCTTCTGGCAGCTACCCAATTCCTCAGAGATCTCTCCATGATGATAATTTTGAGCCAAATTCACCATCTCCAAACTGTCACAAGCACCCCAACTAGCAGGAAATTTTCCCGAGAGAGATGACCTAGGAGCCCATATCATCCTCAAACTAGGAAGGCTTGTAATCTCTGATGGGATTGGGCCTTCAAAAAAGTTGTACTCATCAGTAGTATAAGCCCATTTTTCAGAAGCAACAATTGCTGAATCAGTCGCATTTGGAAGAGGATCCCACAAATTTGACAGTACAAGAATGGATAGTTTCGAGCAGTTTCCTAGCTCAGATGGTATCGGTCCACTTAGGCTGTTCCTAGACACATCAAGAATCTTGAGCTCAGTTAATTGACCGAGTTCAGCTGGAACATCCTCTTCCAACAAATTTCCATACAACATAAGCGACTGCAACTGTTTGCAGTTCCCTAAACTCTTTGGAATACCATCAACCAAGAAATTACCCGCCATCTCTAGAACTTCAAGCTTCTCGCAAGAACGCCCAATCTCACCAGGAATAGACCCGCTAAGATGATTAAACGACAGGTACATTCCCCTCAGATCGCCAAATCCACCTACAAACGCAGGAATGCTCCCATTTACTCTATTTCCAGCAAGATTCAAGATTTGCAACGCAACACAATTCGACAAGGAATCCGGAATGCCACCCACAATCTTATTAAAACCCAAGTTCAAAACCCTCAATTTCCTCAACCCCTTAAACTCATACGGCAAATACCCGGAAATCAAATTCCCTTCCAGATCCAAAACTTCAAGATTCTCCATACCCCATATCCCCAAAGGTATTTCACCACTCAATTCATTAAAAGGCAAAGATAAAACCTTTAGTTCAGTCAATCTTGAAATAGCAACAGGTACTTTACCAACAAGCTTCAAACTATTATTACCACAAACCCTTTTAATCCCATAACCATACAAAGGAAATTGAGCAATTTTAGCACAAGATAAGGAACCCAAATTACCTCCAGTGATGTTCAAAGCCACAACACGTGAATTGGAATCACATGACACACCAAACCAAGAACAGTGATCACTATTATTGCTCCAAGTGAGGCCTAAAAGTGAGGCCTTTAGCTCCAAGAGTGCTGATTTATCTGAATCTGATGAAACTGCATACCCATGAGCTAAGAAAAAAGCACAAATGATGAGAAAAAGCTTCAAGTGTTTGTGATGATTGTAACATTTGATGACAAAACAACAACGACCCATTACTACAACCCCAAAAGGGTCCTCAAAAATGTAAAAAACAGAACTTAATTCCACTTAATCAAGATTATGGGAAATCAAGAAATGGGGTTTCTTGAAACCAAAAACCCTAGACCTAACCCTAGTATTTGGGGCTGCTTGAAGAAGAGGAGAGAGAAAGAGAGGGTCAAGAAGAGGAGAGAGAAGGCTTAAGTTTAAGACAGACGACAGAAAACGCGTTGCTGCCTTTTTTTTTTCTTTCAAATTTTCTCATTTTTTCAGTGGAACTTTAGGGTGTGTTTGGTACAAAGAAAAATGTTTACTGCTGCTATTTCTTTTTTTGGAATGCTTTGGTTTGTGTTTGTTTGAGCTAAGAGTCCATCACAAACAATTTTTCTGTCTTTTAAGGTAGGTATTAACGTGTATAGTTCATATATTTAGTCATATTTAGTATTGTATAATTATGGTAGATATATGATTCCTATTGTATGAGAATTTCACATTGTACACACTACATATATTTGTATTAATGAGAAAAACTCCTCAAGAAAGATTAATACAATTCTACATGGTATCAAGAACCAAAACCTAAACCTATTTCATTTTTTTCTTCACCCGAGAAATAATGTAAAGCACAAAACTTTGTCTCCTTTCTGATTTCTTCCGTTTTCCTTTTCCAAAAAACAAATCAAAAGCACCAAAGTTTGTCTGCTTTTTGTCTTCAACAGGCAAAGTCTTCAAGCACAAACCTGTTGTAAATTTGTCTTTGGTGGGAGGTGCGTCTACCCATATTTAATGACTTAAACACTAGGGTTTCGCATGTTGGAGGCTTTATCTCTTCACACGTGCATAATCTACTAAGTGAGTAGATGACCGTAGGGCCAAGAATCGTCAAATTTCGTTGAGAAATGAAAGAGATATTGGTCCACGAAGTAAGGTGTTTAAGGCATGGAAATATGGTGTGGGACAAATCTATCACATCGGTGGAAAAAGAAGAATTGTTCTCTTTATAAGTCTCAAAATTGGTCAAGGGTTTGGGACCCAAGGGGTAACCCATGTATTTGAAGGAAGGAGGACCTAGATGTGCTTGGGTTCAAGGCTAAGCCCACACGCGCGCCGCCGCCGCCCGCCAGTCCCGTCCCGTCCCGTCTCGTCCCGTCCGGGCTCGGGTCGTGGGTCGTGGGCCTTGGGCTTTGGACTTATTCTGATAGACCCCCAAATTATTTAATATTTACAGTTTGATCCCTGGAGTTTCTGAAAATATGAATTTGGGAACGACGGTAGTCAGAAAGTTTCTGCCTACCATTTGGGTTGATTTTTGGAGCATTAACCAATCATTACTTGGCTGATTAACTCCTCCATAAACAGCCATCCTTCATTGGTCATTAACAGTCATGTCTTGGTAGTTGAGAATGTTGACACCCAATTTTGTCCCGTCTTTTCCAATTTATTTGCAATTTTAAATATTTTTTAACACCTCAAAAACAATTTTAATCTATATACATACATGCATATATATATATTATTATTCTCTTATTATTATTATTATTCGCATTTTTTACTATCATTTGCATTTTTATCATAATCATAAGTTTTATTCGAAAAAATTCCATGTTATTTTATTTTCGCAAAATTGCATCGCATTTCCATTTTTTATTAAGCATTAAACATTTCGCAAATATTATAGTTTTTATTATTATCACATCGTTATGTTATTTTAAATAATTCACATCTTTTACAAAACAAAACTAATATGTTTAATATTAAACCCCTTTTTATATTTTTTAAACCCATAACACATTTTATTTCCCAACCCAAAACAATTTCTACCCATAACAATTTATAACCCATTTCATTTCCCAACCCAAAACAATTCAACTCACTTTTCCCTTATTTTCGGCCCACCCGAAACTCCCAAGCCCAACCGGACCGGCCCAACCCCTTTTTGCCCAACCCATTTAATCTCCCCTCACCCAAAATAAATCAACACCACATTTTAATTCCCCCAATTCCCAAGCCCAACCGGCCGGCCCACCCGCAAATCCCTAAACCGGCCCAACCCACACCCAGGCCCAATCAGGCCGACCCATTTTCGACCCAAAACCCTTTCCCCTTTAAACCCAAAACAAAACAAAAAAAAAACCCAAACCCCCCCCCCCCAAATCAAAAACCTAACACCCCACACCTCCGGTCACCTCACCACCTACCCTGACACCACCACACCCCTCCCATCACTTCACCATACCCATACCCATACCCCCAAAATCCGCAACTCGTTCCAATTCTTCTATATTTCTTTAAGCTTATTTGATTGTGTGTTATGCTTGATTTAGTATGATATTTTGTTAAGTAATGTAGTCTTGATTAATTAATATGATAATGCGACGTTTTGCTTATAATTGTATATATGTCGTTGGGATATTTCTGATTTGAAGTAGATATGTGATAGATGATATTACCTCGATGTTTTGGTTAACTAATTATTGTCATTATCTTTAGTAAGGTATCTTGGGTTCATTGTTAAATGCAATACGGATAATGTAAGATTAATATGTGTTTGGAAGAGCTATGGCTTGATTAAATACTCTTAGGACACCTAGCGGATTGTTGATATTCAAATTATTGTATGTTGTGTAAGTTGTTAGTTTGGTGGCTGCCTAATAAATCAAAAAACGAGCATACTTTAATTGATTAAAATGACGATATTTACATGTTATATTCTAGATTAATATGTGCAATTTTAAAAGGAGTATGTTATCCACGTTTAATATAATAGTATGTGCGTTTGGTTTAAGTTTATGAATGTCATGTTTCTTTAAGATTAAGATGAGTTCAACGGATTTTATCATGTATGTTTACATAATTTATATATTGGTCTTCCTTGCCTCTTTTATTCTTGTTTAAATTTAGAGCCGGTTGTGTTAGCATACATTCTTTCTTCGGCTACTTTAATGTGCCAAATCTAAAAAAAAAAATGTCTTAAGGATATGTAAAATATATGACCATGAGTATTCATTCCTATGTATATTTAATGTTGTATATTTCGTGTATATATATATTAGGAATATTCATGAGTTTATATTTTCGTTCCGTCTACTAATCCTTTTCTTTTCTTTTATTTACATGAAATGCATCGGGAGCTACGAAGAGTCTCGTTATGAGACTCATCATGACTTCGTCCAAAATGAAGAACCACATCTGTGTTCATTGCATTCCTCGGTCTCAGAACTTCAAAACAAATAGGGTGCGGATGATATCGTCATCCGCCCTAGTCGCTGCTTTTATTTATTGTCTAATCTGTCTTTCATTATTATTCGGTTTGTAATAATTATTTAATTATGCTGTCATTAGAATGCTTAGAATAATTAGGCCGCGAATAGATGAATGAATAGGATAGTCTAACTACCGTTAGTTTATTTCTTAGGCTCGTTTGAATGGGAAACCACCGCTAGCTTTATTTGTTTAGGGCCGTCTTGTGTGTTCCAAACTTAGCCTCTAGTTACTTTGTTCTATTTTTTTAGGTTCGTTATGCATGCTTTAATATCTTTCAAAAAATAATTTGGCTATCTATTATTCACTTTCTTTAATCCTAAAAAATAAGGTTTGCATTCTATCCGATTCGCAACCTTGAAAGGTTTTTTTCATAAAAAATTGCTTCTTTCATTATTCAATTGCCAAATATGTATTTTTCTAAATAAAAATAACTTCTGGGCAATGATGAGACTTAAACCTTGTATTTCATCCGAGATCAACATGTTTAGTAGGCGAGGTGATTAAAATAACCAAACAGGTTATATATTCGCAGCCATGACGTGATTATAGTGATCTTTTCTTTTCATCCGAGATACCAACACGTTTAGTAGGCGAGGCAATCAAAATAACCACTGAGTCATATGTTTGCAGCCACGATGCGATTGGAATGGTCTTTTCAAATTTTAAGTCTGAGCCCTCCGTGATCAAAACGCTCACTGTTTTTGGATACGGACCCGAAGTTACGTTTTTTCAAAACGCTCTCGGAGTTTATTTATTTTTATTTACTTTCTTTAATTCAGCTTTTATCCCGCTCTGTATTGTAATATTATTTATTGTACTTATGTGATTGTTAAGATGCTTAGAATAGGTAGAGTTAGAATTAATTCATATGATAGTCTAAACTTAGAAATCCTCCGCTAGTTTATTTTTTAGGCTGAGCATGCATATTTAAAATTTTCAAAACAAACTATGATCATCTTCTATTCATTTTATTAATTGTACAACAAAAAATGATTTCCAAAAATTACTCCTTTGGCATTACAAATTAATTGCTCTTCTCCATATTATTGTCACAAATGCATACATGTACAAAATACATCTCTTTCATTAATTATTTGCAAACATCTTTTTAACTTCATACTTTAAACATGCATTTTTCTTAGTGTAATATTAACCTGAGTTTGACCGGATAACCGCAAGTTAGCGGATCTTAAAGGATGCCTAACCCCTTCCCTTTAGGATAATAAAGAACCCTTACCTAGAATCTCAAATAGTTTCGCAGACCTTAAAATCGGAGTTTACATTGCAGCACTTAGTTTAATATTTAGGTGTCCTAATTCGCCGTAAAAAATAATTAGGTGGCGACTCCTCAACCATTTTACCCAGGAATCACTGAACACGCCGTGCTCCGCTTTTGACCTCCGAGCGGGTTGAAACAGGGCGCGACAGCATGGCGACTCCACTGGGGATTTTCAGGTTCTTAACCATAGCAAATTCAGGTTAATTATATTGTGCTTTACATTGCTCCTTATTTGATCTATTATTTTTAATTATTTCCTTTTGAAATTTTGTATGCATAACTGCTTTAGTTGCTACACTCTCTTACTGCTTTCCTTAAATTGGCATTTCGCTCATATTTCTTCCACTCTGGAAAATTGACACTATCACACATTACACGCGAGGTGTGTTTTGCGCACCCGCAAATTTCTTTCAAATTACCAAATTTTAGGAGAGTTGGCGTATGCGCGGAGTGTCCGGACCATCCGGTGGCCGCGTAGCCTTCTCACTCGAGTAGTCCGCTCGGAAACCTTGAGTCTAGTCAGCCAAATCTTAGAAAATTTAAGATAGAGCTATACCACCCTTTATTTTTAAGTCATGCATGCATACACCTTAGGTGGGTCGATCCTTCGTATCGACTCCACAATTAAGAAATCCGCCAAAGATGTCTACGGGTCTCACAACCCAACGACCAATCAGCATATTATGTGTAGCGTGATAAGGATAGACTAATCCAAGACTAATCATGACATGCTGAAATTAGAAAATGTACATTAATTTTGTCTCATTTCTGACAAAGCATTGCAGTTTAGCAGCTTGGATCAAACCTGTCGTAATTCCGCATATCTGGCGTTTAGGCCCACCTCCGGCATAAGGGAGGCCCCATGCATATTAGGATGCGCATTTAATTGCCATACAATCATTTTGTTGTTTTCTCCTGCTTTTTCACTCTGTGCATATTATTTGAAGCAATAATTACTCGTCATATACTAACTTGGTTTTCTTCATTTTTTTAGAAGGTTTATTTTGCCTAGATTATTTTTCCCAAAGGTTGATTTGCGTTGACTAAAACTGGCGGATCATCCCTACTTCACGAGGTCAAAGGCACAATCATTCAGCAAAATGACTGATTCAGATGCATCCAAACAGACTGGCATGGAACTTATCACTCTTTCAAGAGATGAACCAGAGGCTTCGGAAAATAGAAATGCTACCGTCCAAGAAAAATACATCGCCCAACTGTTACGACAGATGGCAGCCATGCAGACTGAGATAGAGCGGCTCCAAAATCTCACCAACCTGTCCATTAGCGCCAATACCCCACTCCCTAAACAAGGGACGAATGCAATTGCACCACAAATTTTTTCATCTCCTGAATC
Source organism: Anisodus tanguticus (assembly GCA_034509755.1). Lineage (NCBI taxonomy): Eukaryota > Viridiplantae > Streptophyta > Magnoliopsida > Solanales > Solanaceae > Anisodus > Anisodus tanguticus. Next base: position 38,514,647 of record CM067545.1, on the reverse strand, counting down.
GCCATTTCCCCAAAACCTCCCCGATAATTCGCCACTATGCAAAATCAATCCACAACACACTAACCCGCAAGCAAGTCCACAACAAAACCCGCTACAAAATGATCCGGCCTCATTCACAACTCCACAAACCCAAATTACCCCACTCATCCAAAACACCCCTTCCACGCAAAATCACCCAGCAGACCAACACATATTGATGGCACACATCGCTGATCACAGCAAGCAGTATGTGCCGCCAGTATATGTAATGGAAGCCCAACCTTTTACTACCACAACACCAAACATGACTCTTCAGGAAATTGGCCAGTGTGAAGAAATGGACAGGCGGGTAAGGATCAGAACCGATGAAAGTGTGGCGAGAGAGATTTACAGCCTAAAAGAGGCATTTAAGAATATCCAAACCAGCAAGGGACATGAAGGACTTGAGTACGAAGATTTGTGTATGCATCCCGACATTGAATTGCCTGTAGGATATAAGGTGCCAAAATTTGGCTTGTTTGATGGGAAAGGAAATCCTTACGCTCATTTAAGATCATACTGTGACAAACTGATTGGGGTAGGTAAAGACCAGACCATCATAATGAAGTTGTTCATAAGGAGTTTAACAGGAGAAGCACTCGACTGGTACACGAGCCAAAACCCGCAAAAATGGCGTAATTGGGGCATGATGGCACAAGATTTCGTGGACAGATTTAAATTCAACACTAACACAGTCTTGGACAGATTTTATCTGATGAAGTTGGAAAAGAAGTCCACAGAGACCTTCAGAGAATATGCCATGAAGTGGAGGGCAGAAGCAGCGAAAGTTCAATCCCCGATAGAAGAAAGTGAGATGACCACTCTCTTTGTACAATCTTTGAAAGATGCAACATACTATGAGAGAATGATAAGCGTCATAGGACGAAGTTTCTCTGAAGTTATAAGGATGGGAGATTTCATAGAAGAGGGAATCAGAACAGGAAGAATTACAAACTTTGTAGCATTGCAAGCAACGAGTGAGACAATCCAGTCGGACTCATTTGAGGGAGCAGTAAAGAGGAAGAGAGACGGAGTGTCCTCTGTGGTGACAGTTCAGAAACATAGGCCAAATCAAATGTCAACCTACCAAATGCCATCACCCCAGCCTCCCTACTACAATCAAAACAACCAAAGTCCTCAGCCTTCCTATTATTGCCCATACGCCCAAATCCCTCAACCTTACTATCAATACCCACCTGCTCCCTACCCTGTCTACCATACTCAGCCAATATATATCCTGCCTCGAGCGCCAGCCTATCCGAATCCCCCACAATATCAGCCCGCATACTTACCTCAGCCACGAGTCCATGCACCCAGACCCCGCGCAAAATACGAAAGAAAGCTAGCCAAAGCCTATACACCTTTAGCCGAACCTCGAGCCCAGTTATATGAATGACTGAAAACCGCAGGAATACTCCAGCCCATCCCAGGAAATGTCCCCAATCCTGTTCCCAAATGGCATGATGAGACTAAGCATTGTGCATACCACTCGGGAATCCCTGGACACGACACTGAAAATTGCTATGCCCTCAGAGACAAAATCGAGGCATTAATCAAAGAAGGAGTTATCCGACTGAAAGGACCTGCCTCTAATGGAAACAATAACTCTTTGCCAGATCATGACGATGCAAATGTGAACATGATTACTGTTGATGAAGAACACAACTTGGGAGGGACTATTGTGCCACTCCAGAGAAAGGAAAAGGTTAAATCATCAGCCTTTGTCACCCCTATGATTACAGTCCAATTGAGGGCACCGTTCGGAGTAGAAGTACTTCCTCCAAAGTCGCGGGTCATGGCACAATCTTTTCTTGGAAAAGTCCTATCAATCAATCTCCGAAGGAAGAGAGATGCTCTTTTGCCAAAGCCTGTTCCACCTCTAAGTCAGTCATTCGTTAGAGCATGCGCCACTCAGGAATCAAAGGAGGACAATGCAGCCAACCTCATTGAGGGATTCAAAGGTCTTTTCATTACTGAAGAAGAAGCAGGATGCAGTGTGATTCTCGATGATTACGCTAAAGACTCAACCATTTGGGATGGAGAGCAAGAAGATGAATTGGGAAATTGGACCTGTGCCCCGGCCTTGTTTCTCCCAGAAACTAGTTAATTTCGTTAATGTTTAATGAAACAATGCGATTCAGATTGAGGCCTGAATCACATATATGCATTTAATATGTTTTACCTCCACCTTTTGAAAGCTCAAAATGACACATCTGCATTGCTTTTGCTAGTTTAAAATCTGTTTTGTTTAATAATTTTCTTCTTTTTCATCATGCAAACTAATTTGTCGGTAATATGTGACATATAATGAAACAAGCAAACAAGGTCCCAAACAACGAGAAAGCCTTCGAAGAATATGAGGAAGACTCGCAACCGGAAGAACTGGGTATTTTTTTTGGAATAAGTCAAAGCCAGATTTGGATGAAACATCAGGATGGTTGATAAGTTACAAGCATCGGCACGGACGTTTGCCATTTGTACTCTTGGGCTGCCACGCTACGACCAGGACTTCTACTGGGGCATTTCCCTATCATTCGAAGCCAAATCAGGTACGAAGAGACTGATTGATGAAAGCAGATGGACGCAATCGTCCGGGGGAACCTTATCATGATAGAATGGCCGAAAACCATCAATGCAGATGCAGTGAAGAGATACCATATCTAAGATTAGTTATTCTCTATGTAATACTTTTTCTATGTTGTAAAAGTTGCGCTCCCTCGGCGGGATACGCATAGAACCCACATAGGGTTTCGCCTCTTTAAGACTGAAATTTCCCGAAAAATCGCATTTGTTTACTTGTAACATGAACTAAGTCATGACATGATTCCCTCGGCGGGATACGTAGGCGGCCACATCGGCTTCGGTCCCATTTTTAGAAAAACCTTACAATCTCCTTTACTTGTAATGAACTACGTTATGACCTGATTCCCTCATGGGGATACGTAGGCGGCCTAAATCGGCTTCGGTCCCACCATTAGAAAATCTTTTTTTTACTTTATCTCACACATGACAAAATGCACCCATCTGATCGCCTCGATAGGCCAGGTAAGCAACCTACACAAGACTCGGTTGTCCGTTCGAAAGTTCATAATCCTTACATATCGGAAACTGGGGCATTTTTTTTAAGGGATCACTGCCAGTGGACGCCGATAAACATGGAAAAGCATCGGCAAACTAAGTCTTCAGCCAGAAGAAGGATTTTGGATAAAACGTTTGCTTTGTTTCACCGCATGTCACTGCTCGACAGACATTTACATATATGCATATTTTCTTATAAGTAAATTATTTCCAACAAATATTTTCATTAGAGTTCGACAAGAACTTTTTACTGATAAGCATACTTTCTTATAAACAAATTATTTTCAATAAATATTTTCATTAACAGTTAGCCAAGACTGGGAACCAGACAGGGGCTACAGGTCCGAATCAGCAGGACATCAAGAGCCAAAGCTACAAAGTCAACGCGAATCAACCGCCCCTCCCCCGAACTCACAAATTTTCTTTGAGTATAGGTTCTTCAAGTTGAAAGAAGCAGGGAAGCCACATCACTTATGATCAATTTCCCAAAGAATTTCGACATCACAACTCACTACAAGGATTACGTTCCTGTTTTGCATCTATACGAAGACATCATCTTGACCTACACGGTCCCGACTATTATGTCTGCACAAAGATGTTATTTTGAATCACAGGGAACGACAACACAGCAAACCCGACGGCAAAGACGTCGCATCACAATTTCGCCCGTGCCAGGACGACATTTCAATTCACAGTCCACAGGAGTTTGAATCAACAGAAGATTCAGCGCAACGTGAAACCATATTACAGCAAACTGACGGCAAGGACGTCACTTACATCTTTTACAACAAAACAACATCGCAATAACGTCATCGACGTTATGGCAGCACGACATCTATTTTTTTTACCGCAATACAACGTCGTCTTCGGCGCAACAACTATCTCTTACAACAAACAGCATTACAACAACGTCATCGACGTTACTGCAGCACATCTACTATCTTTTACAACATTACAATGACATCAACAACATTACAACGATGTCATCAGCTATATCATTACAACGACGTCAACAACATTACAACGACGTCTTCAAAGCACAACAGTTATCTTTTACAGCATTATAACGACATCAACAGCATTACAATGATGTCATCAGCAACGCGCCCATACAACGGCGTCATCAACAACGTGCCCATACAATGGCGTCATGAACACCACGTCTATGCAATGGCGTCTTCTGCAAAACAACTACCTTTTACAGCATTACAACGACATCAACAGCATTACAATGATGTCATCAGCAACGCGCCCATACAACGGTGCCATCAACAACGCGCCCATACAACGGCGTCATGAACAACACGCCTACGCAATGGCGTCTCCTGCAAAACAACTATCTTTTACAGCATTACAACGACATCAACAGCATTACAATGATATCATCCGCAACGCGCCCATACAACGGTGCCATCAACAACACGCCTACGCAACGGCGTCTTCTGCACAACATTTATTTTTACAGCACTACAATGACGTCAACAACATTACAACGACGTCTTCAGCACATCATTTATCTTTTACAGCAAAACATCATTACAACAACGTCCTCGACGTTGCAGGCAGCACAACAACTGTCTTTTACATCATTTACAACGACGTCAACAATATTACAACGACGTCTTCAACATAACACGTCAATCCAACGGCGTCATTTCAGGCGCCCACCTTATAATGCGGGTATTTTAATTTCAGTTAGGCGCCCACCTCCTAATGCGGGTATTTTAATTTCAGTCAGGCGCCCACCTCCTAATGCGGGTATTTTAATTTCAGTTAGGCGCCCACCTCCTAATGCGGGTATATCCAAGTTATATTCTCTACAATTTTTCCTCAGCAGTTATACACTAATTTTATCTTAAGCTTTAGTTTGCAGGAGTTTTATTTTGCAGGAACTTCATCACAAAGTGGAACTATCTCTTCCGGCGAACCGAGGCAAATTGGTCAACAACCTAATTCGAACGTCGATCCGCTCTTTCCCAATAGTTTTGTCACATCTGCGACCAGTGTCATCATAACTCGACACTGGGGCAATATTTCTTGAATCCGCACCAACTTTTTCAATATCATCTCCCTTGAAATTCTGTTTCTATCATGCATACCTAATCTTCCTTCAAGTCCCGTTGTTTAGGACAAAATTGGCTACTCAGTCAACTTCTTTGGCCGAAAACTCTTTCATCGTCTCCGTCCAAAGAGGGGCATCTGTTGACACCCAATTTTGTCCCGTCTTTTCCAATTTATTTGCAATTTTAAATATTTTTTAACACCTCAAAAACAATTTTAATCTATATACATACATGCGTATATATATATTATTATTCTCTTATTATTATTATTATTCGCATTTTTTACTATCATTTGCATTTTTATCATAATCATAAGTTTTATTCGAAAAAATTCCATGTTATTTTATTTTCGAAAAATTGCATCGCATTTCCATTTTTTATTAAGCATTAAACATTTCGCAAATATTATAGTTTTTATTATTATCACATCGTTATGTTATTTTAAATAATTCACATCTTTTACAAAACAAAACTAATATGTTTAATATTAAACCCCTTTTTATATTTTTTAAACCCATAACACATTTTATTTCCCAACCCAAAACAATTTCTACCCATAACAATTTATAACCCATTTCATTTCCCAACCCAAAACAATTCAACTCACTTTTCCCTTATTTTCGGCCCACCCGAAACTCCCAAGCCCAACCGGACCGGCCCAACCCCTTTTTGCCCAACCCATTTAATCTCCCCTCACCCAAAATAAATCAACACCACATTTTAATTCCCCAAATTCCCAAGCCCAACCGGCCGGCCCACTCGCAAATCCCTAAACCGGCCCAACCCACACCCAGGCCCAATCAGGCCGACCCATTTTCGACCCAAAACCCTTTCCCCTTTAAACCCAAAACAAAACAAAAAAAAAAACCCAACCCCCCCCCCCCCCAAATCAAAAACCTAACACCCCACACCTCCGGTCACCTCACCACCTACCCTGACACCACCACACCCCTCCCATCACTTCACCATACCCATACCCATACCCCCAAAATCCGCAACACGCGCCCCAAAAATCAGATTTTGTCCCCCCCCCTTTATTTTGAATTTCGAATTCGTTTTAGGGGGGTTGAACGTTGGGGTTTGACACCTATAAAAACCCCCTTGGTTCACTGATTTTAGGAGGTTTTTTTTTCAGAGGTTTTTCGGAGCTTTTTTGGAGGATTTTTTTTGAGTTTCTTTTCGGGTCCAAAAGGAAGAAAAAATGTCTGAAAATTGCAAGAAAAAATCAGTAAGAAAAGGGTCAATTTGTTCCTAATTTTCTTGTTACAAAATACTCCTTGTGATTCTTAATTTCAATCCGAAAAACCCCCTTTTGTTCTTCACATTTCGGGTTGGGTCAAAAATTCGAAAATACTACTTTTCTTTTCCCTAAATCCACCCTCAAAATATCTGATTTTTTTTATTTTTGGTTCGAATTCGGGTCGGGTCAAACGTCCGAAAATCAGAAAACAGAGTCCTATTTCCAGAAAAATCAGAATTCAAAAAAACCTACAACAAATCAGAATTCTAACATTTCCGAGCGGATTCGACGATTCAAAACACGCCTCGGTTTGCTACCCGGAAAAGGTTAGACTCGTTCCAATTCTTCTATATTTCTTTAAGCTTATTTGATTGTGTGTTATGCTTGATTTAGTATGATATTTTGTTAAGTAATGTAGTCTTGATTAATTAATATGATAATGCGACGTTTTGCTTATAATTGTATATATGTCGTTGGGATATTTCTGATTTGAAGTAGATATGTGATAGATGATATTACCTCGATGTTTTGGTTAACTAATTATTGTCATTATCTTTAGTAAGGTATCTTGGGTTCATTGTTAAATGCAATACGGATAATGTAAGATTAATATGTGTTTGGAAGAGCTATGGCTTGATTAAATACTCTTAGGACACCTAGCGGATTGTTGATATTCAAATTATTGTATGTTGTGTAAGTTGTTAGTTTGGTGGCTGCCTAATAAATCAAAAAACGAGCATACTTTAATTGATTAAAATGACGATATTTACATGTTATATTCTAGATTAATATGTGCAATTTTAAAAGGAGTATGTTATCCACGTTTAATATAATAGTATGTGCGTTTGGTTTAAGTTTATGAATGTCATGTTTCTTTAGATTAAGATGAGTTCAACGGATTTTATCATGTATGTTTACATAATTTATATATTGGTCTTCCTTGCCTCTTTTATTCTTGTTTAAATTTAGAGCCGGTTGTGTTAGCATACATTCTTTCTTCGGCTACTTTAATGTGCCAAATCTAAAAAAAAAAATGTCTTAAGGATATGTAAAATATATGACCATGAGTATTCATTCCTATGTATATTTAATGTTGTATATTTCGTGTATATATTTATTAGGAATATTCATGAGTTTATATTTTCGTTCCGTCTACTAATCCTTTTCTTTTCTTTTATTTACATGAAATGCATCGGGAGCTACGAAGAGTCTCGTTATGAGACTCATCATGACTTCGTCCAAAATGAAGAACCACATCTGTGTTCATTGCATTCCTCGGTCTCAGAACTTCAAAACAAATAGGGTGCGGATGATATCGTCATCCGCCCTAGTCGCTGCTTTTATTTATTGTCTAATCTGTCTTTCATTATTATTCGGTTTGTAATAATTATTTAATTATGTACTGTCATTAGAATGCTTAGAATAATTAGGCCGCGAATAGATGAATGAATAGGATAGTCTAACTACCGTTAGTTTATTTCTTAGGCTCGTTTGAATGGGAAACCACCGCTAGCTTTATTTGTTTAGGGCCGTCTTGTGTGTTCCAAACTTAGCCTCTAGTTACTTTGTTCTATTTTTTTAGGTTCGTTATGCATGCTTTAATATCTTTCAAAAAATAATTAGGCTATCTATTATTCACTTTCTTTAATCCTAAAAAATAAGGTTTGCATTCTATCCGATTCGCAACCTTGAAAGGTTTTTTTCATAAAAAATTGCTTCTTTCATTATTCAATTGCCAAATATGTATTTTTCTAAATAAAAATAACTTCTGGGCAATGATGAGACTTAAACCTTGTATTTCATCCGAGATCAACATGTTTAGTAGGCGAGGTGATTAAAATAACCAAACAGGTTATATATTCGCAGCCATGACGTGATTATAGTGATCTTTTCTTTTCATCCGAGATACCAACACGTTTAGTAGGCGAGGCAATCAAAATAACCACTGAGTCATATGTTTGCAGCCACGATGTGATTGGAATGGTCTTTTCAAATTTTAAGTCTGAGCCCTCCGTGATCAAAACGCTCACCTTTTTGGATACGGACCCGAAGTTACGTTTTTTCAAAACGCTCTCGGAGTTTATTTATTTTTATTTACTTTCTTTAATTCAGCTTTTATCCCGCTCTGTATTGTAATATTATTTATTGTACTTATGTGATTGTTAAGATGCTTAGAATAGGTAGAGTTAGAATTAATTCATAGGATAGTCTAAACTTAGAAATCCTCCGCTAGTTTATTTTTTAGGCTGAGCATGCATATTTAAAATTTTCAAAACAAACTATGATCATCTTCTATTCATTTTATTAATTGTACAACAAAAAATGATTTCCAAAAATTACTCCTTTGGCATTACAAATTAATTGCTCTTCTCCTTATTATTGTCACAAATGCATACATGTACAAAATACATCTCTTTCATTAATTATTTGCAAACATCTTTTTAACTTCATACTTTAAACATGCATTTTTCTTAGTGTAATATTAACCTGAGTTTGACCGGATAACCGCAAGTTAGCGGATCTTAAAGGATGCCTAACCCCTTCCCTTTAGGATAATAAAGAACCCTTACCTAGAATCTCAAATAGTTTCGCAGACCTTAAAATCGGAGTTTACATTGCAGCACTTAGTTTAATATTTAGGTGTCCTAATTCACCGTAAAAAATAATTAGGTGGCGACTCCTCAACCCTTTTACCCAGGAATCACTGAACACGCCGTGCTCCGCTTTTAACCTCCGAGCGGGTTGAAATAGGGCGCGACAGAGAAGACTCCCCTTATGCTATATATTGATGCCTTTTGGCTCAATTGTGTGATACAGTACAACAGACAGAAAATGAGACAATACTGTATACACAGAGACAACGGAAGAGACCAGATTTTCTCCAGAAACAGTGGCAAATTAGAAACTCTTCCTTCCTTTTCTATTCTTCAGCAAGTCGTTTCGTGTTTGTTTTCTTCATCAAAATCAACCTATTTGCTTTGTAGTGTTGATTAGTTGATGTTTCATCTTGGGAGACCTATTGCCCGTTAATGTAAAAGCATATATACAGGGCAATCTTGTCTTAAAGACAGAGAACCATCTCTCGACTCAGCCACAGTTGTAACAATCCAGATTTAGTGTGTCTTGATTTCAGGTTATCAAGATTCAAGACAACAAGCTTGCGGCAGTTCTGAATTGCCTATTTGTTTATCCTTTCGAACACTTGTAATATTTATTTACTTTTCGTACTACTTTACATACCCAACAAAACCTTACATCGGTTTCTGTGTTTTATTTCGCCAGAGAAATAATCGACAACACAAAACTTTGCCTGCTTTCTGGTTCTTCCGCATTCCCTTACCCGAGAACAAAGTGTCAAGAAAACAAAACTATTTTCTGCCTCTTTTTTCTTTTACCCAATTTTTTTTTCTTTTTTCTCCTTCACCAAAAATAATCCACTATAATGACTTCTCCCATAACTCCCAAGTCTCGATATCAATTTTGGGCCCAATTTCAGGCAGCCTACAAGTCTGCCTCAGGCCAGTCAATGGACTACAACAATTCGGCCCTATTTCCTGGAACCCAGCAGTCCCCTCCAGGCCTCTCCCAGTCCAATTTGGGCCTGACTTTTGTCACATTGACACATCGGCAGTCCGATAATGCATGGTATATGGATACGGGCACTACATATCACCTCACCAACAATTCTGGTAATCTTCCTCAACTGCGAAGTTTAAATACTCCACAATCTATTCTTTCCTATCTACGTCTGTTGCTAGTGTCAATCCTCTCACATCTCTAATTGTCCATGTCACTCCTCCCACCGCTTTAGCAATAATTTCTCCATCAACCTGGCACAATAGACTTGGACACCCAAGAGCTCATGTTTTTAATTTTCTTAGAAACAATAATTTAATTCGTTGTCATAATGAAATTTTTTTCCAACAATGTCTTTCTTGTCCTTTAGGCATGTTCGCCTTCCATTTCAGCCTTCTTCAAGTGTCACGTATTCTCACTTTGACATTGTTCATGCAGATTTATGTACATCTCCCATTACTAGCTCACTGGGTCATAAATTTTATCTTGTCTTATTAGATGACTTTTCTCACTTTGTCTGGGTCTATCCGCATAAATTCAAGTCTGAAGTGTTTGTCAAGTTTCTTACATTCCGTGTCTATGTTAAAATACAATTTGAAAAAGACATAAAGTCGCTTCAATGTGATAGCGATCATGAGTTCAATAATTTCGCGTTTCATAATCTTTGTTATACTAATGGCATGGTTTTCCGATTCTATTGTCCCCATACCTCTTCCCAAAATGGCAAGGTCGAACGAATCATTCGCACTATCAATAACACGGTTCGTACAATCCTATTTCATGTCTCTCTTCCCCCTCCCTTTTGGGTCTATGCTGTGAAAATGGCCGAATATATTCTAAATATTTTACCTACTACTACTCTTCATAACATGACCCCAATCGAAACATTATACCGTCGGATCCCCTCATATGATCACCTTCAGATTTTCGATTGTCTTTGTTATCTAAATCTCGCGTCCACCGCCGCTCATAAATTAGCACACTGAACCACTCCATATGTCTTCGTAGGTTTTCCATCTAACCATAGGGTATATTTGTGCTATGACTTGTCCCCTCGTCAAATTCACGTCTCTCGTTACATCACGTTTGACGAGACCACATTCATGTTTTTGGACATCTAAAAACTCTAAAAAATGGACTATACTTTCCTTGACTAGTCCGATATCTCCCTCATCATCCTCAGCGAACTGTGTCAGTCCACCACCGTCAACCCATATCTGCCACCTACTCCACCACCACAGAACGCAACTCTACCTCTCTGCCACCCGCATGTTCTCCATCACAATCAACATCAATTGCCATCACCACCGGCAATCGCCCCAACATCTCAATACCACCACCGATCACCGTCCCCACCACTGTGTCACCACCACAACCCCAACACCACCACCCAACCACACCAACCACAGGAAACCTACATTGTACCACCTTAATCACACCACCAAACCAACCCACCGGTCCCACCCCACCACCAACACCTTACCTCACATCGTCGACCTCAGCCAATATTGATCTACCAAGATCGGCGACACCACATAACCCCGCCACTGTACCCAATCTCGACCCACCCAGATTAGTAACACCACCCACACCCGCTATTGTACCCAGTCAACAGACTGACAAACTTCACCAAAACCCAATTCCAACCCCACACAGTGAACCTGACCCGAGACCCAACAAATATACACATGCAGTTTCAAGTTTAAGCCGATCCTCGAGGTCCAGTAAAAGGTCACTCCTCCCAGCACCCTCGCACCGTATGGAAACCTATGCCCAACACGGGATTTTCAAACTCAAAGTCCAATTTAACCTATCCACACAAACCATATCCCCAATTTCCAAAAACCTAAAATTAGCCAAACTAGACCCAAATTGGAATGTGGTCATGTGTGAGGAATTTAATATTTTAACGAAATAACACACTCGGAATTTGGTTCCTCGACCGGAGGGGGTGAATGTGATCCGATGCATGTAGTTTTTTGTCACAAATACAGAGAAATTATTGACTTAGAAAGATATATGGCGAGGCTTGAGGCTAATGGTACTAATCAGCAGGAGAGCATTGATTGTGGTGAGACATTCAGTTCGGTTGTTAAACCGGCTACCATTCGCACAATTCTGAGCATTTCTATGGGTAATCATTGGCCGATTCATTAGTTTGATCTGAAAAATGCATTTCTACATGGGGATTTAAAAGAAATTGTTTACATGCACCAGCCGCTTGGTTTCGTCCATCCAACAACCCCTCAGTATGTATGTCATCTTCATAAGTCACTATATGGTTTAAAACAGGACCCCAGAGCGTGGTATGAACTCTTTGCCAGGTACATTATGCAAATTGGGTTTGTATGTAGCAAGTGCGATAATTCTCTTTTCATATTTCATCGAGGTAGTAGAAATGCTTACTTACTACTATATGTGGATGATATTGTTCTCACTACCTCATCTGATGTGTTGAAAAATGAGATTATTGCATTACTTAAGATCGAATTTTCTATGACTGACTTGGGAAGTTGAGCTATTTTTTGGGGATATCAGTGACTCGTTCTGCAGATACTATATTTTTGTGTCAGCGCAAATATGCAGAAGAGATAGTGTACATGCTAAAATGGCTAACTGCATGATTATGTCTATACTGGTTGACTCTAAATCAAAACTTAGTGATGTTGATGGTGATCCAGTTTTTTATCCCACTCTTTACAGGAGTCTTCCAGGTGCACTACAGTATCTTACGTTCACCAAGCCTGACATTGCTTATGCCATTCAACAGGTGTGCTTATTCATGCATGCCCCAAGAAGCCTCACTTTACTGCCCTTAAGCATATCATTCGATACGTAAAGGGCACACTTGATTATGGATTGCACTTATAGCCCTCAGCACCGACCATATATCATATACAAATGCTAATTGGGCAGGCTGTCCGGACACGCAATGCTCTACCTCTGGCTACTGTGTGTTCTTAGGGGATAGCCTCATCTCCTGGTCTACCAAGAGACAAGCCACCTTATCCAGATTGAGTACAGAAGCAGAGTATAAAGGCGTTGCTAATGTTGTTGCTGAGATCTGTTGGCTTAGAAAACTTCTTTTGGAGCTTCAGTGTCCCTTGGGTAAGGCGTCTTTGATTTACTATGATAACATATCCGCCATATATTTATCTCATAATCCGGTTTAGCATCAGCGAACCAAACACATTGAGATGGATATACACTTTGTTCGTGAGAAGGTTGCTCTAGGTCATGTTAAGGTGTTGCATGTGCCGTCTTCATATCAGTATGCGGATATCTTCACGAAAGGCCTTCCTAGACAGTTGTTCCTGGACTTTAGATCTAGTCTTAGCGTCCGACCTCATTCCGCTCCAACTGAAGGGGTGTATTAACGTGTATAGTCCATATATTTATCCATATTTAGTGTTGTATAATTATGGTAGATATAAGATCCCAATTGTATGATGATTACACATTGTACACGCTATATATATTTGTATTAATGAGAAAGACTCTTCAAGGGAGATTAATACAATTCTACAGTAGGATAAGATATGGTTACATTATATCCTCCTCAGACCTCACTTTATGGAATTACATTGGGTATGTTGTTGTTGTTGTTTTCTTGAAAAATAAGTGGGTTTCTTATTTATTTTCTTGTGTTTGATAAGTATGTAAAAAATATATATTATCCAAGAGCAATTATATGTAATCTAGCAAAATACCACAGGGTAGGATGGGATAGAAGTGGGGGTTCCGGAGTGATAGGGAGTGTGATGGTGAAGGGGTGGGGTTGTGTGGGTGGGGAGGAGACAATGTGTATACGGTGAAAACTGACGTGACACGTGGCATGGTTTGGAAATGAAAATCGAAGGAAGTGACAATTTGTATCGGTGGTAAGTTCGGGTGTTGTAACAAGGCCGTTGATGGTCGAACCAGGTGACACCAAATGACGATCGAATCAAGTGACATCGGGTGGAAGACCGAAGGAGCTCAGCGCTTACCCATTCCAGATATGGGTACAGCCGTTATTATTTGCTCATTAAGTAATCATTTAATTGCATTTAATGAGGGAGTGATTCTTGGGCATAAATGTCTTTTCATTGTTAGCTATAAAAAGAGTTTAACCTTCATGTTGGAAAGGCATCTCATTCTTATTGCTGATACTTGCATAATTACATTCAAAAGTGCTCTTGCTTGCTCTTGTTACTGGCTCGGATCCGAGCAATTTAGCTAAGGGTCGGACCAAACTCTCAATTCAATTTCAATCAAGATTACGTCATTACAGGCTAATTACTTACTTATTGTTTTTATTTACTTATTTATTATTAATTGTTTATCAAACTTATTTGCAAATCTATCCACGTATCATTGAAACCACTTACAAATTCAACTGTACCTTTTTTGGGGGTAAACACAATGAACTGAGAATGTTACTTCTGGACTTGTTTTTCCTACTTTTGTTAGGAAAGTTATTTTCTTCGATTGTGAGGAACTTGTTATTTTAGAGAAAATATTTTTCAAGCATTTTGCCAATCAAACATAAAAAAGTTAAAAAATATTCTGAAAAATATTTTCCTCTGTACCAAACACACCCATACTCTTTTTTGTTTTCTTTGTTTTTGTGGCTTCCTTGTAAGTTCATTTCCATTTAATTCTTTGTTCAACTGTTTTCGTTTGTTCTTGTCTGAAAATAATTTTTCAATTTTTTTATTTTTGGGGTGTGGGGTCAGTTGAAGAGAGTGATGGTGGGGTTAGGTCTACATACTTTGGTGAAAGAGATGGAGACCATGCCGGTCAATAAATGCATCACCCCGGCAATATCTACCTCACTTGGCAGATGAATATGGAAGACAGTAAAAATTTAGTGAATTTTTATAAAAATATTACAAAGATATACAAAAAAGATTAATTTATCATAACTAATAGAGATTTTTATGTATTGTACAAAAAAAAAATGACACCTTTTTATGTATAATATTTTTTACTTTAAACTTCTTGATTTATCTTTTATGAGTTGATTTATAGGCACATAAATATATATGACTTATTTTACACCATAATAAAAGTCATTCATTCATTCATAAACTCCAAACTCGATCAAATATCATCACATAAAGTGAGACGGAGGAGGTAACATTAATTTATTTACGAAAACTAGCACCATAACTTTACAGTAAGATACAACCTCCAGCGAACCCACAAAATTAGAAATTGTCTTCTCTTTCACATAAAACCTTGTCACTGTTGTTCTGATCCCACCCATCGGCCTTCGCAGAGTGTCGCTTTTCCGTTGAAAATTTGTTGGAACTTCTCTTCTATAGTTTTTCCTTTTTTCGGCGTTGTACATATCTCATGCGTATGTCAGTTACTTTTTTCTTCACATGAGTTTTCTTTTTTATGAGAGTTCTCTCTCATAGCTTTCACAACTTCTTCTCTTCATGTACACTATATTAGTGTGTATCACTGGATGTTATGTCAATGTATACATTTGACATATAGTGATACACAATATACAATGAAATAAACACCTAGGGGTCATTTGGTAGAATGTATAAAAATAATGTTGAATATGGTGTATTAGTAATGTTGGTATTAGTAATGCTGATATTAGTTATGCAGAGATTGTTTTTTAACCACCGTTTGATTTGATGTATTAGAAATTGTTGGATATAATTGTTGGAATCAAAGCAGTACGGAAAGTAAATAAATATTACAAGTGTTCGAAAGGATAAACTAACAGCCAAAATTATAATTGCCGCAAACTTGTTGAGTCTTGAATCTTGATAACCTGAAATCAAGAAACACTTAATTTGGATTGTTACAACTATGGCTGAGTCGAGAGATGACTCTGTATCTTTATGACAAGATTGTCCCGTATGTATATTTTTACATTAGCGGGCAATAATCTCCCAAGATAAAACAACAACTAATAAACACTACAAAACAAATAGGTTGATTCTGACGAAGAAAACAAACATGAAACGACTTGTTGAAGAATGGAAAATTTAGAGGAAAAGGAAGAGTTTCTGTTCTTTTTTTCCACTGTTTCTGCTGCTCTCTTATCTTTCTACTCCACTGCCCTCAAATAAGAGTAAGGTCTCAATATATAGTGTATAGGAGGATGACCTCTCAACTAGCCAACTAATAACTTTTAATAGCTATGTAATGATACTTAGTGAAGAGTTATATTCAGCCAAGTAATGGCCGAATTCAAGTGCCTTGTAGTAGAGATTCAATGCTCCAAAACCAGCCCAAGAGGCAGAAACCGGACGGACGGCGGCGGCGCGCGTGTTGGCTTAGCCTCGAACCTAATCACACCTAGGTCCTCCCTCATTTAAACACATACGTTACCCCTTAGGGTCCCAAACCCTTATCCATTTTTAGGCTTATAAAAAGAACAATTCTTCTTTTTTCCACCGATGTGGTAGATTTTTCTCACACCATATTTCCATGCCTTAAACATCTTATTTCGTGGATCAATATCTCTTTCATTTCTTAACGAAATTTAACGATCATTGGCCCTACGGTCATCTACTCACTTAGTAGATTATGCACGTGTGAAGAGACAAAACCTCCAACATGTGGAACCCTAGTGCTTAAGTCATTAAATATGGGTGGACGCAACCCCCCCCCCCACCAAAGGCAAACATAAATAATATGTATTGCATAATTTCTAAAAATAATTGGTAGGTTACAAAAATATCCTCCATACTATACTATGTGAGGGACTCCATGGACAATTGTGTCTTCAACCATGCTTATGCATGCATAAAATATCATTGCATTGCTAATACCACGGTTTGCTAGGTATTAGTTATGCATAAGATAGTACCAAATAAAATGTATAACTAATATTTGTATTAGTTATACATGGGTTAAAAAGGAATACCAAACAAGCTATTAAACAAACAAAATAAACAACAACATACCCAGTGAAATCCCACAATGTGGGGTCTAGGGAGGGTAGAGTGTACGCAGACCTTACCTTTACCTTGGTAGGTAGAGCGGTTGTTTCTGAGAAACCCTGAGTTCATGACAAAGCACAAGTACAAGCAAATCAAGGGAAACGGTCAGACCCAGACAAGAAATTTAAAGCAGTATGAAATGCTGGTATCAAGAGCTAATAAGTCATGATAGCGCATTCTGAAAAAGAAGAATTAACTAACGCAAGTAAATAAGATAAACAAAGTACACTAGAGAACACATAACAACATAAATCAAACGACAGGGAACTATAAAGCAATAATGCGCCTACTAGTATGATAGGCTAAGCGGGCCTACAATAATACCACTACAACTAGTAAGTGTAAGTAGGACTACACTGGACTACCTACTACATTTCGACCCTATCTAAGGTCATGTACTTAGTAAGTTGTACCTGCGCCATATTTTGTCTAATCACCTCTCCCCAATACTTCTTCGGCCTACCTCTACCCATCCTAAACTCGTTCATTGACAACCTCTCACACCTTCGCACTGGGGCATTTGTGTCTCTCCTCTGCATGTGCCCGAACCATCTCAACCTCGCTTTCCACATCTTATCCTCCACCGAGGCCACTCCCACTCTATCCCGGATATTATCATTTCTAATTTTATCCCTCCTTGTATGCCAACACATCCATCTCAGCATCCTCATCTCCGCAACTTTTATTTTTTTGGTGTGCGAAGTCTTGACCAGCCAACACTCCGCCCTATACAACATAGTCGGTCTAACCACTACCCTATAGAACTTGCCTTTAAGTTTTGGTGGCACCTTTTTATCGCACAAGACTCCAGATGCGAGCCTCTATTTCATCCACCCTACCCCAAATACGATGTGTGTGACATCGTCATCAATATCTCAATTTCCTTGGATAATAGATCCGAGGTACTTAAAGCTTTCTTTCTTTGGAATGACCTGAGTACCAAGCCTCACCTCCATGCATGTCTCAAGGTCGCTCATGTTACTGAACTTGCACTCCAAGTATTTTATCTTGGTCTTACTCAGCCTGAACCCTTTAGACTCCAGAGTCTGTCTCTAAACCTCCAGCTTAGCGTTCACTCCATTGTGAGTCTCATCAATTAGGACTATGTCATCTGCGAATAACATACACCATGGAACCTCCCCTTGGATTTGTCACGTCAGTCCATCCATCACCAAGGCAAATAAGAATGAGCTAAGAGTTGATCCTTGGTGCAGCCCCGTCATCACTGGAAAGTGCTCTGAGTCTCCTCCTACTATCTGTACCATGTCTTGGCTCCATCATACATATCCTTGATCTCCCTAGTGTACGCCACAGACACACCTCTAACCTCCAAACATCTCCATAGAACCTCCCTAGGGACTTTGTCGTATGCCTTCTCGAGGTCGATGAAAACCATAAGTAAGTCTCTCTTCCTCTTCCTATACTGCTCCACCAACCTCCTAATAAGATGAATGGCTTCTGTAGTCGAACGCCCCGACATGAATCCAAACTGGTTCTCGAAAATAGACACTCATCTTCTCACCCTCATCTCCATGACACTTTCCCAAACTTTCATAGTGTGGCTTAGAAGCTTGATACGCCTATAGTTGTTGCAACTCTGGATATCACCTTTGTTCTTGTACAAAGGAATCATTGTACTCCACATCCATTCCTCTGGCATTATCGCCGTCTTGAAAATAACATTAAACAACTCAGTCAGTCACTCCAAATCTAATGAATGCATTATTTTCTCTAATGCATCTTGCCGTACAACCCCTTACATGTTGTGTGTATAGTGTAATACGTATATAGGATATACAGTAATATACACAAGATATAGACTAATTATACACTAGATATACATCAGAAAAACACCAAATATACATCCATTTCATATTTAAATCACCACCACAACAAAACGACCTAACCACCACTCGTTCCATCATAACAATCCATACAAAAAAAAGAGTTTCATTTTAGATCTAGCAGATTTGTTTTCCGAAAAAGAAATTATTGCCATTAAGATCTTTTAGCCATCGTTAGACAAGGTACTTCTAAGTGCTTTAGAAGGCGAAAAATTATTAACGATTTGATCCGACATCCCTGGAGGAGAAGAGGATGATGTCGTGGGCGGAGTTACGAGGATGAAGTTGCGTTTCATAGGTTTGGCCATTATAATGATTGCTGAAGTTTTGAACTATTTTTGGTAAAAATCATTTTTTCTTTCTTAATGCAACTTAATTTATCATACATATGAGATGAACGAGCTTTCTAAGTAAGAGGTGCTTTACTATTGATTAATATGTGTAAGTTTGGAATAATCTCCCTTAGGGATTCCTTTCATTAATCACAATATATATAGTTGTACAGAGGTTGATTCCTAATACAAAAAGAATCCTAACTTACCTTAAATGGTTGATTCCTAATACAATAAGAATCCTAAGTTACCTTAAATATACATCTATCATAATTACAAAATATACTGTGAATATTCAGAGAATATTCACTAATACTCCCCCTCAGTCGGAGCTGGAGGAGGTCGAACGCTAAAGCTGGATCGAAAGTTGGTGAAGAGCTATCTCGGTAGCTCCTTTATGAAAATATCTGCATACTGATAGGAGGAAGGCACATGTAATATTTTGACCTGACCAATGGTAACCTTTTCACGCACAAAGTGAATATCCATCTCTATATGCTTAGTCCGCTGATGTTGGACCAGGTTATGATACATATAGATGGCAGATATGTTGTCACAGTAGACTATAGACGCCTTTTGCAGTGGACACTGGAGCTCCAAAAGAAGATTTCAGAGCCAACAGATCTCAGCAACGACATTAGCAACTCCGCGATACTCTGCTTCAGCACTCGAATGGGATAGCGTGGCCTACCGCTTGGCGGACCATGAAATAAGATTATCCCTAAGAAATACACAGTAGCCCGAGGTGGAGCGACGTGTGTCCGGGCATCCTGCCCAATCTGCATCCGTGTAGGAGAGTAATTTGATTTGGGCAGAGGGGTATAGATGCAGTCCAAAGTCAAGTGTGCCATTAATGTATCTGATAATACATTTGAGGGCCGCAAAATAGGACTCTCGAGGGGGGTGCATAAATATACACACCTGCTGAATGGCATATGCAATATCAGGCCTAGTGAATGTGAGATACTGAAGGGCACCTGCAAGACTCCGATATATGGTAGGATCAGAAATTGGCGCACCCTCATTAGCAATAAGCTTAGATTTCGAGTCAACCGGAGTTGGCATACTTTTACAATTTGCCATTTTAGCCATGTACACTATCTCTTCCGCATATTTGCACTGACACAGAAACATAGTAGCGGCCGATCTGGACACGGATATATCCAAGAAATAACTCAGCTTGCCCAAATCAGTCATACCAAATTCAGTTTTAAGTAGAGCAATGATTTCATTCTTCAAACCATCAGAGGAGGCAGTAAGAACAATGTCATCCACATATAATAGCAAATAAGCAGTGCTGCTACCTCGATGAAAAGTGAAGAGAGAGTTATCACACCTGCTAAAAATAAAGCCAATCTGCAAATATACCTGGCAAAGCGATCAAACCAAGCGCGAGGTGCCTGTTTCAAGCCATATAATGACTTCCTGAGATGACATACATACTTCGGGGCTGTTGAATGAACAAAGCCAGGGGCTGATGCATGTACACAGTTTCTTTCAAATCCCCATGAAGATATGCATTCTTGACATCAAGTTGATGAATCAGCCAATGCATGCCCATAACAATACTGAGAACAGTCCGAATAGTGGCCGGTTTAACAACCGGATTGAATGTCTCACCACAATCAATACCCTGCTGCTGATTCGTGCCATTAGCAACCAATTTTGCCTTATACCGCTCTAAGTCACCTCTGTCTCTAAACTTGTAACGATATAGCCACATACACCAGATAACATTCAGACCGTCCGGTCTAGGTACCAACTCCCAAATGTTCTGCTTGGTTGAAACATTAAATTCCTCGCACATGGACGCATTCCAATTAGGGTCCAGTTTGGCTAGTTTTGGATTTTTCGGAATGGGTGATAAGGTTTGTGTGGTAGATTAAAGTGAACCTTGGGTTTGAAAATCCCATGTTGGGCATGAGTCTCCATGCGGTGGGTAGGCTGTAGTGTTTGGACTGGGGTTTGAGGCTGCTGACTTACGGGTTCTGGAGGCAGCAGTGGTTGATCTGTAATATGTAGCTACTGACTTGTTGGTTCTAGGGGGGGTGTTGGCTAGTCTCGGGTCAATGGCTGGTCAAGAAACTGTTGGTGGGGTAGGTGACACAGGGGGGGTCGAGCTGTGGAGGGTTCGATCGAGAGCTAGGGGGTGTGTGGTTGGAGACAACGTCGGACTTTATTGGTGATGGAGCTGCTGGTGCAGTCTTCATCGGAACCGGAAACTGCCGGTGACACATTGTCTGGATTATAGGAGACTCATCGAGAAATGTGTAATCCGTGGTTTGGAATTTTCAGGGATTTGAAAATGGATAGTTTTCCTCGTTAAATGTGACGTGACGTGAGATAATGATCTTACGAGTGGCTATGTCATAGCACAAGTAACCCTGATGATTGGGTGAGAAACCGACGAAGACACATGGCGTGGTGCGTGAGGCTAGTTTGTGAGATGCAGTGGAGGCCAGGTTGGGGTAGCATAGGCAACCGAAGATGCGGAGTTGGTCATAGGAAGGGAACCTACGGTATACGATTTCGGTTGGGGGTCTTGTTTTGGAGAGTGCTGGTTGGTAAACTATTAAGGAGGTACTCTACCATTTTAACAGCGTAGACCCAGAATGGCGGTGGAAGACTGGCATAAAAAAGAAGGGTACGAACCATGTTATTGATGGTACGTATGATTCGTTCAGCTTTGTCGATTTGGAAGGAAGTGTAGGGACAGGAAAAATGAAAAACCATGCCTTGTTTAGAGCAGAAATTGTGAAATGCCGAATTATTAAATTCACATCCATTATCACATTGAAAAGATTTTATAGATTTTTTAAACTGTGTTTTATTGAATTTTTGAAATTCAAAGAACTTGGCAAAAACTTCAGATTTGAACTTTAGCGGGTAGATACATACAAAGTGTGAAAAATCATCTAATAATACTAGATGGAATTTGTGACCCAAGAAACTGACAACCGGAGATGTCTACAAATTAGCATGAACAGTATCAAATGGAGAAAAAAGTAACACTGTTGGATGACATAAATGGAATACGGTATGTTTGCCAATCGGGCAAGAAAAACAGTGCTGGGCAAGTTTCCCAGTATTACATTGAATACGCTTATTAGTCCTAAGAATATTAAAAATAGGATCTCTTGGGTGTTCGAGTCTGCTATGCCAAGTGGACGGAGAGATAGCAGCAAGGGAGACAGGTGAATGAGTTCTGACAGTGGAAGATTGAGTGAAGGGGTAGAGGTCTCTCACACTATTGCAGTGCGTAAGAATTTCCCCGTATTGAGATCCTTCACAGAAAAACCAAAAGGATTAAATTCGATAGACACAGAATTATTGCAAGTGAATTTTCTAACATAGATTAAATTTTTAATGATATTGGGTGTGTAAAGGACATGATTTAGGGAGAAAGGCGGGCGGGGATGTTTGGTATATGTGTTACCGTAACCTTCAATTGGAATGCGATGACCATTGCCAACAGTAATATCCATGTACCAATTATCGTCGGGCTGTTGAAGGTTCACGGTGCCGAAAGCCTGACCCAAATCGGTGGGGCCCAGGCTGCTGCTTTGCAGGTGCTGATGGACCGAGACCATGTGGGCTGCTACTGCTACTGATGGGCCTGCCTGTTGGCTGGTGTGGATCCCAATAGATGGGGTGACCAAACAGCCTGCTAGAACTGGGCCCTTGTTATTGGGTAAGGGCATGCAGGCGAGGCCCAGTTCTGGTATTAGACCAGGGTTGCTGTCCCACTGGAAGTAAGGGGCAGGAGTTGGGCCTGGTTGCTGATTTCGGTGGACCTTACTGCGGCCCTTTCCTTTGTTGTTATTTCCGCGGCCTCTGCCGCCACATCCTTCGCCGCAGGACTGCTGCTGCTGGTAGTCTTGCGGTGGTGGCTGGGTGGTGTTGGCCACCGGTGGTGTCATGCCGTCAACGGCTAGCGCCTTTTGATTGTGCTCCTCTTGTTTGGCACGACGTGTTTCTTCCAACAATAGTTATGAACGTGCCTTGGTGAAACTTGGTAGTGGGTCGGCCTGTTGAATCATCGTCGCAAGTGTATCGTATTCACCTTTCGGTAAACCAACAACCAATTGAAGTACCATCTTGGTTTCTGAAATAGATGTCTCGACATTGGAAAGCTGGTCGACTGTGAGTTTCAGTTGTTTGCAATATTCGGACATGTTGTTAAAATTTTTGAGACGCGTTATTGTTGAACTGCTCTTCCAAATACACGGCCCGAGTATTTTTATTATCCTGAAAGATTTATTCTTAACGTACCCAAAGGTCACGTGCCGTAGCACTTGTTTTCATGATAGTACACAACAAGTCTTTTGAGATGGTGCCGTATATCAAATGTTTGACGATGGCGTTAAGGCGACGCCATGTCGACTCGGCAATATCGGTGGGACGAGTAACATAGTCATCAATATGGTCTAGCATATTGTACGCACATGCATGAATATAGAACAGTTCTGTCCACATGGAATATTGACAGTCTTCTTGGTCAAGAATTATACGAATAGAATTCTTGATGTTGGTAACGGCGAAAGTCGGATGAAAAGAAGACGATGAGCGTGGTGGGGGGTTGTCAAAAGTACCTGTGGAGGAACCAGAATTAGTGGGGGGAAGACATGGTGGCCGTCGACCGAGAAGGAAGAAGAGAGAGGGTGGTGGTCGGCGGCTTTGGGAGTATAATTTAAGGCTGGCCAGTGGGCCGGGACGACCCGACCCCGGCCCGACCCCGTCCCGACCCCGCCCCGGTCCCGCCCCGACCCCGCTCTAAAAAAAAAAAAAAAAAAAAAAATTTAACGGGGCGGGACTCGAACTCGGGACGGGACGATGTCTCGTCCCGCCGACCCGAGCCCGCCCCTGTGCCCGCCGGACCCGAGCCCGCCCCGAGCCCGTCCCGAGCCCGTCCCGACCCCGACCCCGACCCCGACCCTTAAACCCCCTTTGCAAAAATGGCCGTTGCACCAACGGCCATTTTAGATTATGGCCGTTGGCCAACGGCCATTTTAGGCCCCCCCCCTCCCCCAACCCCCCCCTACCCCTTAATATTTATTTTTAACCCATAAGTTATTATATTTACACTTTAACCCAATTTTTCAACTATAAATAACTCATTTTCTCTTCATCTTTCTCACAAATCTTCCTACAATCTCTCTAATTTCTCAATATATCTCTCTACATTGTTTGCTAAATATTCAATTTTATTAATTCATTTGGGAATTGGGAGTGAAGTTGGCAACTAGCTTGAGGATCTTCCATCGAGCAAAGTTTCAATTTTCAACCTCTCGATTACACGTCGACGTTACGTCGGCGTTTGGTACATTCGTTCCTTCATTAAATTATTATTGTCTGTTTATTTTATTTAGCGCACTTAATTTTATTGTCTTTAATTATTTATTATCATAATTAAAATGGAAGGATTAAAAGGTATGTTTAAGGGTAAGGGTAAGGGTGCTTCTTCTAGTAGAGGCAACAGGGCGGGGGTACTTCTTCTAGTCATCTTATTCCTACACGGGATGATTTTGTTGATACTCAACATTTTCCTACAATACCATTAGATTTAGACGAGGAGTTATTTTCTACGGAACTCAAGAAGACTTTAATTTAGACGATGATCTAGACGATACACCCACTAATATTGATGACAACACGCCCACTAGTGCACCTTCAACCGAAATACCTCCTATTCCCCCTAGTATGAGACGAGGTCCAAAGAAAACGACCATTAAAATCAGATGCATGGACATTTTTTGATAGGGACGTAGAGAATCAAGTAGCCATATGTAAAATTTGTAAAAATGTTTTAAAATTTAAAACTCGGAAAAGGTCACGGTGGGACGGGGGTTTAATTAGACACGTAGTAAGTGCTCATCCGGCTAGGTATGCCCAATACCAGGCTTCAAAACCGGGTGCGCAAACGGCCGCTCCATCGGGACAAGGTTCACATACCGAGACCTGTCCCGGACCAAGTACGGTGGTCAAATTAACCCTATGACGGGGGGAATTGTAGGCTCTAAATACAACAAACATAGAGATAGGGAAGCAATATCAAAATTAGTTGCTTTGTGGAGGGTTTGCCTTTTTCATTTCCTTCATCTCCCGGTTTTATTCATTACATTAGAGATATATATAATCCTCGCTTTTAACGGTTTTCCTAGGTCAACCGTTAAGAGAGATGTATTTAAATTTGCGCATGAATATCAACAATATTTACGTTTTTCATTATATCATTTTAATGGCAAAGTATCTATCACGTCGATATAGGTCGTAGTACTAACGGCCATGATTATTTAACTCGTAACTTGTCATTGGATAGATTATAAATGGTCTATGCAAAAACGTATTTTAGCGTATAGATATATAGATGATAGGCACACCGGTACTTTTATTGCAGAAAATATTTATCAAGTGTGCGATTATTACGGAATTACCGATAAAATTATGACTATTACATTAGATAACGCTTCTAATAACAATTACGCAATTACAATGTTAAAAAATAGTTTAGCTCCATCTTTTCCGGACCATTTTCATATAAAATGCGCGTGCCATATATATAACTTAATTGTAAAGGATGGTCTATCACTTTTTAAAGACATTCTTAGTAAAATACAATTTGCTATAAACTTTATTTTTAAAAGTAATAAAGTACAACGTAGAAAAGAATATAAAAAAACTTGTCACGATTGTGGACTACCTTATAGAAGAATTCCACAAGAAGTATCGACTAGGTGGAATTCTTTATACGAGCAACTACTTGTTGCTTATGACTATAAATTACCTATAACTTTATTTTTTAACTCTCATAATAAAAACCCAAATTTGATATGATTTTAGATAGTGATTGGGTAAAAATTTCCGAACTTATTGTATTTTTAGAGAAATTTTTTCAAGCAACAAAAGAATTTTCCGGTATATATTATCCTACTATTTCAACTATGTTATTTTATATAACTCTAATATTTTTATTACTTAGTGAATATATGGAAAAACCAGCTTATAAGGCAGCTATTAAAAAAATGTTTGTCAAAATAAAAAAATATTTTATTCCTATTCCTTCTATTTATATTATTGGTTTCAGTATTAAATCCTACTATTAAAATAGACGGTACTAAATCACTAATTGAAACTATTTACGATTGTATAGAAGTACTACCACCTCCAAGTCCCAAAAATCTAAATCACCCACCACCTATTGAACAAACTAAAGAAGAAGTGTTGAATAGCGTAGAACACCAATGCAAAAATATATATAGATTTTATCAACAAGAAAATGCTAGTAACATACCGGCTACCATACCATCTTCTTCATCTTCAACACAACCTCACAAAAGACATGTTGTTTCGCGGCTAGTATTGAAAGCCTCGAAATAGAATGTGCGGCCGTACCTCTACTAACCAAATTAGCGAGTTGGATATTTTTGTTTTGCGGGGTTGTACCGTATCAAGAAGTTATCAATGAAGATGGACAAGAAGACTTCTTCGAAATATCGGAGGGGAATGAGAAGACCTTTCCGACACTTTCATTGATGGCTCGAGATGTTTTGAACATTCAAGCGTCATCAAGCTGCGTCGGAAAGCGCTTTTTCTCGCAGCAGATATCAAATAGGAGACCACAGACACTCATTGGCCGGAGACACTTGGAAATTGCGTATTATTCGAGATTGGATACGAGCGGAGCGGAGAAGGTGCGGTCAACCGGAGATCAACGAAGAAGATGATGAAAACTACAACGAAATCTTAACCGAAGGTAGTGGAAGCGACGTGGATCAATTTGACCAACAAATACCTATTCCAACCGAAGAACCACATGAAATCATCAAGCAATTAGAACAGATATTTTTGAAAATGTACTTTTTTTAATTGCAATTTTATTATGTAATTTGCAACTTTTGGACAACACCATAAAGTTGCAATTTAGATTTTAGACAATTGTATTTGTATTACAAAAAAATCATATGTCTATTAAATAATATAAGAGGCACAAAAACAGCCTTGGGATGTTTTTATTACACTATCTTGTTTTGTTTATTGAGTTTTTTTTATACATATGTTATTTAAAAAAAAAAAAAAAAGGAAAACCCGAGCCCGCCCCGCCTCGACCCGAGCCCGCCCCGCCCCGCCCCGATACCGACGGGATCGGGATCGGGACGGACCGGAGCAGTCCCGCCTGCACCCGACCCCGCTAGGCCCGCTAGTCCCGATCCCGACCCCCCGGCTCGTCCCGCCCCGACCCCGACCCCGCCAGACCCGAGCCCGGCCCACTGGCCACCCCTAGTATAATTTAGGGTTTGGATCTTGATACCATGTAAGTTTGGAATAATCTCCCTTTGCGATTCCTTTCATTAATCACAATATATATAGTTGTACAAAGGTTGATTCCTAATACAATAAGAATCCTAACTTACCTTAAATGGTTGATTCCTAATACAATAAGAATCCTAAGTTACCTTAAATATACATCTATCATAATTACAAAATATACTGTGAATATTCGCTAATAATATAGTTTATTAACATGTCAAGTCAAAAATGCGAAAATCCTCGCAATTAGAGGAAATGGGATTGAGTAAGCAGAATTCTTTCACCTGATTGGTTAATAAATTAAGAGTAATCTTTCCCCCCCTCATGTTATGTTCGTCGACAACTTATCAAAGTTCTTTATAAGTTTTCACTACTCTTACAAGCTTGACGACATAAAACTATATCACACAAATCCTTTTATCTCAATCAATAACTATATATTTAGTTATTATTTCACGCATTTTCCTAGTTATGCATTCTTCACTTTGCCTTACGGTGGTAAGTTGAATAAGGGAGAATGACTTACGTTCTCTGTTTTCTTGGGGTGTTTGACTAAATTTATAAGCTGATCAAATTAATTTATAATTTTTTATGGGTTTATCTACGTATTTGGTAAACATATAAAATGCTTATACATCAAAAACACTCAAAAGTCATAAGTTAGTTACTCATAACTTATGATTTTACAACTTATTAGCACTTTTAGTTTAACCATATTTTATTTTATCCCTAATATCTTTTGTAATCTCCAAAATATCCATCTTAAAACATAAGTTTTAATTATCTTTCCATTCTTTTCCATCATTTTTCATTTTTTATTTCAAAATATGTGTGAATTTATATACTTTGTAATATGGATATGTCAGTCATTTTAACAAAAGAAATACATATCAACACTTTTTTACCACACACTAGATATATATTATTAGTTTTAGCAACTCTATCCAAACATATAATTGTTTATTTATAAAATCAATTGCAACATCTAAAAATATTTTTCAGCACTTACTAATATTTATCAACTAATTTTAATCAAATAACCTTAAAGGCCTCTAAATCCCATTTTAATCTATCTAATATGAATTTACATTGGTCATGCTAGTGAGTTTCGAATATTTAATAAAAAAATATTTTTCTTTATTTGATTTTATTTTTATCAACTTTAGACATCTTATATATAATAAAAAATATATATATTTGTGAGATTATATCGAATATGTTGTTGATATATATAATATAGAAGGTATATACTTTCTTAAGATATTTTTTATCACAACGAAAATTAGCGGACGCATTATGATTGGTATTTATTGATTTAAAATTTTGAATCTCTAGTGGCAATCTTGATTTGATTGGCTCATATAGCTCCTTTTTTCACATCTGATGTGGCAAGTGACGCACGTGGATTATCTACCAACATGATAAAGGTCGGTGGCATATGGCCAACTATGTATTTAGGGGTGAGCACGGGTTCAGGGTACCCAGCTACCCGACCGGAATCGACACTAACGTGTAAGTTTTGGATAGATATATTATAATAACGAGTAGGGTCCGGGTAATAAAATTAGGAACCGATCAATGTCGGGTCCGGTTCCGGTTCCGGCAAATAGAGACAGGTTACCCGGATCCGAAATCTATAAAATATTAAATATTTTTACTTTTTTGAGAAACATTTGGACCACTTTTAACTTTCTCCAAAATTATTTGTTATACGCCTGCACATTGATTTTCACCCCTTTATTCTAGAATGCTCTTTGTGCCCTAAGAGAAAACACCCAAAACTCTCTCAATAACAATGGCGTTTTAGCTACACCACCGAGCTTCATTGTCGTCGTTGTTGAAGCTTTCTCTCAGGTACTTTCATCGTTGTCGTTGTTGAAGCTTCACATTTGCCTCTTTCTCTCCCTTGGTTGTGTTCACGTCGTTCCTAAAATGCATATGAGTTCATATCTAACTCTTCAATTTCTTTTTAATATCTTATGCTTCTGTTCTATTTCAGGCGATACTCATTTTCAATTTGTATTACTTTTTTATTTGAAATGTAAATCTATTTTTAAAATTTGTGTATATTTTTGTAGTTGTGAAGATGAAATTTAGGGATTTACTAGTATAATAAAGCTTTTCTTTTGTATCGAAGAGCTTATGAACACGAAAATAAGTTTAATTCAGATATTTCCAAATTTATTTTGAAATCAACACATTCAATTAATTGAGTATCAAATTTGGCTTGCAATTTTAGGTTTTTGTTACAGAATTAAATTTTCTAAAACTTCTTATAATGGTACTAAAAACTCCGATTGCAGGCTAAAAAACTACTGGATGAAATTATTTTAGAACTCTTTTTTATTCTCATAGGCTAAAAAACTGTTGTTTAATTTGTGTTTTTTTATTTACAGGGTACCCGGGAACCTACCCGGATCCGCAGGATCCGGGTAGGTTTCGGGTAATGATTGCTACGGGTAGGTTCCGGGTAGTAAATTTAGGAACCGATCTTTTACCGGGTAGGGTCCGGGTAGTTCAAAAATGTTAGGGTACCCGGACCCGCTCACCCCTAACTAGTAAATATCAATGCATAGATCAAAAGAAAATAATTTGCAAAACTCAATCAAACACAAAGCAGTTGTGAAATAAAAGGCATCTGAGAAGTTCAACAATAATTGAATTCCATCTAAATAATTGGATAGGCTATATACATATAATATTGATGACCAATTATATAAACATGATTTTTTATATATTTAGAGAACTTACGTGAATAACGGTTTGAATAGAGTTCTCTATATGACTGACTTTTGACCTTTGCTTCACACGTTACTCTTTCTATATCAATTGTATTTAAGCTTTTGTTGACCTTGTGCAATCCAACACATATATTTGTCAGTAAATTAAATAGATTTCTATATGTTTCGTTACGTTAATTGAAGTTCATAGCTGTTTCTTCGTTATTCTCTCTTAGACAAAACATCAAATTTAATCCCACATCTTAATAAAATAAAGTAGTATTTTTGTGTGTGTTTACAACATTTCTTTTGGATTCATGGCTCGTGTATACATGATTTATGACAACGCACTCACTATAAACTAACAAAAAAATAAAAATATTTATTAGGTATATGCTGCTTTGAAAATTGTTCAATAAGTAATACTGGTAAGTTATTTTTTTTTGGGTTTATTCCCATGCTTGTAAACATAGGAACTACACCCTGACACCCGTAAGGGTAGCCAAGTTGGTGTAGCAGTAGAGCGCGAGACCGCAAGGTCACAAGTTCGATCCCCTGCATAAACATTCTTGGTTGAGCCTGTCACACATGATTTGCCAAGTGTGGTTAATCGGCTGACGTGGTTTGCAGGCTATTGCGTCAGTCCGGGGTTTACCCTGTGCGCACTCGAGAGAATAGCGGCTGCGGGTTCCTTCGTCAACAAAAAAAAAAGGAACTACACCCTGACAGTTTTCATCCTATTATTCAAGTTATATTTAATTTTTTCAAACTATTTAAGATAATTCGTGTTGGAAAACTTTAGACAAAAAAATTTCTTCCTTGCATTAACGTAGATTGGTTGTTTGCATGACCCGTACCTCCAAACTAGCACAACCTACATGAAAAAATTAAATTAGATTTTCGTTCATTGTAGTTCTATAGTGAACCTTTTTCGACGGAAAAAAATTATATGATACACATGTCAATTAGGGATAGTATGACGATTACTACTTCCTTTACTAATGCACCAGGGCTACATGGACCACCAATCTAAGTAGCAAGTGTGATACATTATACTGACTTACTGGTAACTTTTTAGTTAATACACTATTGGTAATTTGCTCCTTATTTCTTGTTGAAACTGTTGGAAATTTGCCTTTGGCGGGAGTTGCGACCGACCAACTTTAACGGCTTAAACACTAGTGTAACGTATGTTGGAGAATCCGGTTCTTCACACATGCATGATCTACTAAGTACGTAGATAACCGTAGGGCCAAGAATCGTCAAATTTCATTGAGAAATGAAAGAGATATTGGTTCACGAAGTAAGGTGTTTGAAGCATGGAAAGTGTGGTATTGTGTGTAATTCTCCCTCATCGGTAGAGGAAGAAAGAAGTGTTGTGTATATAAGATTCGAAATTGGTTTGGGGTTTGGGACCCCAAGGGGTATCCCATGTGTTTAAAGGAGGGAGGACCTAGATGTGCTCGGGTCACGGGTCACGGGTCACGGGTCGTGGGCTGTGGGTCTTCTGATATTATCTTTTTGGGCCAGAAAACTTTGCCAGAAGTACAGTTTGTTCCCGAAGTTTCGGATATACATTTGGACCAGAATTCTTTCGATGTGCGTTTGGTCCCCGAAGTTTCAAGATGTACAGTTTGGTCCCCGAAGTTCGAATTTCGACGGTCAAGACAGAGAAAAGCCAAGCACTCAATTCAGCCATTTATTTTGGTGAATTACTCCTCCTATAATGGCCAAATCCGT
This sequence comes from Anisodus tanguticus, assembly GCA_034509755.1. NCBI lineage: Eukaryota > Viridiplantae > Streptophyta > Magnoliopsida > Solanales > Solanaceae > Anisodus > Anisodus tanguticus. The sequence continues at coordinate 38,482,776 of CM067545.1, read as the reverse complement.
TGGTCTTTCACCATTTATGTTGGTGACTTTACTACCTCCATAATGGCCATTATTTGGCTATTATGGAGGCGTTTTCAGCGCAGTTTTTCAGCCCCTCCTTCACCTATATAAACACCCCCTTACACCATTGTTGAGCACACTTGATATGCACGAAAATACACAACCGAGAAAAAATCTTCTTCCTACAACTTCCAAGCATCATTTCGTTACTCAATATTCTTCACGGTAGCTCTTGAGTTTCCTTTGCTCAAGGGTTCCATTCTTTGTTTTATCTTGGGAGACAAATTGTCCAGACGTATAAAGGATACATACGGGGCAATATTGTCTTAAGGACAGAGTGCTACACTCGACTCAAAAAAAAACCAATTTATATTTTTCCGTTTTCTATAAAACCGGAATTTCCAGTTTTTACTTGTGTAACTATTGTAATTTTCAGATTCCATGTTGAATTATTGAATCTTTGTTTATCCTTTCGAATACTTGTAATAGTTAAATACTTCCCGCATCGCTTTATAAAGTACCATAGAGCAAAACTCCCAACAACTTAAGACAATACCGTATTGTATTACTATTAGTATTCGAAAGATGTCGGTCAAAAATTGTGTGACCAAATCGGATATGGAAATGGTTTTTCGGTAGAAGAGAGTGATCATGATGAACGTGTTCATGGTCTCACCGCTACAAAGGCGGTGGGAACAAGCGCTCACGAGAGCCGAGGATGTCAACTGGGACAAGAGGAGAAGAGTGAAGATGTTATTCTATCTTGTAGCAGAAGGCCTATATCCGTCCCGGACAAAGGATCCGAATAATGGTGAGAAGGAAATGGACACTCAGTCTGATGAAGTGACTGAAGTGAGCCAGAATCCGAAATTGGAATAAGTATTTTTCTTACTTGTCAAGAATAAAGATTAAATTATGTCTGATTAAAAATGGATTAAAGTAAGGAGGAATATGAAAATAATTTATATTCCTTATGCTTTAACAAATCAGAAGTTTAATCTCATCTTCTTTTCCGTTTAAAGATTGTATTTTGTAAACGACTTAAGAAGATTCGTTCTTTTAAGTGTAATTACTAAAGTGTGTAAAGTATGTTCGCACATACGAGGGAGTAAGATCCACTGACTGTGCGAAAACTGTTACCACTCTTAAGTAAGTGCCAAGAATTATCTGGGCACCAATCATAACGGAAGAAGACTAAAAGCTAAAGACGTTGAGCCTGTCATACTATTTGGCAGAAGATCCTTCATAGGATGATATTGGACACTCAGTCATAAAAAGCCTCCGGGCGACTGAAGTGGGCCAAAATTCCTTTGATATGATGATATTGGACACTCAGTCATATAAAGCCTCCGGGCGACTGGAGTGGTGCCAGAATTCATTTCATAGGAAAAGTAATGGACACCTAGTAAGGTGGGCCAGAGTTTCCAGGTCTTAATGATCTGAAGGCCTAAAGAAAGGCAGTAAAGAAATTGGACACTCACCGCCAAAGCAAGCGGAGTGGGCCGAGTATCGGATCATATATGATCCGGTTACGCCCTAACCACGGGTAAGAGGTTGTTCATGTGAAGCAACACCACCTCTAAAGTAGAAGGGGTTGGAGAGGTTGTCCTCAATAGGACTTCAGGGAATGAGATCACTCTAAGATGATGTGATACATATCCCTAACTTGGTTTAAGGGACGCTGTTGGTCAAGCTGGTTTGAGACTAGTCCAACAGGTCTGTAATAACGAAGAATGGTGCAGTATGTCTGTAGCCAAATGAATGATATATTTGTAATCCGTGCATCTATGCCATCATAGATTAAGACACGTTAAATAGCAAGTCATTCAAAAGCTAACGATGTTGAGATTGTTGCCTTCTGATGACATAAACCCTCAAAATAAATGTGAGGTAGATGAAGAGGCAAAATCACCTTCCAAATTCCGTCAAGGGAATAGCGAAAGAAGCACTGCTCCTCTAGAACTTAGTCACACCTACTTGGGTGATTTGAAGTTTATACAAAATAGAGGGGGGAGACAAGTACGTTGTGATCTTCATTGATGATGGTACAACGTATGGAATCCTTTGTTTGTTAAAAAGCAAAGATGAAGTTGTTGAAGCGGATAAGCGCTACAAAGCAGAAGTTGAATATCAACTAAGCCTACGGATTGAGAAATTCGTAGTGATAGAGGGGGAGAATGTGAAGCATCGTTCATTAAACGACTGCTTATTTCTCACTTCAGTCCAACAGTGTTAGCCAAGCGCAAAGTCGTACGCCCAAATTATGTGGGGTGGCTTGGTAAAAGTTGGAATACTGAAACATGTCAAGTTGTACCTAAGACTGTAGATTGCATATCCATTGGATCTGCAAATAACGATAGTGTTGATCGCCTCTTGGCGTCAAAGAATCTTTGAATTCATTGAAGATAACTTTCCTTGAAATAGGAAAAAGGAGTAATTGCTCAAGGTTAACAAGAACCCGCGAGGGCCTGACTGTCCGGAACTAGACGTTCCGTATCTACAGGACTCGAAAGTTGCTGGATATCCGGAACTTAATATTCCGGATCGCAGAACTCGGGGATTCTAGATGTTGAACCAAGAAGGAGCAAAGAGGGGACAAAGACTTGTTCCATACCTTCTAGCTTGTATGGTTGAGAACGAACCATGGACAATTAACAAAGAATTGTCATCTCCAAAAGCGATGCTTTGGAAGGAAGCTAAAGAGAGAAATAGATTCCATATATAGAACCATATTTGTGTAATGGTTGATCTTCCTCCGGAAAAGAACCTTTGGGTTGTAAAAAGTGCTCCCCTCGTGAGTAGCTTCACATCCAGGGCCATTGTAATCTTACATGGCATGGGTGTTGAAATGACCTTCCCAACCGGAGAGTTGGAAGAAGAGGATCGAATTGGTTTTTCGAACTGTTGGGCTTCTTCCGAACTTTCATTTTGGTCCCCGAAATGTTTACATTTTAGTCCCGAAAGTCTCGAGATAAAACGAAACAATGAATCGACCACGAAATATTGGCTCGAAGTTAGAAAGCCAACAGTTGGAAAACCAACGATTCGAGAGTGAAAATCATATTGAAACAAAGTCTCGATATGAAAGATATGTGTATCACGAGATGACTTCTTAGGAATTGAATTTCTAAGACATCTAACGGATCGGTCAATAGTTGACAGTCTCGTTGAAGCCACCAATGGATATGAATCATAGAACTGATTGGAATCATGGTGCACCCATAGACAAGGAGTGATATGCACAGGTCACGTGTAGTTCAATGTATTGTACACACTACAACCGACCTGAATCGTCCGACAAACATATTAGTTGAACTAAGGTTCACTGATGATCTTAATACATGATCAATAGAAGGCGTTAAGTCGGATATGACGATATCTGAATTATTCGCTTATCTACGGATTATTGTATTCTGGATGTCCAGCGGTTCTGGGAGAACACAGTGATGCAAACTGGACATCAGATATGAAGAACACCAAAGCCACAAGTAAATGTGTATGGTGGTTCTTGGAAAATCCTCTAAGCAAACTTGCATCGGCCGATTCATGATGGAATCGGAGTTTATCGCTTTATACAAAGCATGAAAGAAGTTGAGTAACTTCACGGATCCTTAGAGGACGTCCCTTATTGGGAGAAACCCGTGCCTTCAGCAGTTATACACTGTGGCTAGCCGGTCGGCTTTAGGAAGGACACGGATGACGGCGTCTGGACATATCTGTCGGAGACATAAGACCGTATGGCAGTTGATCATCACGGGTGTCACTTCCTTATTTACAAACTAAGGGACTACCCGGAGATCAAGTTTTTCTCGCTGTCTAGGGGAATGGGCTTAAAACCCAAAATATACGAACCAATACGGTGGAAACCCAACCTTACGAACCGGAGATCCCGTAATTTGGTTCAATGGGAAAACTAAGTTGTAAAGGTTCGGTTGATCGCTTCGGTGGAAGCATGAGCACTTCGGATAGTGATTTTCGAAAAGAAACACCAAATCCAAAGCCGTTCCCGCGATAGACGTTAAGTGCTATCTGCAAGTATGGGTAAAGGTTAAGTTTTCAAAACTCGTAATGATCCTCAACAGTTGAGGTTAGGTCTTTGGGAAACTTTTAATGGTTCCTAACACTTGTGAAGTGGGGTATAGCAGATACCTTGTAGGAGACCACCTATTTAAGTGCGAGGACGGGCCGCCTCAAATTGAACGCACTTAAGAATCCAAGACGTTGTCCATGGCCAAAACGGACAAAACATTACGAAGAAGAGAGTAAGGGAATTTGTTGTGTTGGTACCGTTGTCTTGGCTTACACTAAACACTGACAGTTCAAGACATCACGTTCACCGCGCAGTAAGTAAGTCCGATGGTATTCAACTATGGAAGGTTCAAAGCCGAGGCTACCTCTCCTTATGCAACATCGGTCCATTTGAAATATTGCTTTGGAAATGAAAAGACACCATGTGAGTGCGCCAAAATCTCTTTCAAGAGGGGATTGTTGGAAATTTGCCTTTGGCGGGAGTTGCGACCGACCAAATTTAACGGCTTAAACACTAGTGTAACGTATGTTGGAGAATCCGGTTCTTCACACATGCATGATCTACTAAGTACGTAGATAACCGTAGGGCCAAGAATCGTCAAATTTCATTGAGAAATGAAAGAGATATTGGTTCACGAAGTAAGGTGTTTGAAGCATGGAAAGTGTGGTATTGTGTGTAATTCTCCCTCATCGGTAGAGGAAGAAAGAAGTGTTGTGTATATAAGATTCGAAATTGGTTTGGGGTTTGGGACCCCAAGGGGTATCCCATGTGTTTAAAGGAGGGAGGACCTAGATGTGCTCGGGTCACGGGTCACGGTCACGGGTCGTGGGCCGTGGGTCTTCCGATATTATCTTTTTGGGCCGAGAAAACTTTGCCGTAAGTACGTTTGTTCCCGAAGTTTCAGATATACGATTTGGACGAGAATTCTTTCGGATGTGCGCTTTGGTCCCCGAAGTTTCAAGATGTACGTTTGGTCCCCGAAGTTCGAATTTCGACGGTCAAGACAGAAAAGCCAAGCACTCAATTCAGCCATTTATTTTGGTGAATTACTCCTCCTATAATGGCCAAATCCGTTGGTCTTTCACCATTTATGTTGGTGACTTTACTACCTCCATAATGGCCATTATTTGGCTATTATGGAGGCGATTTTGAGCAGTTTTTCAGCCCCTCCTTCACCTATATAAACACCCCCTTACACCATTGTTGAGCACACTTGATATGCACGAAAATACACAACCGAGAAAAAAATCTTCTTCCTACAACTTCCAAGCATCATTTCGTTACTCAATATTCTTCACGGTAGCTCTTGAGTTTCCTTTGCTCAAGGGTTCCATTGCTGTTTTATCTTGGGAGACAAATTGTCCAGGACGTATAAAGGATACATACGGGGCAATATTGTCTTAAGGACAGAGTGCTACACTCGACTCAGCAAAAACCAATTTATATTTTTCCGTCTTCTATAAAACTGGAATTTCCAGTTTTTACTTGTGTAACTATTGTAATTTTCAGATTCCATGTTGAATTATTGAATCTTTGTTTATCCTTTCGAATACTTGTAATAGTTAAATACTTCCCGTACTGCTTTATAAAGTACCATAGAGCAAAACTCCCAACTGAAACTCCTTTTGGTGTTGTCATATTTGGAGTCAAAATCGTGATTAGAACACTATTTGAGGAGAGAAAATTAAAGCACCACTTAAAACCACCATTATTGTTAGTTTGAAGAAGTGGATCTTGAATTTTCGAATCTGAAAAGTAAATTTAAATCAAGTGATGTTCTTAACAAAGTTTGAAAATATTGGTAGAATGACATGTAGTTCAAACTTCACATAGAGAATCAATAATAAACATACATATCTGAAACTCCAGATATTGATAGTTCAAACTTCAGTCGCATATTAGTCAAACTTCAATTGCATATGTCTAAAATTTTGTTTGGCAAGCCAATCCGTTGTGTATTTCTAAAGTTCATACAAAAAAATCTGAAACTTTCTCATACAAGTAATTTGCTAAAACTTTAAGCAAAATTTATAACTTCTAACGCCAATTTTGCACCTTCCGTGCGCATGTTTGAAGTTGAGTCTAAAGTTGTTAAGACTTGCAAAAATTTATGAATTTATGCCATAATTTAGGGTCTTAAATTGGCTCTGTTAACTAACCTAATAAACAAAAAATTCTTTACACATCAGGATCGTTTGGTTCATTGATAAGGTGAAATATTCGGGATAAATTTATATCTTCAATTATATAAAGTATAAATTCTTAACTTAATTCTGGATATCTCATCTTATCCCATCAAACTAGATGTTATTTTATTTCACTTCCTAGGTGGGCACCTCCTAATTGGTATAAATTAATCCAATAATTATAAACCACAACTATAATTCCACGATAACTTAGTCACGAACCAAACAACCCCTTAAAATATTTTTGTCCTGCTCCCCCCTCAAACCCCCACTCTCCCTTTTTTCTGGGGTTCTCATATCGTCATGATTCCTAAACACCTAATCACATCAAGCTTACATCAGCATTCACAGTTCTTACGTCAACAAATCAAAAAAAGTTATTTAAATATTTGATTTTACTTTCTTTCTCAGAATTTTGCAAGTGTCTATCCAAAAGAGACAACAGGGTAAAAGAAAAGTAAGATAAAGTACTCGGGTTTATCGTCCAACATATAGAGCCAAAGTCAAATTATGACGAGTCTAAAAAGTGAACTAGATAGCTTTGCCCGTGCGTTGGGCCCAACACTAAGATCTACATATTAATGCAGGCTCCAGACTTTTGTTCCTTCAAATTAGCAATTTTGATATGATTATAGTGCAGATGTCTGTATTATATTCATGCTTAGACATGTCTTCAATTGAATCACCACATTTGCCTCCAACTGTTTTAACCCAGAAAGGGCTTCACCAACCAAAATCAGCTTCATAGATGGTATGAAACACATCAACACCATTGTATTATTTTCGCTGTATTTAAGATCACGTAGGATTTTGTTGGGTTCAAAACATATAAATAGCCACAATGGAAGTTTAAAATTTTGTTCTACTTACCCAACATTTCTTATGGTATGGTTATATGACAATCAAATCCTGTAACATAAACCATGAATACTTACAGATTGTATTATCTGAAGTCTTTACTTAGGGATTACACGCGACTGTCCATTCGACTGCAAGCACAATGCTATGGTGTATTTCTCTGTCAAGAAAGCCAGGAAATCTTGGCAGAGGTTTGAGAGAGTTTTATCCTAAACTCTAAGCCTATAATTGTTTATGAGAATTGGTGTGTTTAACTTATGGGGTTTAGTGCTGTTTATATAGGGAGGATTAGTTCACAAATAAGATTAGGGTTGGGCTCTAAGCCTGGCCAAAAAACCGAGGTGCAGTGGGCGGTCCGACCGAGCCCATCTTAGGGTTGGCGCGCGGCAGCCCTAGCGCCGCATGCGCCATACGTGAAATTCCGTTTCCCGTTTTCATTTAATATATATATTCAACACATTAAATCTAAAATCCAATTTTAATTTAATTAAATAATTTTCATCTAATAGAAATTATCCCATAGTTATTATTAATTTAAATATTTCGATTTCAAATCGAATATTTAATACTTTCTCAATATACACCCTTAGACCGAAAAGACAATCGACATAGTGTGACACTATAGGCCTTCATATATCGACACTAATCCAATTAAGGTCCATACGGAACTCCTAGACTGCTCCATATGACGAACTCAATATGTGAAGTACGTTTACATGAATCCAACAAACATAACCTTTATGTGAGATGATAAATTCCTTTCATTCGCGACACACTCGATCAAACTTAGGATTTGCCATGTGTCTATCCAAATGGCCTGACCACTTTATCTCATCCATATTAGTCGACAACTAGACCATATTCTAAATATGTCTCTTGCATTGGCCAATGACTTGGTCGACCTAATATCACTGAGAAGTTGAGTGCTCTCTCGAATATCCAATCGAGGAATGAATCATATTCTTGGCTCAACCACCACCTTAATTTAAATCATAATGCACCCAACACAAGTCGTATCTTATCCTATAAGGAGTTTAAGCTTAGGATAGGGTCAAAGTACATTACTCTGTAAACAAGGTGTGTATTAACCTCAAGTCAAAGGACTTTCATCTCCCACACACTGATAACACTTTAGACATGTATAACAAATAGTTTATCAGCAGGGTATACCAATACTTTCAAAAAGTATCCATGTGTCCATCACTAGTAACCATTACTAGTAGCAGGTGAGACATACTACATTCTCTAAGAATGTGATGCAGACCACATGTCTACTTATAACATATCATCGATATCTCATTCTCGATGATCATTAGTCGAGACTATTTTAGAGTTACGCTCTATCATCAATATCTCACTCTATTAATGACAACGTAACCTCAAAGGGTGCACATTAATGAAAAATTATAAACAATCAAATAATAATTCAATAATCGCAAATGTCATAAATATTAATCTTATTAATAATACGAATGTATTCAAGTACATTTGTCCCAAATAATGATTGTATCTATGAAATAAATACTTTCCTATCAAAGGTATCAATCAATCCATTTTGTCTCTCTTTGTGAGTAAGCCGAGCAATGAGCGGAATACACGAATATATTTTCAAAAGGATTTTCAGAAAGCTTGTTATTACGCGGACCCATTTTCCTGATATCAACCAAGTACCATAACCATGTTGTCCAACAGCAAGGAATGAAAAATAAAACATGTGCACAAGTAAAATGTTTTAGTAAAAGCACAATGATTTATGCTTAACAAAATAGAATGAAGATGAAAAAATCTTAATCTTCCATTTTTGTCGAGCTTCAAAGAGCGTTTTACTGCGTTCAAATTCAACCTTAAATAACTGGTAACAAACGATTCAGGTTCCTTCACATACAAATGAAGATTGCATCAGCCAGATATGTGTGAATTTCATGGTTCTCCAATTTCTTTTTTCACTTTCTTCTGGACAACGTTATTGTTGTTGTGACACAAATACATCAGCATCCATATATATTAGACTTCAAAATGTGTATCTTTTCCATCTTCAACAATCAACCTTCAGTGAAAAAAGTTAATAATGGAACTGAAAGAAATAATCCCCTTGATTATTTTCATTAATTAAAAGGCTATATATACAAGTTACATATTTCCATAATAGGAAAATCCTTTTCCTATTCTACTTCTAAATCCTTATTCTACCATAATTCTAACTATACAATTATGGTAAGTGTATAACACTAATTAAGGTATCCTTTATATTACAATATACTACAAATATATATACCATATATACAATATCCTAATGTTACTAGGATTTTGCAGATCTGGCCGAGAGGCCCACCGCTAGGCCCAAGGTCAGCTGGAAGACAACTCGCATTGGCCGCCGGCCGAAAGCCCACTGCTTCATATAATTCACAAGAGTCCGAAAGCCCCGTCGCTTTGCTTCGTTCCACCGCTTTAACTCAGTGATATATATGTGATATACACTGTTGTATATTCAGTGTATATCATATGTATATTGCTCTGTTTAACACACCCCCGCAGTCATAGCGGGCGGTTTTCGAACGCCGAGACTCGTCCCTAAAATCTTCAAAGAGAACCGCTGGTAGACCCTTTGTAAAGATGTCGCAATTTGATAACGAGACGGGACATGGCATACGCGAACTTGACCCTTTGCAACCTTTTCACGGACAAAGTGAATGTCCATTTCGATATGCTTGGTGCGTTGGTGTTGAACGGGGTTACCTGAAAGGTAGATGGCACTAATGTTATCGCAATATACCAAGGTTGCCTTCTGAATGGGACAATGAAGCTCCAAAAGCAAATTACGTAGCCAACATGATTCGGAGACCACATTTGCTACCCCTCGATATTCTGCCTCAGCACTTGAGCGTGATAGAGTTGCCTGACGTTTGGCTGACCAGGAGACTAAGTTGTTGCCAAGGAACATACAGTAGCCAGAAGTCGACCGTCTGGTGTCGGGACAACCACCTCAATCAGCATCCGTGTAGGAGACAAGTGTAGATGTAGATGACGGATACAAGTGCAACCCATAGTCTAGTGTCCCCTGAATATACCGAATGATGCGTTTGATTGCATTCATGTGCTCAATTCTGGGATCATGCATGAATAAACACACCTGCTGAACCGCATATGTAATATCCGGTCTGGTAAAGGTAAGATATTGGAGGCCCCCTGCAAGATTGCGATAGCGGGTCGGGTCCTCGTATGGTGCACCTGTTATGGCACTTAGCTTTGGGTTTGCATCAATTGGCGTGGAAGTGGACTTACAGGATGACATCCCCGCCCTCTCGATGATCTCAGCAGCATACTTCCGTTGAGATAGAAACAACCCACCTGAATGACGCTTGACGGCAATCCCCAAAAAATAACTCAAAGGCCCTAAGTCTTTCATAGCAAACTCAGAACTGAGCATGGTCATGATAGACTGGCGTAAGGCATCGGAAGAGGCAGTCAAGATGATATCATCCACATAAAATAGAATATAGGCCAATGATCAACCACGGCGGTAGATGAACAAGGAATTATCTGACCTGCTGTGAGTGAACCCAATAGTCGAAACAAAGTCAGCAAATCGTGTATACCAGGCCCGTGGAGACTGCTTAAGCCCATATAATGATTTCTTCAACAAACAGACATGATGAGGGCGGTTGGGATCCCTGAATCCCAACGGCTGATGCATATAGACTGTTTCCTTGAGATCACCATGTAGAAAAGCATTCTTGACATCCAACTGATGGATTGGCCAAGACTTTGAAAGAGCCAAGCTAAGCACAGTGCGAATGGTAGCCGGTTTGACCACGGACTAAACGTCTCACCACAATCAATTCCAACCTCGCTCGCCTTACCATCACCAACAAGTCGCGCCTTATGTCGAGCAAAGGACCCATCTGAATTCTCCTTATGAGCAAAAATCCACATAGACCTGATAACATTAATACCATATGGACGGGGCACCAACTCCCACGTCTTATTATCAATAAGAGCATTATATTCATCAGTCGTAGTAATTTTCCAATTAGGGTCATTTAATGCGGACACAGGATTGCGGGGCAAGGGGGATTTAGAGATATCCGAATGTAAATTAAAATGTCTTTTAGGTGTAAAAATACCCCGCTGACTACGAGTGACTGGTCTATGACTCGAGGAAGAATTGAGGGAATTTTGGGAATTTTCTCGGGCTCGGGACGGACCGGCGGCGGGCAGTGGGCTCCGCCGGCCCAAAACGGTAAAAAGCGGACTCGCTTCGCACTGAGCAACGAAATTGGGCCGGACCGACCCAATAGCCGGAACTGTTCCAGTGTTGGAATATTTGGGCGTGGCATTTGTGGGGCCGGCGGGCGGTGGGCCCATTTGGAGGATTTAGGGTACGGGAGATGTCCGAAAAATTCCGAATAATATACGGGGATATTTGGTCATCCAAAAAATTATATGACTTAGGTTCGGGAGTATGAACTTTCGTAAATGGGAATTGAGTTTCATCAAAAATGACATGGCGATTGATTATGATTTTCTTAGAGGATAAATCAAAACACTTATAACCACGATGATTCGACGGATAACCCAAAAACACACACGGGGTAGACCGAGCCTGAAGTTTGTTAATTATGGTGGATGGGAATAACAGATAACACAAGCACCCAAAAATTCGAAGGTGAGAATAAGAAGGGTTCTTATTATATAGGATTTTTAGGGGGGAAGAATATGTCAGACCTTTAGAAGGAATTATGTTAAGAAGATATGTGGCCATTTGTAGAGCATGATGCCAAAAATATGGAGGTATGGAGGCATGTATTAGGAGGGTTCGAATAATGTTATTTATGGAACGAATTTTGCGTTCGGCTTTCCCATTTTGTGAAGATGTATGAGGACATGAAAAATGAAAATTTATCCCATTAGCAGCACAAAATTCCCGAAACTCCCTATTGTCATACTCTTTCCCATTATCACATTGAATATTTTTTATTTCTCTTTCGAATTGAGTACGAATGAACGCTCTAAATTTGATGAAGACGGAAAACACTTGTGATTTATTCGCAATTGGAAACGTCCACAAAAATCTAGAATAGTCATCTAGAAAGAGAACATAATATCGATGACCCATTGAACTAAGAACAGGAGATGTCCATAAGTCACTATGAATAATGTCAAATGGCATAGAAGTATGAGAATTGGAGTCTACAAATGGCAACTTAACAATTTTTCCTAAGGAACAAGACTGACAAATTGGAGTACGACTCGTACCCTTACAAGAAATAAAGCTATTTTTATCTAAAGCTGATAAAATAGAAGATCCGGATGACCCGGACGAGCATGCCACATGGAAGGAGAGATGGCTGCAAAAGCTGACGGCAAGGCTGGACTCGATGGACTGAAACCAGGCATGATAGGATACAGATCCCCCTACTATCACACATCATAAGATGATTCCCCGTCTTGAAATCCTTCACAGAGAAACCGAAAGGATCAAATTCAACAGAAACATAATTGTCATTTGTGAACTTTCGGACAGACACTAAATTTTTAATCAATTTAGGAGCATGTAAAGTATTTTTCAAGAGGAGTGGTGGATGGGGGGGAGACAACGTTTTCTGACCATACCCTAGAATTGGAATAGAACTGCCATTACCAACAATTATCCCCCGAGGGGTGCTCAAATTGGAATAAGATGAGAGAGTACCTGAGTCGGAAGGCATGTGAGTAGTGGCCCCGATGTCCATGTACCAATTTGGGTCCGGTTGAGTCAATCCCAACGTGTGCATCGCGGCCTCGATATCGGTCTGAGTGGGGCCTGCTGCATGATGGGCTTGCGGAGGTCTGGGCCCAAGAACTCCTGGCCGTGCTGGAACTGGGCCGAAACTGCTGTGGTTGCCGTTCTTTGGGGCCAGCGGCCGGTGGGCCGCCAATGCCGGGTATTGGGCTCGGACCGCTGGCCGCCCCACCGGCCGCCGGAAATTCTTTGGAGGGTACGGGTTCCACTGCCATTGGCCCCACTGCTGGGCCCATGGCAGTGGTGGGCCACTGTACCCTGGCTGGGACCTACCGCCTGTTTGTTGACCACCGGAACCGCCACTAGAACCGCCGCGTTTGCCCCCGCGATTTTTGTTATTATTCTTGCGATTATTCTTGCCGCCACCATTATTATGGTTTTGGCCCGAATTATTACAAAAACCCGAAGGACTAGGGGAGGACGCCACCATGACAACTGGGCTTGCTACGGTAGCCGCCTTTTTAGCCAAGCCGGCTTCTTCCAACGTCAGCATGGAGCGGGCTTGATGGAAGTCGGGAAGAGGGTTGCTTTGGCGAAGGAGAGTTCCAACACCATTATAGGCCTCCGAAAGACCGGCAACCAACTGTAGAACTAGACGATTATTTGTTACTGGTGCGCCAACATTACAGAGTTGATCCGCCAACTCCTTTAGTTTCTTGCAATATGCAGAAACGTTCGGAAATTCGTCCATTCGAACGAGAGAGAATTCCTGCTCGAGTGTGACGACACGGGAATGTTGGTTGTCTTGGAATATGTCACGCAATCTATTCCATGCAGCCATAGCCGTGGTATCTGGCTCCATAATCGTCTGTAGAAGGTCCACCGAAATAGTGGCGTATATCCACCGAAGAACGGTAGCATCAAGTGTAATCCATAACTCAGGATTCTCCGCAGGAAGGGGTCTAGCGGGAGGAATGATGTGATGAAGAACTTGATAAGATATAGCGTGAATTTTAAACAACTCTGCCCACGTTGCATATTGAACGTTTTCCATATCAAGGACAATAGGGACACTTAGCTTGATATTGGAAACCGTGAGGGCAGGGTGAAAATTGTTCTTAGACATATTGAAAGAACAAAGAAGGAGGGGAAATTTAAGAGAGGTTTTTGAGAGCGGAAGACAAAATTTTGGAGAGAAAACCCGAGGGGGGGGGGGGTTCTCGGCCACAAGGCAAAAGTTGAGAGAAAAACTTTTGTGTAGACCTAGTCTCTTGATACCATGAAAGAAATAATCCCCTTGATTATTTTCATTAATTAAAAGGCTATATATACAAGTTACATATTTCCATAATAGGAAAATCCTTTTCCTATTCTACTTCTAAATCCTTATTCTGCCATAATTCTAACTATATAATTATGGTAAGTGTATAACACTAATTAAGGTATCATTTATATTACAATATAATACAAATATATATACCATATATACAATATCCTAATGTTACTAGGATTTTGCAGATCTGGCCGAGAGGCCCACTCCTTAGGCCCAAGGCTGCTGGAAGACAACTCTGCTGAGCTGCTGGCCGAAAGCCCACTGCTTCATATAATTCACTGGAGGCCGAAAGCCCACTGATGCTTGCTGTTTAGCCCACTGCTTTAACTCATTGATATATATGTGATATACACTGCTGTATATTCAGTGTATATCACATGTATATTGCCCTGTTTAACAGCAACATGTCAGCTCTGAGATATGTTAACTCCTGCTAAAATTTGATTAGCATCTTGATTCATATAATGTAAGTCTAAATCGTTAAACAGATTTATATTCACCAAGTTGAGTTAAAAGTAAAATAGTATATGGAATAAACTGCAAAAGAAGTTTTCTTAGCTTTTTCCATGCGGAGGAGTTCCAACATTCATTCTCCAACTGCATAGGTAGCATTTTCTAAACTTTTTGTCATTAAATAAATTATTTTGCATCTACAATAATGCATTCACCAGAATTATTGTTAGAACATTAAGACATGCCTTAACTAAGCTAACTATGTAACCCCCTCTCTTCTTTTTCTTTTAGATTTTCGTTTCGCCTCAAATATTGTAGCATAGAAATGTGAAACCAAAAGTAGCTTTTACATATCTGCTTAAAGAGAGTAGGTCTGTCGAAACTGTAAACGTGTAAATATAGGAAACAGTATATTCCCTACCCATAATTAGAATATTTCCATATATTATGTAAATATAATTATGGTAAGACTAGGATTCCTCTTTTGTATAGGCTTAGGATTCCTATTGTATAAGGGATGAATATTGTACTCTATATATACCTTGATATTAATGAAAGACTCCCCAAGGGAGATTAATATCATCTTACATGGTATCAAGAGCCAAATAAACAAAACCCTAAAAACCTTTCTCTTCCACAAGCTGACGGCTGCTCTCCTACGCCGCGGCCCTCCCGGATTTTCTTCTTGCTTTTCGGGTTTTGTTCTTCCTTTCTTCTCTTATCTAAATGGCTATCCCTGATTCTTCCACAATTTCTGACGCATCTACCTCCACAAATCCCACCACAAAGTCATCACCCCCGTTTCATACCGCCCTTACTGTTTCCAACATCAAGAACCATATTCCCATTATTCTTGATCAAGAAAACAACCAGTATTCTCCCTGGGTTGAACTTTTTCGCAATCATGCATGTCTCTATAACGTGCTTGACCATATTGATGACACTATTCCGCGCCCTACGGAGGTTGATAATTCTATCTGGCATCGCCTAGACGCCGGCGTCAAACAATGGATATATGGTAGTATCTCTCAGGATTTGCTCCTTACTATCATGAAATCTGACTCCACAGCCCTTGACTTGTGGAATCGTTTGGAGGAAATTTTTCAGGACAACAAGCACACTCGTTCCGTGTATTTGGAAGAACAGTTCAACAAAACACGTCTTGAAAACTTCTCCAATGTCTCTGAGTACTGCAAGCAGCTTAAACTTCTAGCGGATCAACTCTCCAACATCGGCACGCCTGTCACTGACGATAAAATGGTGCTATAAATGATTTTTGGCCTTACTAAGGGCGAATATGATACTTTGGCCACCATAATTCAACAGGCAGATCCGCTACCGAGTTTTAACAAAGCTCGCTCACAATTGTTGCTCGAAGAAACCCGTCGTGCTAAGCAGGATGAGAACGCCCAGTAGGTGTTAGCTGTCGACACGCAACCCCAAGATTAGACGCCACCAGACAACTCCCAACAGTGGCAGGGCCGCGGCGGCAAGGGTGGAAAAGGCCGCGGCGGTAGAGGAGGCCGTGGTCGTGGCAAGGGTCGCGGTCAACAGAACCAACAAAGCAGTAACAGCAACAGAGATCGCAAAAAAACTAGGCCGCGGCTCCTCAGCAGTTCGTCTACAGCGCCGCGGCGCCCCAATGTAAAGCCGCGGTGCCCCAGTTCAGAGCCGCGGCGCCAAGTCCATTTCAGTACCAGCAGCCATACAATCTGTATTCTTACCCCGATTTGTTATGCCCCGCTCCAGCCCCACAGCAGGCCTACTTCATGCAAGGTCAGGTCCCGCAGCCCTCATCCGGCATGACACCCACTGAGTTGGGTCAGACGTTCAACACCCTCTCTATGCAACAGCCTGACAATACTTGGTACATGGACTCAGGCGCCACATCTCACGTCACCCAGTCTGCAGGTACTATTCCTAAACTATTTAGTGTAAAGCATCCTCAATATGTTACAGTTGGTAGTGGACAACGCATTCTAGTTAAGGGTTATGGTACCTCATACACACAACATCCTCATCCACCCTTCTCTCTCAAAAACACCCTATATGCCCCACACATGATTAAGAACCTCATATCTGTCCGCCAATTTACTCGTAATAATTCTGTCTCTGTGGATTTTGACCCTTTTGGTTTTACTGTGAAGGATCTTCATACGGGGACACCTTTTACGAGATGCAATAGCACGGGGGATCTCTATCCATTCACTTCCACCTCCGCTGCCAGATCTTGCTCTCCCGTCACTCTAGCGGCTGTTTCTTCTTCAACTTGGCATAATAGGCTTGGTCACCCAGGAGTCCCAATTTTTAATTTTCTTAGAGGCAACAATTTCATTGCTTGTAATGGGAAACTTGCCCAAAATTGTGTTTCTTGCTCTTTAAGCAAACATATTCGTCTTCCGTTCAAATTATCTACTAGTGTTACATTTGCTCCTTTTGATATCATACATGCCGATTTATGGACATCTCATATCTCTAGTTCTCTCAGTCATAAATACTATCTTGTGTTGCTTGATGATTTTTCACACTACGTTTGGTTATACCCTCTTAAATTTAAATCGAAAGTGTTTGTCAAATTTCTTGAGTTTCGCAAGTTCATTCAAACACAATTTGGAAAAGGCATAAAATCATTTCAGTGCGATAATGGTCGTGAATTCAATAACTCTATGTTTCACCGCTTTTGTACCAATAATGGCATGGTCTTTCGCTTCTCCTGCCCTCACACCTCACCACAAAATGGTAAAGCTGAAAGAATCATCCGCACCATTAACAATATGATTCGCACCCTATTGATTCATGCCTCCCTCCCTCCACCCTTCTGGGTCTATGCTGCTAAAATGTCAGAATACACTCTAAATATTCTCCCTACTAGCACTCTTCACAATATGACCCCTACCGAAATCCTCTACCATAGAATCCCCTCTTATGATCATCTACGGATTTTTGGTTGTCTGTGCTATCCCAACCTTAGCTCCACCGCCCCTCACAAGCTCGCTCCTAGGTCCACTCCATGTGTCTTTCTAGGATTCCCGCCGAACCATAGGGGCTATCTATGCTATGACTTGTCGACTCGGCAGATCCACATATCTCGTCACGTCACATTCGACGAGACCACATTCCCGTTTTTGAATCTTCTAAAATTCCAAAAACAGGACTACTCATTTCTTGACGAGTCTGCCATCTCTCCCCTCATAATCGAACAACTCACATCCTCTGTTCCATCGTCAAAGCCGCGGCCTCGAAGGGAGGCGCCGCGGCGCCTGATTTCCAGAGAGCCATCTCTTGAAACACCATCGACAGCGCCGCGGCCCTGTGCTGAGGCGCCGCGGCGCCCAAACTTCAGAGAAGCCTGTCAACCTTCTAGCGTCGCGACTCTCGATCCAGGAGCCACGACGCCTCCGACGGCTTCGCCCCCACCTTCTCCTTATCCGACTTTACCCCCGTCTCAGACACCACTCCGCCACCCACTGTCCCTACCCATCCAATGGAAACTCGTTCAAAGCATGGAATCTTCAAACCCAAAGTCCATTTCAACTTGTCTGCCCAAACCATCTCTCCACTTCCAAAGAACCCAAAATTGGCCAAACAAGACCCTAATTGGAATGCGGCTATGTATGAGTAATTCAATGCTTTAACTAAATAGCACACGTGGGATCTAGTACCTAGACCTGAGGGGGTGAATGTCATTCGTTGTATGTGGCTATTTCATCACAAGTTTAGAGACAATGGGGATCTTGAGAGGTATAAGGCCCGTCTTGTGGCTAATGGCACAAATCAGCAGGAGGGCATTGATTGTGGTGAGACCTTCAGCCTGGTTGTCAAACTGGCTACCATCCGCACAGTTTTGAGCATTGCCATGGGCAAACACTGGCCGATCCATCAGCTTGATGTGAAGAATGCATTCTTACATGGGGATCTGAGAGAGACAGTCTATATGCATCAGCCACCAGGGTTCACCCATCCAGCAGTTCCTCACTATGTATGCCGTCTCCGTAAGTCACTATATGGCCTGAAGCAGGCCCCCCGTGCGTGGTATGATTGTTTTGCCAAGTATATCTTGCAGATTGGGTTTGTATGCAGCAAGAGTTATACATCACTTTTCATTTTTCATCGAGGTAGTAGCACTGCTTACTTATTACTTTACGTGGATGATATTGTTCTTACTGCCTCCTCCGACGGATTGAAAAATGAGATTACTGTCTTGCTCAAGTTCGAATTTGCAATGACTAATTTGGGGAAGCTGAGTTACTTTTTGGGGATATCAGTGACCAGGTCTGCCAATCATATGTTCTTGTGTCAGCGTAAGTATGCAGAAGAGATTGTGTACAGGGTTAAGATGGCGAACTGCAAAGAGGTGCCTACTCCAATTGATTCCAAATCTAAGCTCAGTGCTATGGATGGTGCTCCAGTCTCTGATCCTACTATGTATAGCAGCCTTGCAGGTGCACTTCAGTATCTCACATTCACCGGAGCCGGACATAGCTTATGCTTTGTTCGGCGGTGTGCTTATTCATGTATGCCCCCGGTGAGTCTCATTTCATCGCTCTTAAGCGTATCATTCGATACATTAAGGGCACTCTTGATTATGGTTTTCACCTATACCCCTCTGCACCAGGCAGGTTGCTTTCATATACGGATGCAGATTGGACAGGGTGTCCGGACACGCGACGCTCCACTTTCGGCTTTTGTGTTTTCTTAGGGGATAATCTGATTTCTTGGTCTGCCAAACGACAGGCTACCCTATCTCGCTCCAGTGCCGAGGCTGAGCACAGAGGCGTTGCAAATATAGTAGCTGAGACATTTACTGTTAGAACTTCAGTGTCCTTTGCGTCAGACATCTATTGTGTATTGTGATAACATCTCTACCATCTATCTTTCTCATAATCCGGTTCAACATCAGCGAACCAAGCATATTGAGATAGACCTACACTTCGTTCGTGAGAAAGTTGCGTTAGGCCATGTCAGAGTCTTACATGTTCCATCATCCTATTAGTATGCAGACATATTTACCAAAGGACTTCCCAGACAGTTATTTCTTAACTTCAGATCCAGTCTCAGCATCTGGCCTCCTCCCGCTCCGACTGAGGGGATGTGTAAACGTGTAAATATAGGAAACAATATATTTCCTACCCATAATTAGAATATTTCCATATATTGTGTAAATATAATTATGGTAAGACTAGGATTCCTCTTTTGTATACGCTTAGGATTCCTATTGTATAAGGTATGAATATTGTACTCTATATATACCTTGATATTAATGAAAGACTCCCCAAGGGAGATTAATATCATCTTACAGAAACACTACCAGAAAGGTTCAACACCAAAGAGTCATCAATTGTTTTTCCAACTTCAATCAGTGAAGTCATATTTTTCATATGAAATTAGAAAATGTATTTAAAAACTTATTTTCCTCCATACCAAACACACCCATAAAGATTATATCTAGGTCAAATTAATTCTTTTGAATTTAACACCAGCCATCAAGAGAAGCAAACACTCTCATCTTCCATGAGACAAACTTAGCATTCACTTGGAAGATCGATCATTTACCCGCATGTGTTATAAACTTATAAGTTTTCCTCTTTTTTTCTTTCTAAGCTCCTTGAGAAAGATATTAGAATCTGTCAACTATAGGAAGAAGCCAAGCAAGATATCTTATCTGATCATTAAAATGACTTTGGTGCTAAATAGAGAGCAAGTTTGATGTGTTACACAACATTATCAAGTATTTGCAGAAAATTAGAATGAAAATGTGCAACTTGCGTGAGAGACCCTCTCCAGCCTGTTAAAGATAAGAGAAACACTACAAGAATTAATATTCTCTTGTATCCAATAATCAACTCAAGTTTGAATTACTGGAGCTAAAAGTCGATTCTCAATTACATAATGGCCCCTCAGAGCACATTTCTCTGCAAAAGAGATGGACAATAGTTGGCACTCTTAAAACCAAATTAATGAATAAACTCTGCAAATAAAACATCAATCAAGAGACCTAATAAAAAGGAGTTTTCAAGTTGTTCAATCTATCTCCGTCAGCTGTCTTGACATAGCAACATATTCCATATAAAGAAAACTTCACTTACTCAAGTCGACACATAACTACTTATGAATAAATATTTCCGTGATAGACCTCTGCTTTACCATATAGACATCCATGAAGACTTAACTTTACAGGAAGTTCGTAAGTTCAAGATAGATGAATTACCTTAAAAACTACTCTCACTACTTAGAGACTAAAGACAACCTAACACTATAGTTCCACTCCTTTCTACACTTTGCCGCACTTTGCACCATGATCTTAAACACCTCACAACTATTGAACTTCTCCAAGCAACTTCATGTGACCAATTTTTTTAGAAGCTAAATTTGTAGAAATACTTTCTTCTTGATGAATCAATGATATATTGGTTTTCAACAATGAAGTGCTTGAAACAAAAGAATAACACTTCTCAAGTAAACACCAAGATCAAAACAGGTTGTTGATACACATTTATTTACATAAATTATGCATCAACATACAAGATTTTATCGTTCATCAGAATTACTTTCATAATTAGTTAACTTATGGAATATCATATATGCCAATACAGATTTTACGACATTGTTAGAGACATCTTAAAAACACCATATTAGGAATATGCTATTGTTAACACTCAAAACTGTTTAGCCGAATCAAGTGACAACCGAAGGTGGAAAATGATTCTAAGTCGGTAACTGAGCGGAATCATAACTGAATCCGTTAATCCTTACCCTCGGCTAGAAAAGCATTATCGGCTATTATAGTAGTCTGGCCGAGTCATAATTCCGAGGAACGGCTGAGACCCACACATACTCGGACGCCTCAAAGACTAAGTCAAAGGACCTTCTAGAAAAGGTAGCAACCAGCAACAACCAAAAAGGAGTGCCGTCGATCGTGCTAGAGGTCCAGGCGAAAAAATCGGCACCACCTCCTCATAGTTAGCTAGTGGATTTAGTGGGTAGTTCGGTGGCTAACATAGGGGGTCACATTTATTTTTTTGCAATATAAATATAGGAATCATTTGTATAGAAAAACACAACACAATCAATCAAAAATCTGATTTTTTCATATCTTAACTCTATCTTTATCGCCTTTATTGCACTCTGGCTGTGTTTATGTTTATTACCACTTAGTTTACTCAATCACCATCCTAACACTTTCTGGAGTAGTTGGGGAACCCATTACTTGAAGTTAGAGTTCCGCTTACGGCCCAAATCGCTTTGTTAAGGAATCAATTTGTCATCCGATAAAATGGCAAACACTTCGGAGGGAAAAAAATTTGGCACGCCCAGTGGGACCATATGTGATCTCATAACGAAGTTTGATTCTCCAAGTCAGGATCACACTTGGCGTATGCGCCTAAGGTCTGGTAAGAAAATGAACCCAGAGTCCAGTTCACATTCTAAACAGAATCCTCCCAGCAGGAACAACGGGCCACCATCTTCTTCCGGTATGCCTACATCGGTTGATACCCCTCCACTTCCTCCATCATCCAAAGCTATGGGTGAACTTAGTCAAACTGAAGATCCAACTGTTATGACCACGTCTTTCATTAGACAATAAATTAACTTAGGCATCCACGACATTATGTACCAGGTTTCCAAACAAATGGCCGACATTGTCAAGCTAATGGTGCATAATGAGGTTCAGCAGGCGAGAGAATTGGAAGCCAATTGATTGCATCCAGGAGAAGGTTCGGCTAGTTCTGTTATCCATCTGACAAGTGGCGCTGTGCAACATGCAACTGCGACTACATGTGTTATTCCTCAGCAGAATGTGTATCAGTCAGTACCTACTCAGGTACAACCGACAACACACCTAGGAGCACAAGCCCAGTCACTTGGTAACCAGTCTACTATATGGATGCCACCAAACGCTGGGGGGCAAATTGTTCCACTCGATCAAGAAAATATGCAGTATGGACAGATCTATATGGCTCGGAGACCAGTTCAGGCATTCGGGCACCTTGGTTTGCCGCCCATTATGCCGTACGCTTATGCAAATGGCCCTACGGCACATGCGACCAATGCTGGCCAGCCGAATTGGCTGCTGATGGGCTCTGGCTATTTCCCTGCTAAGCTATCTAGTGACGTTGTCTATAGCGGGGCACCATTTCAGCAGTCGCAGCTGATACCCAATCCATACCATCCAGGAAGCGCAAACTTTCTACGAACGACTGATGTCCGAGGAGAGCAGACATAGAACACTATTCCACCTTATCTTCAAGTTCCGCCGGCTGTTCTAGGAGCTCAGGTTGCAGGCTTTGGTGGCTATACCCAACAGGAACAGTGGGGATATACTCCACCTGTTAGTAACGGCCAGCAGATACCTACAACTTTCAAAACCCTGTTCAATAAGGTGCAGAATGGAGGCCTCGAGTTCAGAACGCGTACCAGCCGGTTCCAGTTGAGAATCGGCAGGGGACGTCACAACTGATAAAACCTGAAACCATTGCTGGTACCATGAGGAAGTACTTTGGCATCCAACTGAAACCCTTCAACAGGCCTGTTTACAGGAAGCCCTACCTCGATTGGATAGATCGGGTAGCATCATTACCAAGAGGCTTCAAAATACCAGATTTTGCCACCTTCTCGAGTGATGATGACAAATCTACTATTGAGCACATCGGTGGATTTACTGCCAAATATGGCGAAGTTGGCCAGAACGAGTATTACAAGCTGCATCTATTCCCCGTTTCCCTAACCAGAACAACATTTGCTTGGTACTCATCATTGGCCTCCGACTCCGTGCAGAGTTGGGCTAAAATGTAGCATTGTTTCCATGATAGATTTTATTGGCCCCAACCTCAAGTCATTGTAACTGATTTGATGAATCTCAAGCAATAGGTCAATGAGTCGGCTACCGATTATATCGAGAGATTCAGAAGGAAGGTTGGGAAATGTACGATTTACTTTCCTAAATCGGAATGCGCCCACATGATAATCAATAACCTGCATCCTCAGCTAAGGGAGAAATTAGTGGGACGGTCCTGCTCTGACTAAATCTAGTTAGCCGAGAAGGCTAGCCAAATAGAGTAGTATATTCAGGAGAAGGAGAAGAGAAGAGCCAAACGAAACAGAGGCTCTCATTTGGTATCCATTATTGAGGTAGACCAGTCTGACTCAGAGTCAACCGATTACACGGCAGATGCAATGGTAGCCGATATTGTCGGGGGCAAGGTTTATTCTTTCCCAGATTTGAAAGCTATGAAAGGTAAGGAGACGAGCTCAACTGACGACAGGGTCGGTTACTCGTTTGACATTACAAAGGCAGATCAGATCTTTGATCATCTGCTTAGGGATAAACAGATTCGGCTTCTTGATGGCCACAGGATTCCACCTACCGAAGAGCTCAAGGATAAGAAGTATTGTAAATGTCATAACTCCTATAACCACACTACTTCTAATTGTATGGTATTCAGAAAGAAATTCAAAAGGGTATCAAGGAGGGGAGGTTCAAGCTAGCTGATAAGAGCTTAGCGAAGATGTCTGTTGATACTGACCCCTTTCCCGCAGTACTGATATCTATTATGTCTTTTGCTAGGCCAGATCAATCAAAGGACGTCAATGGGAAACAACCGATGAAAACTATGTGGGTCCCAAAGAAGCCCACCAATAAGGAAGAGGTCGCCAGGACCTCTGTGTTTGATCGGCTAGGCAACTTACATGACATCTATGAGGACACGGACATGCAACCAGCTAGAATCAGTGTTCGTGGCTGTCCTTACAAACAAGAACACATTGTTTCGGAACCTCACAAATAGTACCCAACATTAAAAAGGGACCCAGCAGACCTCAAGAGCATGCTTGAGGGGCAAACACGACTGCCAGTCAACGAAAAGCTAAGAGTGCCCCAGATAGGTGAGGAACCACTACCCATGGCTAAACAGAGAGTGTCTGAGTTCAACGTAAGGGAAGACATTTCTTCCTTACGTATCACAGTGAGGGATGAAGGTCAGCTGAGATCCCGGAGGATGATTAAGCCAACCGCTAATATAGAGGAAGGAAAGTGGTTCATTAATCAGGCTTCTGGAAAGAAAGAGGCATCATCGGATGTCATATCTAGGATGTAGAAAAGAAAGATACAGTGCCCAAAGCCTTACGCAAGATGAAGCTAACGTTGCACATGATAGCTAGCGGTGAGGCAGCCGATAAGCAGGAAATTCCTGAGTCTGCCGTAGCTGAGGCTATCGAGCGGGCATTCAGCTCAACCTCTTCAGAGACAAGGATGCATGAAGTTGAAGCTTTGGACCAACCAAAACTGAATATACAGCTTGGTGACAACCCAACAGATGAACCTCAATTGGAGACTACTATTCTAAAGGAATCCCTAGCCGAGGGGGTTCCACAGGTCGCACAAAGGATTCAAGCATTAGAGCCCTAGTTGGTTCCTATATGCCTCCAGGAGATGGAAGATATTAACTTCTCGTTAGCCGAATTGGATGAGGTAGGAGACTCCATCCTTGATTTATTTAAGCAAGATACAGTCGATGAGATTTGGGCAGCCATTGAAATGGCCAGCCTGATTCCATGCCCTAAGCTGGACAACATAGAAGGCGATGTGTGTGTAGAAGACACTAAATGGGTGACATTAGCCGATACCACAGCTAGGACGCTTTGAGCACTGTATTTGGTGCACCTACAGAGGATATAGTTAAACACCTCAAACCCCTCTATGTTAAGGCTTACATTAACGGCAAAGCTTTTAGTCGAGTGTTCATCGACAATGGGGCTGTGTTGAATGTGATGTCGTTGATTACTTTGAAAATCCTCAACAAAACTAGGGAGGATATCATCCCAACTAACATGAAAATTGCTAGCTTTATGGGAGAAACCTATGAAGCTTTGGGGATCTTAGTAGCAGAAATCACCGTAGGTCCTAAGACGATCAGATATGCCTTCTTTGTGATAGATGGCAAGCCATCCTATGCCATCATGTTGGGTAGAGACTGGATTCACACCAGTCGATGTCTTCCTTCCACCATGTATCAAAAGCTCATTTTCTAGGAATGAGACAAGATAGAAATCGTCCCAACTGATGATAACCTATTTCAAGTAGGGGTGAAAAACTTGGAAGATGTTTTATATTCACTTTATATGGCTCCCATAGCTGTTGTGGAGCAGTATGAAGAAGGATCTTGGGAATACTACAATCTTACTTCATGAGGTTTTGAAATAAAATAAATAGCCGAACCACAACTTACCTTGGAAGAGTTAAATGATTGAGGAGACCAAAATCATACATGGTCTATGGCATCGGCTAACTGCTTTAAATTCTGAAGCAATAATAGCCTAGGCATCACATGTAGAGGACTACAACAGAGAACCAACACTGGCGACCGATGACATTGAGTTGTTAGTGGAACTTGAATCGCCCATAAGAAGGGCTATGCCTAGTTTTGAGTCTCATGATCCCTTGGAAGATATCAACTTGGGTACTGAGGAAGTCCCTCAGCTAACACATATTAGTGGTTTGCTGAAGGAGGAGGATAAACAAAGCATAACGGCTCTTCTACTACAGTATAAAGACTGATTTGCGTGGGAC
The DNA here is from genome assembly GCA_034509755.1 of Anisodus tanguticus. Taxonomy (NCBI): domain Eukaryota; kingdom Viridiplantae; phylum Streptophyta; class Magnoliopsida; order Solanales; family Solanaceae; genus Anisodus; species Anisodus tanguticus. The sequence continues at coordinate 38,456,628 of CM067545.1, read as the reverse complement.
TATCATGAGATGCCTGGGCTGGATGAACTTTGGTAGAGCACAGGTTGCCAATTAAAGAGGGTTTCACGCCTCATAAACAACCGCCCAGAAGATATCACCCTCAGTTGATACCTCAAATTAAAGCCGAGATTAAACGACTACTGAAAGTCGGGTTCATCAGAACGGCTAGGTATGTAGAATGGCTGGCAAACATTGTGCCAATCAAAAAGAAAATGGAAAGGGTCGGGTATGTATTGATTACAGGAACCTAAATCTAGCCACTCCCAAATATCAATACGTCATGCCTATAGCCAATATGCTAGTCGATTCGGTGGCCGCTAACGGGGTGCTGACATTCATAGATGGATACTCCGGCTATAACAAATAGCAGTAGCTGAGGATGATATTCACAAGACCGCCTTTAGGTGTCCAGGAGCCTTGGGCATTTATGAGTGGATAGTTATTCCGTCCGGTCTGAAGAGTGTTGGTGCTACTTATCAAATGGCAATGAACACCATCTTCCATGATTTGATCGGCAAGACTGTGTAGGTTTACATTGATGATGTAGTGGTGAGGTCTAAGGACTTCAAAGATCATTTAGCCAATCTGGAACAAGCACTAAAAAGAATGAGGGTTTATAATCTTAAAATGAATCTAACCAAGTGCATGTTCGGAGTATCGGCTGGCAACTTCCTTGGCTTCTTGGTACATAAGAAAGGTATTGAGATAGATCAGAACAAAGCCCGGCAGTAATGGAGTCGGCACCACCCAGAACAAAGAAGGAGTTACAAAGCATGCTAGGGAAGATCAACTTCCTAAGGCGGTTCATATATAATTTAGCTGGAAAAATAAAGGCTTTCTCACCTTTGCTTAGGCTTAAAGGGTCAGAAAAGCTAGTATGGGGCCTGGAACAACAAGAGGCATTTGACCAAATTAAAAAGGCCCTAGAAACTCCTCCTGTGCTGGTACCTCCCATGCCAGAGAAGCCATTGAAATTGTACATCTCGACTGCAGATATGTCTATCGGCTGCCTGTTAGCACAGGATACTGACGATGGAACCGAAAGGGCAGTTTACTATCTTAGTTGAATGCTCAATGAAGCTGAAACTAGATATACTGATATAGAGAAGCCTTGTTTGTCCTTATTCTATGTTTGTACAAATCTTGAACATTATTTAATGCCACATGTGGTTCATATTCTGTGCAAGATTGACATCGTCCGATACTTATTGAATAGATCTATTTTGCAAAGACAACTAATGAAATGGGAAATCAAGCTCACTGCGTTTTTGCTCGAGTATAGGCCACTCAGGGCTGTTAAAGGTCAGGCAGTAACCAATCTCCTGGCAGACCACCCTTGTGTAGATGTGGAGGACTCATGCACCCCCTCTACCGCTTGTATGAACGTCGTCCCCGGGACGCTGACTTTTGATGGGTCAAGAACCCAGAAGGGAGTTAGAGCCGAGATAACGATAACCGATCCCAGAGATGAAACATTGAGGTTCTCTTATCGATTAGATTCTGATTTGACAAATAACCAAGTTGACTACGATGCTCTCATCATAGGACTCAAACTCCTAGTCTCTATGAAAACAAAGTACATCAAGATTCGTGGAGACTCTCAGTTGGTTATTAAGCAGTTGGCCGGGGAATATGACTGCAATGATCCAAATTTGTTGGCCCGTTATGAAATGGCTAGCAAGTTACTTAGTAGTTCACATCATCTACATTAAGTCATGTTCCCAGGGGCATGAGTGTTGAGGCTAACGACTTAGCACAAGAAGCTTCCGGCTTTAGGAAGTCTCTACTCACTCTAGAGTATGATGAGCTGCCAGCCGAAGTGTTATCCATGGACCAGATCGACCCATGGAAGCAGAAATTAATCAGCTACTTAAAAGATCCTTACACGTGCAAGGACCTTAAGGTTAAGAGGAGGGCATTGAAGTATATGCTCGTTGATAGTGATCTTTACAAAATGAGTGTAAATGGGGTGCTACTCAAGTGCATTGATAAGGCAGAATCCTTAAGAGTCATAGGAGAAGTTCATGAAGGAATTTGCGGATCACACAGAGCCGGACCAACGATGAAGTGGTTGATTTTCGCCATGGCTACTATTGGCCTACCATCACGGCTGATTGCTTTCCATACTGTAACATCACGTACTTCCGAGCCATGATTTGAATCGCTAGACGTATGTAAATAGACCTGAGTGTTGGAGAATTTTTGGTCATATTTACGTATGCAAATAAAGAAGCCTAGTATGTAAGAGGATGTGGTACCGAAATAATTTAGAACTTAATAAGGGTGGCAACGGGGATTAGTAATAATAGTTGTATGTCCCCAAAGAGGTTATGAAATAGTGCTATATTGCACGATTATGACATTGAGTATATGAAGGTTTTATAAGTCATCAAGATTTAAGTGAATTGGGATCAAGAAATTAAGTGTATGTAATTAATTGAATAAGTATTTTCTTTGGGTTGACACGTGGCATAAAATAGCCAATAGAGGGAATGAGGTGGTCGTAGTAGACTTAGGTGAGTCAAGTAGCATATTACATGCTAAATGACACATGTATAAGGCAAATCACCTTAAACCTTTACATAGCACGTTCTTATCTCTAACTTAAGTATAACAAGATTCTAAAATATTGAGTTCTACATATAGGGCTGTAACGTGATTCCTTAAGCAACATAGGCAACAACCTATTGTTTCTACGAGTTTGAGAGACATTAGGTAACAATAAATTTTCAAAGTGAATTATAGAGGGTGGTGTAGCATCAACATTTTTGGGATATCTCACATGGTTGAAACCACACCTTTCTTGTTTATTTCTTCCTGAAAAAAAATATATTAGTCATGCTGCTTGCGAACCTACGAAGTGGGTTTTTGCTTCAAGGGAAAATATTGTCTTGCTGAGGACCTAGGAAAAAATTCATTGTTTCAAACGTTCCACAACCACATAATAGTGAAACTCCTCTAGTATTCATTTAAGCTTAAATCTGTTGAGTCGTTTGGTCTCGAGGGACTATTATTAGCAAGGAAAGCATCAAAGGTATGTTAAGGCAAATTATTTCTTTCTTTTGGCATGTTCCATGTAACGAAACGTAAACGTAGTATTGCTCCATAAATTATTCTGCTCTTACTAGTCAAGGATATTCCAGTTATTGATTCCTATGTTAAAAGCATGTCTAAATATGTTCTTAAATCCTTATTGAGGTATGTGGAAAAAATATTAATATTTCCAATGTTAGCCGAGGGTACAATGATATTATGTCATCCAATAAGTTCAAAAATATTTTATTGTCATTTATGCATTTTATTCATGTATTATCCTGGACCATATATTGGGAATGGGAAATGGGATACGCAGACCACCTGATCAGCTGGGATATGATGATGATTATGCCCACAGAGGCCAAAATGATATGATGCCCACAAAGGCTGTTATGGGAAGGAATATGGCCAATGAGGCCATTATATATGTATACTGCATTTGCATGTTATAGGAATGAAGATGCCCAATGAGGCCAATATATATATGTATACCACATTGTGCATGATATTCAAGCATATTATGACCCTCAGAGGCATTTACTACTGTCAGCTGTTTCTATTTCAGATTATTTATGTATCTATGTTATGATATTTCTCATGCCTGACATACCCAGTACATTAGTCGTACTGACGTTCCTTTTATCGGGGGACGCTGCGTTTCATGCCCGCAGGTTCACGTAGGCAAAGCGACGATCTGCATTAGTAGGTTGGTGACTCAGCGTATATTGGAGCACTCCCCTTGTTTTGGAGTGTCGGTCAAATCTTGGTACGATAATTTTTGCTTGTATATATGGGTATGACGGGGCCCTGTCCCGACCCTTATGGTGTCATGTACTATTTTAGAGGCTTGTAGATGGTGTCCTGTATGTAGTAGTCATGTATGACCTTCTCGGCCTTGGTATATATATATAAGTTAGGTAATTGGGTTCAGATTGTACATAGCTCTTTTCCTGCATACTATTTTCATATGTTAGTAGAGTACTGGGTGACGACCCTTGTGGCCATGATTAATTATGATTAGATATTGATGGTATGATAGGTGGTACTCGGCAGGAAAGGTCCGGGTACCCGTCATGACTCTCCAGATTGGGTCGTGACAAACTTGGTATCAGAGCAGGTCTGTCCTAGGGAGTCTACAAGTTGTGTCTAGTTGAGTCTTCATTATCGGTGTGTTGTGCACTACATTTATAGACATGAGGCTACCAGGAATTTAGGATGGTTTATTTTTCCTTCTTGATCAAGAATCGTGCTATAGAACTGAGTTATAAGCATTTCACTCCTAATCCATCTCGAGTTTATGATTCTAGCAATGCCTACAGTAAGGAAGAAGTTCAAGAGTATGAGGGCGTTGGATACGGCTGCAGGCGAAGGTACTAGCCGATTGCCACCCGTTAGCGAGGGCCAGAGTGAGACCCACGGTGTGACTCTTTTATTTGATTCCCCGGCTTCACTACCTCCAGAGGAGATTAGTAGGGCTACAGTACCCCCAGTTCCTCCACTTGATACTCCAGATGTGGATCTTGATTTGCGAAGTGTTGTACAATTATTGACTCGGTTAGTGGCCGCTCAGGCCTAACGTCACATTTCCAGTCCTTCTGATAGAGCTGCTAGCGTGAGAGCCTGGGATTTCATCAACCTAGACCCTTCGGTATTCACAGGATCGGACCTGAACGCGGACCCTCAGAATTTTCTGGATTAGATACAGCGTACCTTATGGGTAATGGATGCTACCGATACTAAGTCGGTTAAGTTTGCTTCTTATAGACTGCGGGATGTCACGGTGACCTGGTATGAGACATGGGAGCATTCTAGGGGACCTCGTCCTTCACCAGCAGGATGTAGAGAGTTTTCAGAGACCTTCTTATAGCATTTTCTACCGGTCAAGCTTCGACGGGCCAGACATGATAGATTTCTACATCTTGAGCAGGGCAACATGAGCGTTATAGAATATAACTTGCAGTTTAATTCATTGGCCAGATATGCTCCTACGATTATAGCTGAGATGAGTGACCGGGTACATAGGTTTGTTACTAGCTTGGGGCCGCACTTGGTCAATGAATGTACTATGGCTTCTTTGAATCCAAATATGGATATTGCTCGCATTCAGGATTATGCACAGAATCTGGAGGACTGTAAGAGACAATAACGGGTAGATTGAGAGCATGATAAGGGCTAGCATAAGAGGGCTCGATCTGTAGGTGACGTGAGAGATTTTAGAGGTGGCCCCAAGCCACCACTTTATAAACGCCCATCCTACCCGGCAGCTAGCGTATCATTATATTTTTAAAGGTCAAGGGATGATCAGTATGTTCAATCGGGACCAGGTCGGAGTTCACGAGCGTCAGAGTCTTACTATAGAGGGGATTCTAGTCAGAATAGGTCGCCATTGGCTTGATGTGAGCAGTGTGGTAAGGCCCATCTAGGGTCATGCCGACAAGGATCAAATATGTATTATTCTTGTGGTGAACCTAGTCATATTAGGCGGGAATGTCCGACAGGAGGTGCAAGCGTTAGGGCCCAGCTGGTCGGATCTGCAGCAGCTTCATCACATTCAGTACGCCCGTTAGGGAAAAGTCAATAGACATTATCCGATCGAGGCAGAGGTAGGGGCTAGAACCACACTTATGCATTGATGGAACGACAAGATCAGGAGTCCTCACCTGATGTCATTACAGGTATATTATCGGTCTTTTAACATAATGTGTATGCGTTATTAGATCCTGGCTCCAATCTATCATAAATTACCTATTTTATTGCCTCTAAATTTCGTATGGAGCCTGAGTTGTAAGAGATCCATTTATGGTATCCACACCAGTTGGTGAGTCGATTGTTGCTAGACGGGTCTATCGAAATTGTGCAATATTAGTTTGTAGCCATCAGACACTAGCGGATTTGGTAGAACTAGATATGGTTGATTTTGATGTTATTATGGGCATGGATTGGCTGGCATCATGCTAAGCTAATTTTGATTGCCGAACAAAGATTGTTAGATTTCAGTTCCTAGGCGATCTAGTCCTTGAATGGAAAGGTAATACGGTGACGCTAAAATGTAGGTTTATTTCATACCTCAAGGCAAGAAAGATGATCTCCAAATGTTGTATATACCATTTAGTCCGGTCTAGAGATATCGATGCCGAACCACCTACTTCTCAATCAATTTCGGTGGTTAATGAGTTTCTTGATGTATTTCCAGATGAACTTTCAGGCCTTCCTCCCGAAAGGGAAATTGATTTTGGTATAGACGTGCTGCCAGACACTCAGCCGATATCTATTCCTCCTTATAGAATGGCTCCAGCTGAATTGAAAGAATTAAAGGAGCAATTAAATGATCTGTTTGAAAAGGCTTTATTAGGCCTAGCATATCTTCTTGGGGTGCGTCGGTATTGTTTGTACGAAAGAAAGATGGCTCATTACGGATGTGTATCGACTATCGGCAGCTGAACAAAGTCACTAATCAAGAACAAGTACCCTCTTCCCAAAATTGATGATTTGTTTGACCAGTTAGAATGTGCAAGATGTTTCTCAAAGATTGACCTAAGGTCGGGGTACCATCAGCTAAGGGTTAAGGAGAAGGACATTCCGAAAATGGCTTTCAGGATAAGGTATGGGCACTTCGAGTTCTTAGTAATGTCATTTGGACTCACAAACGCACCGATAACATTTATGGATCTAATGAATAGCGTGTTTCGCCCATTCCTGGATGTATTTGTGATAGTGTTTATAGATGATATTTTGGTTTATTCTCACTCGGAGGCAGAGCATGTGGATCATTTGCGGATAGTATTACAGACGCTACGGGATCATAAGTTGTATGCTAAGCTCTCCAAGTTTGAGTTTTGGTTGAATTCAGTGGCTTTCCGTGGTCATATAGTGTCAGATGAGGGTATAAGAGTTGACACTCAGAAGATTGAAGCGGTGAAGAATTGGCAGAGACCCACGACTCCATCAGAGGTCCACAACTTTCTGGGCTTAGCCGGCTATTATAGGAGGTTTGTAAAAGGGTTTTCTACCATATCATTATCATTAATAAAGTTGACATAGAAGGACATAAAATTCAAGTGGTCCGATGCTTGTGAGCAGAGTTTCCAAAAGTTAAATGATAGACTAACATCGGCACCAGTCCTTACTCTTCCAGAGGGTCCAGAAGGCTATGTTATGTATTGTGATGCCTCGGGAGAGGGGTTAGGATGCGTGCTAATACAGTATAGTAAAGTGATTGCCTATGCTTCAAGGCAATTGAGGAAACATGATAAAAGCTATCCGACATACGATTCTGAGTTGGCCGCAGTGGTCTATACATTGAAAATTTGGCGGCACTACTTGTATAGTGTTCATGTAGACATTTTCATGGATCATAAAAGTCTGCAGTACATATTTAAACAGAGAGAGTTTAACTTGAGGCAAAGAAGATGACTTGAATTATTGAAGGATTATGATGTAGACATCTTATACCATCCCGGTAAAGCTAATGTTGTAGCAGATGCGCTCAGTCGTAAGTCGATGATCAGCTCGACTCCGGTGCAGGTCGAAATGAAGGAGTTAGTAAGGGAGCTCCATCAGTTAGCTAGTTTGGGAGTTCGACTAATGGATTCGGAAGCTGGTGGTTTTGTGATTCGGAATATGTCATAGTCGTCTCTCATATCGGAAGTTAAGGAACGATAGTGGGAAAACCCCAGTTTGAGACAAATCAGAGAAGGCATTCAACAGAAGAAGACCACAACCTTTGAGATTGACAAACATGGGGTTCTCAAACACCAGGGTCATTTATGTGTGCCCAATGCAGCGAGATTGTGAGATAGAATTATGACAGAGGTCTATTGCTCACGATATTCCATTCACCCTGGATCTACTAAAATGTATCATGATCTCAAGGGTATTTATTGGTGGAATGACATGAAGAGAAGCGTTGCGGAATTTGTAGCTCGATGTCCTAATTGTCAGCAAGTAAAAAATAGAGCACCAAAAGCCCGGTGGCTTGACTCAGAACATTGAGATCCCGATATGGAAATGGGAAATGATTAATATGGATTTTGTTACGGGTTTACCTAGTTCTTATTGTAAGTTCAATTCTATTTGGGTAATTGTTGACTGACTGACCAAATCGGCTCATTTTCTGCCGGTCAAAACTACCTACACAGCCAAGGACTACGCGAAGTTGTATTTTAAAGAGATTGTTCGCCTCCATGGTGTGCCTATTTCTATTATATCGGACCGAGGTGCATAGTTTACAACTAACTTCTGAAAATCATTTCAAAAAGGGGTTAGGTACCCAAGTTAATCTTAACACAACTTTCCACCCTCAGATAGACGGGCAGGCCGAGCGTACGATTCAGACGCTCAAGGACATGCTACGAGCTTGTGTATTGGACTTTAATGGAGGTTGGGGTGATCATTTACCCCTCATTGAGTTTGCATATAATAACAGTTATCATGCTAGTATTAAAATGGCTCAATATGAGGCTTTTTATGGACAGAGATGTAGATCTCCTATCGGATGGTTCGAGGTAGGCGAATCAGAGTTATTCGGGCCTAACTTAGTACACCAAGCCATATAGAAAGTGAAGCTTATCCAAGAACGATAGTTAACCGCTCAGAGTCATCAGAAGTCGTATTTAGATGTGCGACGACGAGACTTAGAGTTTCAGGTAAATGATTGGGTCTTCTTAAAAATCTCTCCAATGAAGGGTGTAATGAGACTTGGGAAAAAGGGAAAGCTCAGTACAAGGTACATTGGGCCATATCGCATAACTCGATGAATCGGCCAAGTAGCTTACAAATTGGACTTGCCTTTGGAGTTAGAATTCGTTCATCCAATTTTCCATGTGTCTATGTTGAGAGCATGTATTGGAGACCCTTCCCGAATTATGCCAATTGACGATGTGATAATTATAGAGGATTTAACATAAGAAGAGGTTCCTATTACCATCTTAGATCGACAAGTCCGCAAGTTGAGGACTATAGAAGTAGACTCCGTGAAAGTTCTTTGGCTGAATAGGAACGTAGAAGAAATGGCATGGGAGGCAGAAGAGGAGATGAAACTCAAATATCCAAATCTATTCCAGACCAACGTTAAGGTTCCAAAAGAAGCATAAGGTAAGTTCTATTTCATATTATTATAATTACTGCCTGATGACCTGTTAGGCCTGATGTAGTGATATATGTTATACTATATGGGTCGTGAAAAGAGGGGGGGTTATGTTTTCAGGCTACGTGATGGGGATTAGATACATCACCACAACATTCGAGGACGAATGTTTCTAAGGGGGAAAGGATGTAACATCCCGTACTTCCGGGCCATGATTTGAATCGATAGACGTATGTAAATAGACCCGGGCGTTGGAGGATTTTTGGTCATATTCACGTATGCAAATAAAGAAGCCTAGTATATAAGAGGATGTGGTACCGGAATAATTTAGAACTTAATAAGGGTGGCGATGAGAATTAGTAATAATAGTTGTATGTCCCCAAATAGGTTATGGACTATTGCTATATTGCACGATTATGACATTGAGTATATGAAGGTTTTATAAGTCATCAAGATTTAAGTGAATTGGGATCAAGAAATTAAGTGTGTGTAATTAATTGAATAAGTATTTTCTTTGGGTTGACATATGGCATAAAATAGCCAATAGAGGGAATGAGGTGGTCGTAGTAGACTTAGGTTAGTCAAGTAGCATATTACATGCTAAATGACTCATGTATAAGGCAAATCACCTTAAACCTTTACATAGCACGTTCTTATCTCTAACTTAAGTATAACAATATTCTAAAATATTAAGTTCTACATATAGGATTGTAACGTGATTCCTTAAGTAACATAGGCAGCAAACTATTGTTCTACGAGTTTGAGAGACATTAGGTAACAATAACTTTTCAAAGTGAATTATAGAGGGTGGTGTAGCATCAACATTTTTGGGATATCTCACAAGGTTGAAACCAAACATGTCTTGTTTATTTCTTCCAGAAAAAAAGAAGATATAGTCATGCTGCTAGCAAACCTACGAAGTGGGTTTTCACTTCAAGGGAAAATATTGTCTTGCTGAGGACCTAGGAAAAAATTCATTGTTTCAAACGTTCCACAACCACAAAATAGTGAAACTCCTCTAGTATTCATTTAAGCTTCAACCTGTTGAGTCGTTTGGACTCGAGGGACTATTATTAGCAAGGAAAGCATCAAAGGTATGTTAAGGTATATTATTTCTTTCTTTTGGCGTGTTCCATGTAACGAAACGTAAACGTAGTATTGCTCCATAAATTATTCTGCTCTTAGTAGTCAAGGATATTCCAGTTATTGATTCCTATGTTAAAAGCATGTCTAAATATGTTCTTAAATCCTTATTGAGGTATGTGGAAAAAATGTTAATATTTTCAATGTTAACCGAGGGTACAATGATAGTATGTCATCCGATAACTTCAATAATATTTTATTGTCATTCTTGCATTTTATTCATGTATTACCCTGGACCATATATTGGGGATGGAAAATGGGATACGCAGACCACCTGATCAGCTGGGATATGATGATGATAATGCCCACAGAGGCCAAAATAATATGATGCCCACAACGGCTGTTATGGGAAGGAAGATGGCCGATGAAGCCAATATATATATGTATACTGCATTTGCATGTTATGGGAAGGAAGATGCACAATGAGGCCAATGTATATATGTATACCACATTGGGCATGATATTTATACATATTATGGCCCTTAGAGGCATTTACTGTTGTTTCTGTTTCAGATTATTTATGTATCTCTGTTATGCTATTTCTCATGCCTGACATACCCAGTACATCAGTCGTATTGACGTTCCTTTTGTCGGGGGATGCTGTGTTTCATGCCCGCAGGTTCATGTAGGCAAGGAGACGATCCGCATTAGTAGGTTGTTGACTTAGTGAATATTGGAGCACTCCCTTTGTTTCGGAGTGTCGGTCAAATCTTGGTACGATAGTTTTTGCTTGTATAAATGGGTATCGTGGGGCCCTGTCCCTACCCTTATGGTGTCATGTACTATTTTAGAGGCTTGTAGATGGTGTCCTGTGTGTAGTAGTTATATATGGCCTTGTCGGCCTTGGTATGTATATATATAAGTTGGGCAATTGGATTCAGATTGTACATAGCTCTTTTTCCGCTTACTATTTTCATATGTTAGTAGAGTATTGGTGATGGCCCTTGTGGCCATGATTAATTATGATTAGATGTTGATGGTATGATAGGTGGTACTCGACAGGAAAGGTTCGGTACCCGTCATGATCTCCGGTTTGGGTCATGACAAATACGCAAAAGGTTGTGAAAAGTGTCAGAGACATGGACCAATCCAATGGGTATCAGCCGAGGTATTGCACCCGATCGTGAAGCCCTGGCCTTTTAGAGGATGGGCTATAGACCTCATCGGCAATATTCACCCACAGTCGGCTAAGGGACATACTTTCATTATTGTGGCTACCGATTACTTCACTAAATGGGTAGAAGCACAACCGATGAAAAAGGTTCATCAGACAGATATCATTCAGTTTATCCAATACCAGATCATATATAGATATGGTATCCCTGAGACGATTACAACTAATCAAGGGACAGTATTCTATGGTTCTAAGGTGGCAGCCTTTCCTCAGAAATTTGGGATCAAAATGATCACATCCTCGCCTTATTACGCACAGGCGAAGGGGCAAGTCGAGGTAGCTAATAGGCTTATTATGGACATAATCAGTAAAAGCGTGAAGGCTAAACCGGTAGTATGGTATCTCACTCTGGATGAAGCTATTTGGGCAATCAGGAACTCTAAGTCTACAGATACCGGGACAACACCGTATCGGATCACCTATGGCCAAGATGTAGTGTTGCCCTTGGAGATTAATGTTAAGTCATTACGGGTGGCCAAGCAGAATTCTTTAAGCTTAGAAGAATATCAGCAGGCCATACTAATGGAGTTAGATCATCTAGATGAAGATCGACTGATGGCCTTGGAAAGAATCGAAGCTGGCAAACAAAAAATGGCCAAAGCATACAACAAACATTTTAAGCCTAAGAGGTTCGCTAAAGGAGACCTGGTTTGGAAAATCGTGTTGCCACTTGGAATGAAAGATCGTAAATTTGGCAAATGGTCGCCAAACTGGGAAGGACCCTTCGTAGTAAGCCAACAGATTGCTGGCAACGCGTATCGACTGAAAGACATGCATGATGAAGAGCTTGACAGAAATGTAAACGGCAAATACTTAAAGAGATACTACCCCTCGATTTGGGGTATACAAGAGTAAACATGAGCCACAAACTGGCTGCCTAGTCATAAAAAATAGACCCTTCCATTTGGGGTGAAGAAATGGCCTGGTCACAGTCGCATGAAAAGTACTTTCCTTCGATTTGGGGAAGACAAGAGTAAACAACAGCCACAGACCAGTTGCTTAATCACATAAATAGACCCTTTGATTTGGGGTCGATAAAACTAGGGAGCCGAGTTGGTCAGCATTCCACCAGCTAGAGGTTGCAATATATCACCAGTAACAGAAGTCTCAAGATTAGCCGAGTCCGCGGATGCTTGGGCATCTTGGGTACCCGCAATTTCCCTTTTTCTCTCAGCTGCAACAATAGCTACTACCTCAGCCACTCCCGCTCTTGCTTGTACCTCCCTTTCAGCACCCAGCTAAGGCTTAGCCACTACAGTTGATGGGACCTTAGTAAAATCCTGAGTATCGGCCAATACCTCCTGAACAACAGAAGCAGCGATGGCTTCAGATTGCAAGTCCATAAGGGTATCGGCTGATAACTCAGCAATAAGATCAGTTGGTAAGGGAGTAGTGATTTTTGGCATTGCTTGAACTAGATGGCTTTTCCACATAGTCCATTCATTCTCCAGTTTGGCCAGCCGTTCGCTACTCGCTTTCTGATCCAGTTCCCAAACCACCTGCTGGTTACCGAGTTCCCGGATTTTGTTATCCAATTGAAGGCTCTACCGAAACAAAAAAGAACGGGATGAGTCGTGGGCACTAATAGCTGAGTCTATGACGCCTATGGCAGGAGTAAAAAGCCCTTACCTCCGCCTGGATCTGTTCCAACTCAACTCGCAGTTTGGATAGCTGCTCCTACAAGTCATTTCTTCGACTGATATTTTGTTGCCTTTCTGCATTTACCTTATTGAAAGAAGACTGAATGTGGTTCTTCTCTTGCCGAAGAGACCCTAAGTGTTGCAGAGCAGCGACAACCTCATCATGGCTATCTTTTATCATTCTATGTAAAGAAAATAAATCATTTAGAGCCAAAGCCATGTCATTGTAAGTGGTTGCCAGAACCGGGGAATCCATTGTTTCTCTTGACAATCAGAGCAAAGAGGATCTCAGAGCATGAAACTCTTCTTTGTTGGCTGGAATTCCCCTGGCGAGAGACTCCACGACTCGCTCTCGATGGATGCCAACAAGATAGGCTGGTAGAGATGCAACGTCGATTGAGCCAAAGTAGCGCAAAAGCACATCTTCTGGGATAATTTCAGATGGTACCTCTAAGTCATCAGTTGGGTGGGCTTCAGCTGAAGAATTATCTCCAGCGGTCTCCTGTACAGAAAGGACAGGTTCAGTATAGAGGCAAGAACCATGAGGTAGTGAAAGACTAAGCATAAGAAAAATGGTATACCTCTACGGCTGCCCCAACATAGGAAGCCTCGACTGCCTTTTCATGAGAAACTGTGGCTTTGAGGGAAGCCGATGATGGGTCCTGCCAATGCACGGGAGCATGAGCCAGGGAAGATGATCCGCCAATATAAAGGGGAGCATCAGAAGCTTTATGCAGCCATCTGTGCCTTATCAGTTGTGGTCCCTGGAGGGCAAACAAAAAATATAAATATTAGTAGTCGATACGAAGATGGTTTAGCCAGCCGAGTAGTATACCTCGATTTCTTTCTTTTCCTCAGCAGGAATAGGAACTTCGGGTCTGTGGGGGCCTTGCTCACTATAATTTTGAATGACAACCCCTCCACTTCGTTAGGGTTGCTTGGGCACTAGTTTTCTGGGTGATGGGGACTCAGTGTCAAAAGTGGTCTCCAGATCAACAAACACTGGAGGAGATGGGGTTGCTAAAAGATACATAATAGATGTTAGCCGAAAATTCACAAGAACAATCTGGCCGGCACATATGTAGAATAAAATTTACCTTTTCTCGTCATTTGCCAAGACCGGGTGGAAGACCTTGAGGCAACATGCCTAGCCGATTTAGAGGAAACAACTTTCAAAGTGGCTTATTTTGTCTACGTTTCAGAGGTTTTTGGGTTCTTCTTTTTTCTCATCAAAATCAACCGATCACCATAGACATCTAAAGGAGATTGAACAAACTTCTCCTTAGCCGATATGGCTCCGCGGTCAATTTATTATTCCTAGAAGTGGGCTTCAGACCACCCAATACGTCCTTGACCGTGAGAATCCGCCCCATATGAGAACCATAGTCCTCCGCTGGGAGAAAGTAAGATCCTCATCGGCTACTTGACGGACCCAATCAGGGGTGGCCCATCTCTCTAGGACCGGTTGCCAATCTGTATAATGGTCTCTTGACATACCATGCAGGGTGGAGACTGCGACAAAATCATCCTGGGGCACAAGGGGTGTTCTCCGAAGAGCATCAGCTAATACTGGCAGGTTTAACAGAAAGTGGTGGTCATCAAATTTATCGAGGATAAACTCAGGAAAATAGAGGGTGATCCACACCTGAAGGAACCACAGGGGACCGGCTAAGGTATCCAGGTTTCTTGAAACTTTTAACCTCGCATGGGCATCACCTAGAGCTATGTAAAGATATGTCAAGAAGAGAGATGCCCAGCTGACATCCCTCCCCGAAACGGCTAACGCCGCATAAATGTCCAGGTCTTTCACAACTGCACAAGAGCCCGTACAGACAAAGTATCAGCTAAACTAAAAAAGCAGAAAAGCATGATGCTCGGCATCATCGACTGGAAGAGGCGATATTTGGTGGTTGTTGGTTAAAAACTGGTCGTATCCTGAAGAGGTCTTTGAAACTTTTATGCCTAAATCAATAACATCTATATCGCTTAGGACATGTGCCTCGGCTCCTGGAATCGAAATGCCAAGTATCTCTGTCACATCAAGCAGTATGGGGGTTATTATTCCCCAAGGGAAAACAAATGTATTGGCAGCGGTCGATGAGTAACCAAGAAAGGCATATATAAGACTGATGTTGTAGGAGGAGTCAAACTCTAACAGCACAATGGCGTCATAGAGACCCGTGCACCTCTATTCGGCTTCTTTGGCCGACTTCACTTGGTCCAACCAAATAGAATAGTTGGTAATCTTGGTCGGCCAGGTACGTAGACTAGACGGACAATGGTCGCCGGTGAACCAGTCACAGGTAATCGGAAGGTCGTATTTCACCGAGCTTAGATGCTGAGAAAGAAGGAGGTCACCTTGTTCAGATGTTCCAAAAGGGGAGAGAAGCAATTGCTCATTTATGATGGCAAAAGTGGGGATTTGGTCATCAGCAGCCAAACCGGTGCTATCCGATCCTAGAGATAGAGAAGAAGATGAAGACATGGTTTTTCTTTTTCTGATGAAGAAATGTGGTTTTCTGAAGAAGGCGAGAAATTTGGGAATGACCGAGAAGATTGAATGAGAAACCTTTTGGTGGGGGGGATGTCTCTCCTAAGTATTTCCTTTTCTTGGAGATATGATTGATACCCTATTGGGAGTATTTTCGTCCAAAACGTGCGGCTAAAAATCCGTCAGAAATTAAATGTGGAAGCCGAGACGTTTTTGTGGAAGGAAAAAAGAACTTTTTAAAGACCATCATTACATTCATTTAAGGCAAAAGTGATTGAAATGACACCTACGGCTGCCACACAAAACGACGACCATTTTGGAATACATCAACTCGACAGCCGCACTTGAGCTAATATAGGGGGGCAATTGTTAACACTCAAAAGTATTTAGGCGAATCAAGTGACAGCCAAAGGTGGAAAAGGATTTTAAGTGGGTAACTGAGCGGAATCATAGCCAAATCCGTTAATCCTTACCCTCGTCTAGAAAAGCATCATCAGCTATTACAGTAGTCTGGCCGAGTCATAATTCCGAGTAACGACCGAGACCACACATACTCGGACGCCTCGAAGACTAAGTCAAAGGACCTTCTAGAAAAGGTAGCAACCAGCAACAGCCAAAAAAGGAGTGTCGTCGATCGTGCTAGAGGTCCAGGCGAAAAAATCGGCACCACCTCCTCATAGTTGGCTAGTGGATTTAGTGGGTAGTTCGGTGGCTA
This sequence comes from Anisodus tanguticus, assembly GCA_034509755.1. Classification (NCBI taxonomy): domain Eukaryota; kingdom Viridiplantae; phylum Streptophyta; class Magnoliopsida; order Solanales; family Solanaceae; genus Anisodus; species Anisodus tanguticus. The sequence continues at coordinate 38,440,344 of CM067545.1, read as the reverse complement.
ACATAGGGGGTTACGTTTATTTTTCTTGTAATATAAATATAGGAATCATTTGTACAGAAAAACACAACACAATCAATCAAAAATCTGATATTTTCATATCTTGATTCTATCTTTATTGCCTTTATTGCACTCTAGTTGTATTTATGTTTCTTACCACTTAGTTTACTCAATCACCATCCTAATGCTTTCTGGAGTAGTTGGGGAACTCATTGCTGGAAGTTAGAGTTCCGCTTCCGGCCCAAATCGCTTTGTTAAGCAATCTATTTGTCATCCGATTTCGTCAACCGATAAAACGGCAAACACTTCGGAGTGAAACAACTATTTTTCTTTAAATAAAATGCAATGTATTTTAGTTGTAGTAAGAAAAGGGGCCTGAGAACTTCCAGCAAAAGATGGCAATATGAAGATACACAAACCTTTGCAATAATATTATCAAAATTATCATCCAGTATAATTAAAGCCCATAGCAAGACCAGTATCAGCCTTCAAGACAACTGCAAAACAAATTAATTTAGAAAATATGGTAAACAAATATCATAAAAGAGAGAGTGAGAGTAAACATGAGTGTTTAATTAGGAGCATACAAACAAAACTACGTATGGAGAGACAATTAAAGCTCTCCACATTAAATTGTACAATTTTGAGATGTGTATAGAATTTTCCTTTCTGATTCCAACTTTCCAAAATATGATATTGTTCATCCGTGAAAGAGCATTAAGTTTTATTCGCCGGAAAAGATAGCTTCAACTATTAAGAAAATTAGTAAAAATTAAAACTGTCATAAAATTCCTAAGTTAGAATTCCATTGTTCCCGGTGAAGAGATCCAAGTCTTCTTTAATTTCAGATCAGATTCAAGAAAGAAAAACCTCTAAAAAATCAGATGTCGGAGCATATCAAATACATTTATTTAAAAAAAAAAAAAAGAGATTTAGTTAAAATTTGGAGGAATAGCTAACCTGAAATTGGAGGATCAATCTGAAAAGACAGATATGAACAGGTTACCCTATGGTGTATAACCAAAATTAGTCCTTTCGAAATCGTCTCAATCATCTCGATTTCTCTTTGGTTTCGACACAATTAAGTTAATTTTCAGTTTTTTTAACGTGATCTAACGGTTATCGCAACCGGTAAAATGTGATAGATTTAAATACCCAAATTTACTATAACATTAAATGAAAATATTTTTCCTTTATAATATCCTACCATGAAAATTAACAGAAGCAATATACTCATTATGTTTACGATAATCACAGGATGTGCCACTTTTATTATGAAGAGGCGTATTAAAATCTATACTATATTACATTCAAATTGGTGTCTATAATTGATTTCGTTGAATAAATAAGTTTATGTACTTTAACTTCCTTTGTAATATGGATAGTATGTTTAGCTGTAGATGATCATTATCTATGGAGAAAGTGTTTTGTTATATGTACCAAAGAGGTTTCCTAAACTTATTTATTTTTATAATAATAATCTATAATTGAATATCCAAAGCAAATATTATAAAAATCTCACCTCAAAGTCTAATAGTGTTACACCCCGAAATTTGGTATACGGATGAGAGCATAGTTAGACGGCGTGAGCCAGTGATTTGAGGTCCTTTTCGAGGGTCCCTTACGACTTAGAAGGGTGTTGTGAGGATGTACAGAAGGTTGGAAGTCATTGAGATTGAAGGAACCATCCCTCGACGAAGTTAAAGTGATACACTAAGTGTTTCGCATCGCGGATGGGATCCGCCTCGCATATGGGGCTGCATATCAGAAGCCAAAAGTTGAAAAAAATTCTGCGAAGGAGTGCAGCCGCATACGGGGCCGCATATGCCATCGTGGATCTAAGGCGGTGGTCGACATTTTTTGCCTATTTAAGTGGTGAAAGCCTCCCTTCACCTCATTTTCGACCCAAATCATTTGCTTTACTCCCTAAGAGGTCCCTTAACATATTTCTAAGATCCAAGAGTCATTCCGAAGCAAATCAACCTTAGTTTAGAATGAAGATCTTGGAAATGACAAGAAGAAGCTTGTGTGATGTCCACATGAAGTTAAGGATTATTGTGAGCTATGTGGAGCTTGGAGTTCAAGTTGAATCTATTATGTAAGGCGTGTATAACACCCTTTTGGTTGTTCTTGAGGTTAATCTTAAGTTAGATGAGTTGTTTATATGAACAATCATGAACTAGAACTTGAAATAAGAAGAGATGTAGTTGTCTTGTTGATTGTACTGACTTGAAGTTATCTATATGAGTTAGTATGGTTAAAAATCATGAGAAGTAGCTTGGTGATGATGTTACTAGTGTTATTATTCTTATTTACATGGAAAGTTTGTTAAAGCAAATAAAATATTGACTAGAAAGCATGTAAAAGTTGAGTTTCATGATTAGTAAAAGTATAAGTTGTTTGGGAGCAATTCTTTGATGTTGGATGGATGAAAAGAATGAAGTATAAGTTGTCTTTGTTGTTATTGTTGTTGTTGTGGATGTTTCCCTTGACTTGGAGAATGTAAGAACATGGGGAGATGATGGCCGATTTACCGTAGACCGAGTTGTCACTTGATAGTTAGTTAGTACATCCCTCCTTGTTGACATGGGTGTTGTTTGTTGTTGTAGCTGGATGATGAGGATACTGAGTGCGTTGTCATCATCGAAGACTCCTTTTCAAGGTATGTAAGGGCTATTTTTATTTTCTGGCATGAATACATAGATTTGTCCTCCTTTATTAGATGCTGAAGGGGGCTAGTTCGCCCCTATGTTCCTCAGTGACTGATTGAGACCGTCTAAGAGTTAAGGAGTCGACTTCAGTAGAGGTCCCGTGTAAGTACTAAAAAGAAGAGTTAGTAGCACCTCTAAGACATTCGTAAGATGTCTATATATAAGCTAAGCATTCCAAATAGAAAGAGATCTGAAGAAATGAGCTAGTAAACCAGTAGCAGAACATAATTAAAGAGCTGATGAAATTGCACTAGCTAGAAGATCAAGTTGTAATAGCCTAGCAAGATGAGCGGGTACGTATATTTGAAGAGGACTAGGATACTCCCTAGATCCAAGAGAAATCGAGTATGAGATACGACAGAATAAGTCTCGTAGAAAGGTATAGCACACGAGTATATAAGGTACGCCTTAGACCTAAGAAAGGAAGAGTGATGCGAGTTATAAAGACAAATTGAGTAGTATAACGAGATAGTCGGCCGAGAGCTAAAATAGTACAAGACTGCCTAAAGCTAACAGAGTAGCTCACGAGATAATAAGTATGGACAGTAGGTTACAGAAAGTTGCTAGACGAGCTATGAGTTATGTAAGTAGGTACTTAGTTTACATATGATTGTTTGTTATGCATGCATGCATGCACTTGCCTTCGGGGCTATGATGTTGACTTCAGGGCTATTGACGTTGCCTTCGAGATTATGATGTAGATTGTCTTCGGGGCTATACAGATATGCACATTTCCTTCGGGGCTATACATATATGCACATTTCCTTCGGGGCTATACAAATACAGATTGCCTTCGGGACTATTGGCCATACAGTTGCCTTCGGGGCTATACATATATAAATTTCCTTCGGGGCCATTTAGATATGCTTGCCTTTGGGGCCATGCACTTGCACACCGTATCCCTTGTGAGGCTGGTATATTGTGTTCAACTTGTATATTAGATAGTAATGTAATAAAGACCATAAACCAGATATAGTAAAGATAATACATAGAGTTGAGATAGAACAGATTGTATAGATAAACAGAGGGTCCAAGCGGTCCAAGCCATAGCGACCAGGTAAGTTGACCGAAGGGTTGTGGTCAGTGCACTCCCATCCCTTTCTTTCAGTAGAGATTCCAACAGGTTTATTCATATTCTTCAGCTTCAGAGTTTATATATATATATATATATATATATATGCAGAATTCTTTATGTGTTACATACTTGGTATATTTTTTTGTACTAATGTCCCATTGACGAGGCGCTGCATTTCATGCATGTAGATGCAGGTAATCAGTTCGTCTAGTGAAGTAGATTGGGATTCATCGAAGGATCGGTAACACTCCATCTCTACTGGATGTAGCCGAGTCTAGAGGTTAGGTAACAAATATTTTGTACAGACTATAGGTAGGCTGGAGCCCTGTCCCAACCATGTTTGATGTCAGTTATCTTTAGAGGCTTTGTAGACACAAGTTCAGTATATTCAGTATATTAGTGGCCTTGCCGGCCTTTGTCTTATGTTTTATTCAGTTTGCCAGTATAAGTGTTTACAGAGGCCCCATTGGCCCATGGTAGCTTATAGTAAGAACAAGTTTGACCTTGTCGGCCTAAGTTAAGATTGCTTTTACAATATGGCCTCAAGGGCCTAGTTTGCCTTCAAGGCTCAAACTGAGAGTTCATCTTGTTACGCTCGGGCCTAACTAGGCACCGGGTGTCAGCCACACCCCTCCTAGATTGGAGTGTGACAAATAGCCTACAATTATCGCCGATGGAATATTGAGTATGATATTTGCTAATATGTTGAAGCTTAAAGTTTAGATAATCACGAATAACAAAATAATGTTGAGTACTTGAGTTGTTGTAGCAACGACAATGAGTTTTAAATTTGGTATTGTACTCCCTTTTAACAAAATATACCTCAAGGCCATGTACCAAGTTCCAAGACAAATATTTTATACTTACTATTCTAAATTAACATATAAGAAGTATATATATATATATATATATATATACGGTTCGGTTCGGGAATTTTTGATATTTTTTATAAAATAAAAAATCCTACCTAATTTTTTGATTGATTATAATTTCATATCAAAACCTACGATTTAAGTAAAAAAAAACCTAAAAGCCAATTCGGTATGGTTCGGTTCGGTTGGTTCGGTCAATTTTTTAAATTGTTTTGACACCCCTAATCTTTATTGTCATCTTCACTCCCTCCCAAATCCCATCGTTTGATCTTTCCGCTTTTCGATAATACAAAAAACTTGAGGAAAACATAGCCGTTATTTGAAGTTCTTCAATATCCCCTTCTTCAACTTTCTTAGAAAGCTGTGATTTCAAGATTTACATTACGTTGAAGAGATATATAGGTATGGGACCCTAATTTTATCCTTTTTTTTTATTTTTCCTGATATTGGTTTGTAATATTTCCTTTTTTTATTCATAATTTTGATTATATTCATGTCTAGGATGAAATATCCCGAAAAATATGATATGAAGAGTACAAATTCTATTAAGAAAGATAACTCAAAAAGTAAGAAATCTGTTCGGAAAGATAAATCGGCGGTGGAGTCCGTTGAAAATAACATGCAACATCGGAAAAGATTTATATTAGAGGAGAAAGAAAAAGACTTGTTCTGTAATTTCATTACTAAATGAAAGAAGGATTCTAATAAATGAGTAGCAAAAAAAAATTTGTGATGTTCATGAAGAAGAAACTGTTGAAAAAAAAAGAACGATGATGTTCATGAAGAAGAAGAAGAAGAAGAATATGTAGTAGTGAAAAATAGTGTTCAAGATGAAGGGAAGATAATGATGATGAAGAAGAAAAAAATGATGATGATGATGCTGATGAAGAAGAAGAATAAAACAATGAAGAAGAAGAAAAAGATGAAGAAGAAGAAGAGGATGAAGAAGATGCTGATTATGAAGAAAATCAAGAAGAAGAGGAAGAAAAGGATGAAGAATTATAACAAGACGAAGAAGAAGAAAACAATGTTAATGAGATGGTCATAGACCTTGCAAGGTATGAATTGACCATATGGAGGGCAAAGTATGGTGGTAATTTCTCTGGCAAGATCTCAGTAAGGTCTAGGATATCAGTTTTTTTCGAATTGATACAAATTATTAGAGCTCAAGGACTTGCCGAATATTTTGGAAGATCTTGTTTTGTCCACCTCATGTCATTGTCAACTCTATGGAATGAATTTAATGGAAAAATTGTTCATTCTCTTCTTCTTAGTCAAGTTACGGAGAATAAGAAGAAGCATGAGATGTGGTTCATAGTGGAGGGAGTGCACTGTTGTTTTGAATTGAGGGAGTTTGCACTGATCACAAGTTTGAATTGCAGAGCTTTTCCCAGTTAGGAAAAGAGGAAGACCATTTTCTCAAGAGGTGTGAGTTTTTGGAATAAACTAAAAAAGCTTACCGGAAATGGGGTTGATCATTGTTGCGCTGCTTAAATTTATTCAAGAAGAAGGTACATTGAGCGATTTAGAGAAGCATAAGGTTTTAATGATTGTCGTTGTCCATACCGTCTTGTTGGCTCACGATGTTGCGAAAAAAGTTGATAAGAAGTGGATCACCATGGTGCATAGTATTAAATTCTTTGAGAAATTTCCATGGGGCAAAGAAAACCTGACCTTTGAATATTTGATGAAGTTGAGCATTCGCAAGATGTACCGAGTATATTGTCAACAAAAGCAATCACCACAGTATGCTCTTTATGTCTACCCTGGACCTTCGTTGTAAGTATTTTATAATGAAAGAATTTGCAGATTATATTATTATAGATTAGTGATTAATATTTTAATGCTTATTCTACTTATTTATTTACTGTGGTCATAGGCATACGAAGCTATGTCGTTTGTTGAAAAAATTGCTGCCCTATCTAAACAATGTCCTTTGCTGATTCTAAGGATTTTCAGATGGCGAATGGAGGAGAAGCCGAACCTGTTGATCCTTTCAGAAATGTAACTGAGCGTGCGGTAATAATATGAACCTATTAATGTACTTGGGTTGGTGATTGCCTATTCTTATTTAATCTGTTGTTGTTTTGTTTACTTGAGGCGGTGAGACCTTTTTTATACCCCGATGATACGGAGAAGAAAAATAAATACATTTAAAATCTTGTAGATTATGATGATGAAGTACTGGACCCGAATATTGATGCCTTAAAGAGGGAGATTGGTGATACACGTCAATTTCGCGTAAAAATGGAACTTGCATTTGGTTCTTGGCACAAAGACCAAGTTGAAGATCAAGATTTTGGATGAAGGGCTAAAGAGATGTGCGTCCATTGTGGTCGTGGGCAAAGTGTCATTGCAAATAGATTGACATAAATTGAGGATGAACTAGTTGTCATTCGCAAATTGCTGGAGACAAAATTAAGAAGACGTTCTAAATGTGTTTCTTATTCGGTTAGGTCCAGTAGAAAGAGGTTCAGGAAGGCATTATAATAAGATCAAAGGTAATGTCAATTTTTGTGACATTTAAATTTAAATAGTAGAAACTGTTATGGTATGTTGTCAATTTTTGTGTTATTCACTTCTGTTAATTTTGAACCAGTTAATGCTCTTGATGGTTCTCATTTGAGTCATCCTGACCATGTTGATGATGCCCATTATGGTCCTTCTAGTCATTTGTCTGATCAGGTTGTTGATGCTAGTTGCAAGACTCTTCTTTTGAATGATCCTGCCCATGTCCACAGTAATGATGGCCCTTCTAGTCCTTTGCCTGATCAAGTTGATGATGCTAATTGCAACTCTTCCTTCTAGTCCTTTGCCTGTTCAAGTTGATGATGCTAGTTGCAAGACTCTTCCTGGTGAGGTTGTTGATTCTGCTGTTGATAGTGAAGATCGATCACCCGATGGAAGAATTACTGATGTCTTAGCACATATACATGGCGAGGATGACATTGAAGAGTTTGGAGATGCTGCTCAAAATGGCTATGAGACTGCCATGAAGAAGTTGTTTAAACAATTATTTAAGTTTCTTTTGAAACAATTATTTAAGTTACTTATGGAATAATTATTTAAGTTACTTTTTGAAATGACTATTTAAGTTAAGTTATTTTTTGGAATAATTGTTTAAGTTTCTTTTTTATATAGCTGCAAATACTCACCATTAACAATTCATTAATGGAAAATATTGATTTACTTTTTTTATACTTAACATTTCACAATTTTCACTATCACAATTCACCAGTTATTATAACGAATATTTTGTGTAGTGCGTATAGTGGTGAAACAAAATTGCCTAACAATTTGCCTAATGAACCTGTTATTATAACAAATGTTTATCTATTGAGTCTTGCCTAACAATTTGCCTAACAATTTGCCTAAGAAACCTGTTATTATAACAAATGTTTTGTCTAAAGAGTCTAGTGGTGAAATAAATTTGCCTAATAATTTTCATAATGAAGCAGTTATTATAACGACTGTTTTAGCTAGTGAATCTAGTGTTAAATTTACCTAACAAATTTTTCTAATGTAGTAGTTATTATAACGAATGTCGTGTCTAGTGAGTCTAGTGGTGAAAATAATTTGTCTAATAATTTTCATAATGAAGCCGTTATTATAACGACTGTTTTAGCTAGTGAGTCTAGTGCTAAATTTGCCCAATAATTTTTCTAATGTGGCAGTTATTATAACGCATGTCGTATCTAATGGTGAAATAAGTTTACCTATTTCAAACATATGCAAACATAAGAACTATCAACAACAACAAAACAAAACAAAACAGAAACTTAAATATTGAGATATTTAGGAAAACATAAACTTAAATATTCATATAATTAACAAAAAAGGCCCATACTGCCATTAAAATACATTTAAATTTAAACACGGGGAGGGGAGTGAGGGGGGAGGGGAGATCAAATCATCCATTTCAATCCCCGCCAAAGACATAGGGCCCTTAGCATGTGAGCAATGCGTCTGATGTTCATCTCCTAGCGCTGAGCATCCTCGTTGATATGTTGTACTAGGCGATTCAGATCAGCTCTTATGTTGAGATAGTCAGGACAAACGTTCCAGTGGTTTCTCATTGGCGGCATTTTGGATCAAGTGAGAAGAGGAAGATAAAGATTGCAAGTGAGAAGAGTAAGAGGTGTGAGTGTTGAATTTATAGGATTGAAAAGGTGTTGTTTCGTGCTTTAGGTGTTACTTCGTACTTTAGTCATCAATTACATCGATTGGTGCAGTGATCAATTAAATCACAATGTTTTACTAAGTGATTTGACTAGGGAAGATGAACAATTGGAGTCTATTAATAATCTTTTTCTTGGATATTAAGTTTCATATGATAATAATATAATATAATTATTAATGTAAGGTTTAAGTTAAATATCGCTTAAATTTGTAAAAACTTAAAATGGTGACTAAAAAATATGCTAAAAGGCATGAAATTGGTGACTTGATATATTTGTTAGAAATAATGTATAATTTATATATAATATAAAGCTAGACATAGAAAATATGATGTGACATCTTTTTATGGCCACCATTTATATATATATATCTTTGGCTTCTTCTAATTATAAAATGACAATATCTAATATTTTAAGTATTTTCCTCTGTGTATTTAATATTTTTACAAAGAGTAACTAGTCATAACTCACACCTCTTCAATTTCTACTCTTAATAATATTTGCATAATGCCCATACTTTTCATGTCCAACATAAAGATTGTAACGTTGTTACAATTCAACAAATGAAATGGCCGGATGGTCACAACAATTGAATTGACAATTAAAAGGGTCATTAAAGTTGCAACAATTTGATCAAAATAATGAGTCATTAAAAGTTTCATATGTGGCTTTTGGGTTGTAGAATAGAGTCTACATAATCCAAGCTTAAGTTTTAACTATACCAAAACTTTTTATGTTATCTATATGTGGTAAGGACAAATAATTTTCTAATAGTTGATGTCTCTTCCTGTTGTTTTTAGTGACCTGGTGTGGTAGTACATGGTATATATACTACTACAATGGATGTCAAGATGATAACTACATTATCGTATGTCATCTGCGGTATAATAGAGTAATCTTCTAATTATTTTTGTTCTACCTATGGATTTTGGTTTGTTCTCTTCCTTTTTTCCTAATTTCATTTATCTTTTACTAACAGATTACAAATTTTCTTTATGGACATGCAGAGTGGTTTTCAGTAGACATAGCTTGTTTTTTGAGTTTTTGAGCAGTTGAGAAGAACAACAAAATTTAAGAACTCAATTTCGATGTCAATATTGGTAAAGTAACATTTTGTGTAAATATATTATTTTATTTCTATACCTTTGTTCTTTGTGCCCGGAAACCACAAGGATATGTGGGTTTTTGTTCTTAATTTGTTTTAGCTCTGCCAGACACCGGACATGGGTTAACTCTATAAATATGTAAAGTCAAATATAGTGTGGTGTAGCAGTAGACGCTTCTAGGCCCCTTCCCGACTGCTAGATCATTTAAGTGCTTCAGGTACTGTTGGAAATTTGCCTTTGGCGGGGAGATGCGTCCACCCATCTTTGATGAATTAAACACTAGTGTTCCGCATGTTGGAGGCTTTGTCTCTTTACACATGCATGATCTACGAAGTGAGTAGATGACCGTAGGGCCAAGAATCGTCAAATTTCGTTGAGAAATGAAAGAGATATTGGTCCACGAAGTAAGGTGTTTGAGGCATGGAAATGTGGTGTGGGACAAATTGTTAAACAATAGCCCAGTCCATGGGCAGTCACAACCCAAATCTGGACTGCCCATACACGGATGAGGGGCTACAATTATGGATTGAGGGATTGGTATCTTGTACCAATCTTGTATATATGGTATATATATTTAATGTATATTGTAATGTATTTATTACCTAAATTAGGATGATACACTTACCATAATTGTAGAGTTAGAATTATGGTAGAATAAGGTTTTAGGAATAGAATAGGAATAGGATTCTCCTATTTTGTAACTTGTATAAATACCTATTCAATTAATGAAAATAAGGAAGGGGGATTATTTATTTCATAGTATCAAGAGACTAGGTCTAAACAAAAGTTTTTTTCTCTCAAACTTTTGCCTCCTTTGGCCGAGACCCCCCCCCCCTCCTCGGGTTTCTCTTCCAAAATTCGTCTTCCGCTCTAAAAAAAAACACCTCTCTTAAATTTCCCTTTCTTCTTTGTTCTTTCAATATGTCTAAGAACAATTTTCACCCTGCCCTCACGGTTTCCAATATCAAGCTCAGTGTCCCTATTGTCCTTGAGATGGAAAACGTCCAATATGCAACGTGGGGGAGTTGTTTAAAATTCACGCTATATCTTATCAAGTTCTTCATCACATCATTCCTCCCGCTAGACCCCTTCCTGCGGAGGATCCTGAGTTATGGATTACACTTGATGCTACCGTTCTTCGGTGGATATACGCCACTATTTCGGTGGACCTTCTACAGACGATTATTGAGCCGGATACCACGGCTATGGGTGCATGGAATAGATTGCGTGACATATTCCAAGACAACCAACATTCCCGTGTCGTCACACTCGAGCAGGAATTCTCTCTCGTTCGAATGGATGAATTTTCGAACGTTTCTGCATATTGCAAGAAACTAAAGGAGTTGGCGGATCAACTCCGTAATGTTGGCGCACCAGTAACAAATAATCGTCTAGTTCTACAGTTGGTTGCCGGTCTTTCGGAGGCCTATAATGGTGTTGGAACTCTCCTTCGCCAAAGCAACCCTCTTCCCGACTTCCATCAAGCCCGCTCCATGCTGACGTTGGAAGAAGCCGGTTTGGCTAAAAAAGCGGCTACCGGAGCAAGCCCAGTTGTCATGGTGGCGTCCTCTCCTAGTCTTTAGGGTTTTGTTAATAATTCGGGCCAAAACCATAATAATGGTGGCTGCAAGAATAATCGCAAGAATAATAACAAAAATCGCGGGGGCAAACGCGGCAGTTCTGGTGGCGGTTCCGGTGGTCAACAAGCTGGCGGTGGGTCAACTCCGTAATGTTGGCGCACCAGTAACAAATAATCGTCTAGTTCTACAGTTGGTTGCCTGTCTTTCGGAGGCCTATAATGGTGTTGGAACTCTCCTTCGCCAAAGCAACCCTCTTCCCGACTTCCATCAAGCCCGCTCCAGAGAACTCTGCCAGATGTACAGTTTGATCTCTGAAGTTTCATATGTACAGTTTGATCCCTGAATTCTTTCATATTTACAGTTTGGTCCCTGAAGTTTCAATATTTACAGTTTGGTCCTCTGGGTAGGTGACGGAAGGCAGAAAGCCTACCGTTGGGACTATTTTTTGAGGCATTAATCAACCATTACTTGGCTGATTAACTCCTCCATTATCACCCTCCTTCATGTCCATAATTCAGCCTCCTTGATGGCCTTTTACTGCCTTTACTTGGCTGTTTTAATGCCCTCCTAATGGCCATTAACAACCATGTTTTGGGCAGTGGTACAACCCCTCCTCCATGCTATATATTGAGCCTCAATTGGCTCAATTCGGGACAGTGAAAAAGACTGGAAAACAGACCAGAAAACACACGAAAATAGCAGCAAATTTCAGTCACAAAAGAGCACAAAACAGTGGCAAAAAACTGCTCAAAACAATGGCGAAAATCAGTGCAATTCGTGACTGAAAAACAGTGACCAAACCCTCACGTAAACACAATATCTACACTACAGAGACACACTATATACACAGAGACAAAAGAGAAGAGTAGATAGAAACTCTTCCTTCCTATTCCATAACTTCAGCAAGTCGATTCATATTTGTTTTCTTCGTCAGGCTCAACCTATTGGCTTTGTAGCATTGAGATTATAGTGTTGTTTTATCTTGGGAGACTATTGCCCGCTAACGTAAAAGCATATATACGGGGCAATCTTGTCTTAAGGACAGAGGGCAATCCCTCGACTCAACACACAACGTTGTAACCATCCAGATTTAGTTGTTTCTTGATTTCAGGATACCAAGATTCAAGACACAACAAGCTTGCGGCAGTTCTCAACATTGGCTCTGCAAGGTGATCAAGATTCAAGACACAACACACTTGCGGTAGTTTTGAAGATTAACCATTTATTCATCCTTTCGAACATTTGTAATAGTTACTTACTTCCCGTACTGCTTTATAAAGTATAATAAAGTACCAACAGGTACTACTATACATTTGACAATGCAAATTCTGGACAAAAGATAGACACGATCATATACATCATTCTGATTTGATACACTTTATTGACTAAACATACCCATAAGTTTTCTTTAAATTTTTTTAAAAAAACTTGTGAAACTCTTCACGTGAAAAAGAGCATCCAGACATAGACGATTGTTTAGAACAGTTACATAGAAATATATGTATTCGAGTATTTGAATATTGTCAAATTGTTAGTAAAATGATGTCCTAAGCACATTCTTTTTATGAAAGAGAGTAATCTTAATCTTTAAGTTTTCTGAATGTTTTAACATATTCCTTATCCCATCCTTCTGCAAAAGACAAGAAACATGAAAGAATTTTATTTCATTCTTTGGAGAGAAAAAAAAGAATCTCTTACAAGGTTATTACTTTTAAAAAAAAATCTTCGTCTTTGCTTTATTTTCTTATTTAAATCTATGACTTTTATGCTTAATCATTTATTAGCATATTAGTACTATTTCGTTGTACATAACTATATTTATAAAATGGCACTTCTTTGATAGAAAGAAATGCTTTAAGCTAAGTGTAGAGATTAATGTATGTACCTTTATTTTACCTAACAACTGAAAAGATCATGTATTTCTTTATTTTTGCTACATATGGATTTTGTGCTTATATATAAAAAAGTTGTCATTTCTTTGGTATAAAGAAATACTTTAAAGTAAAGTAACATGTGGAATATATGTAAATACTTTAAGTAGAAAAATTATGTTATTCCAATACAAAAATAATGTAGGTCATAATTAGATTGTCTTAATTTAAGGGATTTTTATTTTTATTTTTGATGGTACATCTAATTTCCTATTGACAAAGTATTTTTCACAGAGAAAAAAAATGAAAAGATATAAACATAACTGTTAATAATAAAATGAGTTAAAACTTGAAATATAATCTATTTTGTAAATTAATTAGTCTGTAAAATATTTTTAATTTTGGTTATTATTAACAAATTAGTTCATAAATTTAATGAGATCTTTTTTGACCGCGCGAAGCGCGGACAAGTATACTAGTTACACATTAACTACGACATAAGTTACACTTCAAACATTAGATAACTCTGTATGAACTTGTAATGTTGATATTAATATCTATTTTTTGTAATATTTCAACAATAATGATTTATTTTTGTAATATTTCAACAATAATGATATTTTAGGTCATGTAAATACAAAATACCATGAGATTACTATTTTGATAATCATGTTTTTGAATTAAAAAAAGATAATTTATGCATTAATTTGGAGTTTTGTGTTTGTGATCATGACTATTCTAATAGATTGTTCGTCTAGATACAATAAATCCACCTGCATGCCTACTCTAAATAAATCATTGCATATATTAATATGAGTGCAGACCTTTTCAGGTCACAAAGCACCTAATTAAGTAGTTTGTTTCAACTATTATCAATACCCACATCTTGATAAGCTTAAAAGGAAAATACCAAAATTTATTTATGTACACTAAGCTTAATTTTAAAAACCAACATATTTGGATTTTCTCGGGATAAATTATAATAGCGTGTAGTGAAATTCAAATATAGTCTATTAGAATACACACTTATGAAACCTTTCATCATAAGATGTTGCTTCACGAAAAGGTGCCTTGTTCGGGTTAAATCATTAAAGCAACAGTCCTTATGGTGTAGTAGAATCCAAATACAGTGTATTAGAATACATAATTTTGAAATCTCATAATAAGGCGTTGTTTCACGTAAAGGTGTCTTGTTCAGGTTAAATCATTAAAGCAATAGTCCTTACAGTGTAGTAGAATATAAATACAATCTATTATAATACATACTTCTGAAACCTCTCCTAATAAGGTGTTGCTTCACATAAAGGTGCCTTTTCACCTTTCAAGGTGCCCTTTCGGTTCTATAAATATCATGCTTTACGAATTGTAGTGACATTCACAATTACCCTTCTTCACGTATTTCATTAACCAAAAGATCAGATGAAAAGTTCGATATGGATCAAGGGAATGGCTTACCAAATGGTGTACCGAATGGACTATCAAATGGTGTACCAAATGGACTACCAAATGACATAGCTCCAGCACCCCCGGGCTATGTAGAACGAATGATAAGCCACTTGTTATAGGATTTTGCATGTCTAGAAACTGACATGAAGGATATAAATAATGAGATCAACCGTTGCAACGCTAGAGATTATGGTTATGAGGGACGGTTGGAAGAACTCAACAAGGTCGTCAGAAGAATAGAGAGGATACTATAATTCTTGAGGAAAGAGGAGAGGCTCTTGCAGAATTCAACAGCTCTTTGGATTCTCCCTCCTCTAATGTAGATTGCAACAGTCCTACCAAGTCTCCCCCACATGTCTAATTAGTTTTTTAGTACATAGCATAATTACTATTCTCCCCCGGATGTAATCATTCAGAGTATATTAATGCTAATGCTAATATTATCTATTACTATTTCGTATTACTTTCAGTTTTCAGTATAAATTTATTTTTTTCATTCTAGTGGTCAGTTTGCATATCGTTCAGTTTGAAATCTAAATATTGAATATCTGCAATTATAATAAACGTAAAAGCGATGTAGTGATAAGTTGGTCATTTAGTCCAGTTTGAAATCTAAATATTAAATATCTGCAGTTCTAATATCCGTAAAGACGACCTAGTGATAATATTGTCTATTACTATTTCATATTACTTCCAGTTTTCAGCATAAATTTATTCCGCCCTTGTTCAAGTCCTAAATTAGACAATAATGTTCGTCAATTTATCCAGTTTTAATTTTAAATTTGAATATCTTCAGTTCTAATGACTGTAAAGGCAATTTAGTGGTCAGTTTGCATATCGTCTAATTTGAAATTTAATTATTGAATATCTGCAGTTATAATAAATGTAAAAGCGGTGTAGTGATAGGTTTAACGATGGTCCAGTTTGAAATCTAAATATTAAATAACATTAGTTCTAATATCCATAAAGGCGGTCTAGTGATCAGTTTGTCTATCATGGATTTTAATTATGTAATATGTAACATAACAGGAACACTAAATAGTTCGGTTAATTCAATATCTTGCAATACAATAGAACTTTCAAGTTCACAACACAACACAACAAATTCAAGAAGCTCAAATTAAAAAAGCAGAACATAACATAGAAGATTATTACAACAACTTGAAGGAAAACAAAGCAGTCTCTATTGTGTGACAAAATTTTGGGCAGGTGATTTTCTTGTGGATGTACTGTTTGCACATTGAGCATTTATATCTACTCTTCCTGAATATAGATGCTTCTCCGATATTCATAATATGACTTTGACACCTTTTCCACAATCGATAATTTATTTTCATGAAATCTAGCATCAATGCATTTACAAACGCCTTTATGATTATTGATGTTTGCCTACGAAAAATTTTGTATCATCGATAAGGCTTTGACTGAGTTGTGTTGTAGCATACTCTGATGAGCCATATTTGTTGAAATCAATGGCAAAATCGTCATCATTTTCTTGACAAGGATTATTTTTGGATTTTTCAACAAATAAAGATGTGGGAGTGGGGGGTGGGGGGTGATGTTGCCTCCATGACATTTGAACCTACAACAAAATTCTCAGCCACATTTATCCTTAGAATGGGTCTATAACCATCACAAGTAATAACAAGAAGATACAGATGGACATGATAACTCGTCTTTATGAATGCATGAGTAATTTGTCCCTAGTAGACACAACACTAATCGTATAACTAATTGTCACGTCGTTGGGCGAGCATTTTAGCTAACCACTTTCAATGACGGTTTCAACCAACTGCTTATATGTAATGGTCTTTGAATTTCAATTGGTACTATCACTTTTTTTTAGAATGCCAAATCCAGCAATCTTAAGTCTACACCCATTCACCATAATATTCTCCGCCTACTACAATACCATCCTCCATAACAAGAAAACTAGACTAATACAAGAAAAACCCATCTAATATAACTTCAACTAGACTAATAAAATAACAGCTCGTCTAAAATAACTTCAATTAAATAAATCTTCTACAATTGAGCTGATTAAATAGGAAATAACTGGAAAAAAATTGATTGTTGATTTTTTTATTGATTTTTTTCTATAGATCTGCAGAACCACAAAATCAAATCCTCACAAATGCACAAGCAATTGAACTAATAAATTGATAACCAATTTTGATAATTTGAATGAAAATTACCATAACAAAAAAGGAGGTATCCGAGCAGGACGAATAGAGGGAGCTGAGAGCGATGGATCTGAAAAAGACGAAGGTGCAACGCCGAATATGAGCAATTTTACAGTAAGACACGAGATTGGGGAAGGAAATTAATGGCGGCAAACGTGAAGAAGAAGTAGTTAGACAGTTGAATTTTTTGCCATTTTGAGAAAATTATTAAAACTTGGAAGTTTGTTTTGATGCCCCCAACAACTTACCTTCAATTAATTAGCACTAATTTAAATTAAGATCTTGCCACTTAATAATTAAAAACTTTTGGCCAAACTCCTAAAAAAAAAACTAAGTTGGGACCTACCAACAAACTTGCACTAAATTCTTCAATCCCTCCGTATTTGTGACGGGTCTCGCCGGAGGATCTTTTTTGACTGATCATTATCTTCCGTGACAGTGATAGCGATAAAGACGATACAAAACAACAGTTTCGAAAGCGTCTTTAGATGTTGATTCAAAGCTAAAATGACGAACTTTACAAATTCTTATTCAAAAGTATTATTCCATGCTTTCAATTGTTAAGAAATTTATATTAATCAAAGTTTAAGCAGCAGAAGTCTTAAGTGGAAATTTTCCCTAAAGTTGAGCAAAATTCTCATATTTTGAGCGATTTTAAAGTATTAGAACATTTTTTGAGATTTTTAGTTTTAAATCTTTTTCTTTTGCGTGTGGGGTCTGAGTTCGTGGGATTAGAGGAGTTTTCCACTCAGGATCTTGGTTCGCGGCTGCGCACTAGGTTCATGTTCTCGGTCAGGAACGGGGCGAGGGTTAGGGGGGTAAGTGGGGTAAAGGGAGATGCTAGGCTGATGTTAAACAGAGCAATATACATGTGATATACACTGAATATACAGCAGTGTATATCACATATATATCACTAGCAAAGCAGTGGACTGGGCAGCAAGGGCCTCGGCAGTGGGCCTCGGCAGTGGGCCACTGCAGTAGCTGAAGCAATGGACTGAACTGGACAAGGCAGTGGGCCTCGGCAGTGGGCCACTGCAGTAGCTGAAGCAATGGACTGCAGCAGTAAGCCCATCACGGAATATGTGGTTATGGTTGTATATTAGGAGTGTATATTGATGTAATATTGTAGTATACTTATTACCATAATTAGTGTTATACACTTACCATAATTGTATAGTTAGAATTATGGTAGAATAAGGATTTAGAAGTAGAATATGAAAATGATTTTTCCTATTATGGAAATATGTAACTTGTATATATATCTATTCAATCAATGAAAATAATCAAGGGGATTATTTCTTTCATGGTATCAAGAGACTAGGTCTAAACAAAAGTTTTCTTCTCTCAAACTTTTGCCTTTTTTGGCCGAGACCCCCCCCCCCTCCCTCGGGTTTTCTCTCCAAAAAATCTCGTCTTCCGCTCTCAAAAACCTCTCTTAAATTTATCCTCCTTCTTTGTTCTTTCAATATGTCTAAGAACAATTTTCACCCTGCCCTCACGGTTTCCAATATCAAGCTAAGTGTCCCTATTGTCCTTGAGATGGAAAACGTTCAATATGCAACGTGGGCGGAGTTGTTTAAAATTCACGCTATATCTTATCAAGTTCTTCATCACATCATTCCTCCCGCTAGACCCCGTCCTGCGGAGGATCCTGAGCTATGGATTACACTTGATGCTACCGTCCTTCGGTGGATATACGCCACTATTTCAGTGGACCTTCTACAGACGATTATGGAGCCAGATACCACGGCTATGGCTGCATGGAATAGACTGCGTGACATATTCCAAGACAACCAATATTCCTGTGTCGTCACACTCGAGCAGGAATTCTCTCTCGTTCGAATGGACGTATTTCCGAACGTTTCTGCATATTGCAAGAAACTAAAGGAGTTGGCAGATCAACTCCGTAATGTTGGCGCGCCAGTAACAAATAATCGTCTAGTTCTACAGTTGGTTGCCGGTCTTTCGGAGGCTTATAATGGGGTTGGAACTCTCCTTCGCCAAAGCAACCCTCTTCCCGACTTTCATCAAGCCCGCTCCATGTTGACGTTGGAAGAAGCCGGTTTGGCTAAAAAGGCGGCTACCGGAGCAACCCCAGTTGTCATGGTGGCATCCTCTCCTAGTCCTTCGGTTTTTGTTAATAATTCGGGCCAAAACCATAATAATGGTGGAGGCAAGAATAATCGCAAAAATAGCAAAAACCGCGGGGCCAAACGTGGTGGTTTCGGTGATCAACAAGCAGGCGGTGGGTCCCATCCAGGGTACAGTGGTCCACCACCACCGTGGGCCCAGCAGTGGGGCCAGAGGCAGTGGAACCCGCACCTTCAGCAGTTTCTGCCAGCGGCCAGTGGGCTGGCCAACAGTGCAGGCCCAATACCCAGCAATGGCGGCCCACAGCCGGTGGCCCGGCCGGCGGCAGCAACGGTAGTTACGGCCCAGGTCCAGCACGGCCAGGAGTTCTTGGGCGCCGACCTCCGCAAGCCCATCATGCAGCAGGCCCTACTCAGACCGATATCGAGGCCGCGATGCACACGTTGGGACTGACTCAACCGGACCCAAATTGGTACATGGACACCGGGGCCACTACTCACATGACTTCCGAATCAGGTACTCTCTCATCTTATTCCAATTTGAGCACCCCTAGGGGGATAACTGTTGGTAATGGCAGTTCTATTCCAATTCTAGGGTATGGTCAGAAAACGTTGTCTCCCCCCAATCCACCACTCCTCTTGAAAAATACTTTACATGCTCCTAAATTAATTAAAAATTTAGTGTACGTCCGAAAGTTCACAAATGACAACTCTGTTTTCGTTGAATTTGATCCTTTCGGTTTTCTCGTGAAGGATTTCAAGACGGGGAGTCATCTCATGAGGTGTGATAGTAGGGGGATCTATATCCTATCATGCCCGATTTCAGTCCATCGAGTCCAGCCTTGCCATCAGCTTTTGCAGCCATCTCTCCTTCCATGTGGCATGCTCGTCTGGGTCATCCGGGATCTTCTATTTTATCAGTTTTAGATAAAACTAGCTTTATTTCTTGTAAGGGTACGAGTCGTACTCCAATTTGTCAGTCTTGTTCATTAGGAAAAATTGTTAAGTTGCCATTTGTAGACTCCAATTCTCATACTTCTATGTCATTTGACATTATTCATAGCGACTTATGGACATCTCCTGTTCTTAGTTCAATGAGTCATCGATATTATGTTCTCTTTTTAGATGATTATTCTAGATTTTTGTGGACGTTTCCAATTGCGAATAAATCACAAGTGTTTTCCGTCTTCATAAAATTTAGAGCATTCATTCGTACTCAATTCGAAAGAGAAATAAAAAATATTCAATGTGATAATGGGAAAGAGTATGACAATAGGGAATTTCGAGAATTTTGTGCTACTCATGGGATAAATTTTCGTTTTTCATGTCCTCATACATCTTCACAAAATGGGAAAGCCGAACGTAAAATTCGTTCCATAAATAACATTGTCCGAACTCTCCTAATACATGCCTCCATACCTCCATATTTTTGGCATCATGCTCTACAAATGGCCACTTACCTTCTTAACATAATTCCGTCTAAAGGTCTAACATATTCTTCCCCCCTCAAAATCTTATATAATAAGAACCCTTATTATTCTCACCTTCGGATTTTTGGGTGCTTGTGTTATCCATTATTCCCATCCACCACAATTAACAAACTTCAGGCTCGGTCTACCCCGTGTGTGTTTTTGGGTTATCCGTCGAATCATCGTGGTTATAAGTGTTTTGATTTATCCTCCAAGAAAATCATAATCAATCGCCATGTCATTTTTGATGAAACTCAATTCCCATTCACGAAAGTTCATACTCCCGAACCTAAGTCATATAATTTTTTGGATGACCAAATATCCCCGTATATTATTCGGAATTTTTCGGACATCTCCCATACCCAAAATCCTCCAGCGGGCCCACTGCCCGCTGGCCCTACAGTACCGCCACGCCCAGCTTTTCCGCCACTGGAACAGTTCCGGCTATTGGGCCGGTCCAGCCCAATTCTAGAACCGGTCCGAAGCGAGTCCGCTTTTTACCGTTTTGGGCCGGCGGGCCCACCGCTTTCTTGGCCGTCCGTCCCGAGCCCAGAAAATTCCCAAAATTCCATCAATTCTTCCTCGAGTCATAGATCGGTCACTCGTAGTCAGCGGGGTATTTTTACACCTAAAAGACATTTTAATTTACATTCGGATGTCTCTAAATCCCCCTTGCCCTGCAATCCTGTGTCCGCATTAAATGACCCTAATTGGAAAATTGCTATGACTGATGAATATAATGCTCTTATTGATAATAAGACGTGGGATTTGGTGCCCCGTCCATATGGTATTAATATTATCAGGTCTATGTGGATTTTTGCTCATAAGGAGAATTCAGATGGGTCCTTTGCTCAACATAAGGCGCGACTTGTTGGTAATGGTAAGACTCAACAGGTTGGTATTGATTGTGGTGAGACGTTTAGTCCGGTGCTCAAACCGGCTACCATTCGCACTGTACTTAGCTTGGCTCTTTCAAAGACTTGGCCGATTCATCAGTTGGATGTCAAGAATGCTTTTCTACATGGTGATCTCAAGGAAACAGTCTATATGCATCATCCGTTGGGTTTCAGGGATCCCAACCGCCCTCATCATGTCTGTTTATTGAAGAAGTCATTATATGGGCTTAAGCAGTCTCCACGTGCCTGGTATACACGATTTGCTGATTTTGTTTCGACTATTGGGTTCACTACAGCAGGTCAGATAATTCTTTGTTCATCTACCGCTGTGGTTCGTCATTGGCCTATATTCTGTTATATGTGGATGATATCATCTTGACTGCCTCCTCCGATGCTTTGCGCCAGTCTATCATGGCCATGCTCAGTTCTGAATTTGCTATGAAGGACTTAGGGCCGTTGAGTTATTTTTTGGGGATTTCCATCAAGCGTCATTCAGGTGGCTTGTTTCTGTCTCAACGGAAGTATGCTGCTGAGATCATCAAGAGGGCTGGGATGTCATCCTGTAAGTCCACTTCCACATCGGTTGATGCAAACCCAAAGCTGAGTGCCGCAGCAGGTGCACCATACGAGGACCCGACCCGCTATCTCAGTCTTGCAGGGGCCCTCCAGTATCTTACATTTTCCAGACCAGATATTACGTATGCGGTTCAGCAGGTGTGTTTATTTATGCATGATCCCAGAGTTGAGCACATGAATGCAATCAAACGCATCATTCGGTATATTCAGGGGACACTGGACTATGGGTTGCACTTGTATCCTTCATCTACATCCACACTTGTCTCTTACACGGATGCTGATTGGGGTGGTTGCCCCGACACCAGACGGTCAACTTCTGGCTACTGTATGTTTCTTGGCAACAACTTAGTCTCCTGGTCGGCAAAGCGTCAGGCAATTCTTTCACGCTCAAGTGCAGAGGCAGAATATCGAGGGGTAGCGAATGTGGTCTCCGAATCATGTTGGCTACGTAATTTGCTTTTGGAGCTTCATTGTCCCATTCAGAAGGCAACCTTGGTATATTGCGATAACATCAGTGCCATCTACCTTTCAGGTAACCCCGTTCAACACCAACGCACCAAGCATATCGAAATGGACATTCACTTTGTCCGTGAAAAGGTGAAAAGGGTCAAGTTCGCGTATGCCATGTCCCGTCTCGTTATCAAATTGCAGACATCTTTACAAAGGGTCTACCAGCGGTTTTCTTTGAAGATTTTAGGGACAGTTTCAGCATTCGAAAACCGCCCGCTATGACTGCGGGGGTGTGTTAAACAGAGCAATATACATATGATATACACTGAATATACAGCAGTGTATATCACATATATATCACTATCAAAGCAGTGGACTGGGCAGCAAGGGCCTTGGCAGTGGGCCTCGGCAGTGGGCCACTGCAGTAGCTGAAGCAATGGACTGAACTGGACAAGGCAGTGAGCCACTGCAGTAGCTGAAGCAATAGACTGCAGCAGTAAGCCCATCACGGAATATGTAGTTATGGTTGTATATTAGGAGTGTATATTGATGTAATATTGTAGTATACTTATTACCATAATTAGTGTTATACACTTACCATAATTGTATAGTTAGAATTATGGTAGAATAAGGATTTAGAAGTAGAATAGGAAAATGATTTTTCCTATTATGGAAATATGTAACTTGTATATATATCTATTCAATCAATGAAAATAATCAAGGGGATTATTTCTTTCAGCTGAGAATAGGGTCTTGAAACATTGAGACTTTAACGGGGAAGACTATAGAGCTAGTTAAGATTCTCAAGAAGAGGAGGATTAATATAGCATGTGTCCAGGAGACCAAATGGGTATGACCAAAGTACACTAAAGAACACATATCAGCAGAAATCAAACTACATGGGACTATAAAGCAATACTGCGACTATTAGTATGATAGGCTAAGCGGGCCTACAATAATAACACTAAAACTACCAGTTTGCAGGCGTAAGTAAGACTATACTCAACTACCTACTACCCTAATTTGTGTCCTCCACAGCCCCCTATCTAAGGTCATGTCCTTAGTAAGTTGCACATGCGCCATATCCCGTCTAATCACCTATTCCCAATACTTCTTCGACCTACCTCTACCCCCTCCTGAACCTGTTCATAGTCAACCTCTCACACCTCCGCACTGGGACATTTGTATCTCTCCTCTGCACATGCCCGAACCATCTCAACAGGGCCGGCCTTTTGCCTTGTTGGACTAGGGCGACGGCGTAAGGCCCTGAGGTAATAGAGGGCCCAACCCATGTACACCTATACTAGTATTAGTATTATATATGTTGGGCCCATAAAAAATTAATTACCTATCAATTAAATAGATAAATGAAAAAAGGCCTTTGTATCTGATGAAGAGATTAAAGAGAAAGAGAAAGGAAATAAAGAGAGCGCAGAGAAAGAGAGGGAGAAATAAATGGGCGGTCTCTTCGTCTTCTTCACTTCTATCCTTAATTATTTTCTTCAAATCCATCTTTACCAATGGAATTCAATTATTTCTCAAAACCCTATTCAGATTTCTCCTATTTTATTTCTCTTCTCCAGTGCACTTGTGAATTTTTTTTACTCTCAATTAACGATATCTATTTTCCACCACCATATCCACCGATTCCACCATTTTTGTCCTTGGATCTGGTTCTTCCGGAGGAATTTCGACCACCATCCATCCGTTTGAGTTTTCCGGTAAGACCATACTTAATTTATTTGATTTCAAGTCTCAACTTTGTCAAATTTTTGATGTTAGGTTTTGATAATTGAAAATATTGATGTTCAATTTGTTGTTATTGATTTGTAGTTTTTCAATTGCGTTTATGTAATTTTCAATTAATTAGGATTTAGACTAGTATTCTAGTTTCTAATATAGAATAGCTATGCTTGTACTCAATTTTTTTAATTGAATTAATTGATTAGTTATTAGCTATGCAGAGAGTTCATATGGTGTCATGGTAAATCAGACTTAAATTATAGATTGGTCATTGGAGTTGCTCATACGCTGCTGACATCCTTTCCAGGTGCTATTATTCTTTTTCTACATTTGGCTTATTATCTTACAATTGTGTTAATATGTTGCCTAAAAAGAATCCATCCGGATGTCAAAAAGGAAAAAAAACAAAAGCTTAGCTGATAAGTTTTTAGCATCACAGAGAGGAGCTATTGATAAGTTTGTTTTCAACCAGTAGATCCTGGTCAAAATTCAGGAGGATCAGTTGTAGGTGATCTTGAGCAATGTGATGAAAATTTGAATGAGGAGCATAATATCAATACGGATACTAATAATGAGAGGTTGGTTATGGACGGGTTCAGGAGGGGTAGAGGTAGGCCGAAAAAGTATTGGGGAGATGTGATTAGATAGGATATGGCGCATGTGCAACTTACCGAGGATATGACCTTAGATAGTGAGTTGTAGAGGACACGGATTAGGGTAGAAGGGTAGTAGATAGTCGAGCGTAGTTCTACTTACGCTTGCAAACTGATAGTTGTAGTGTTATTATTGTAGGCCTGCTTAGCCTATCATAGTAATAGGTGCAATATTGCTTTATAGTCTCCTGTAGTTTGATTTCTGCTACTATGTGTCATTTAGTGTACTTTGTTTAGCTTATTTACCTGCGCTAGTTACTGCTTACTTTTTTCGGAATGCGCTATCATAGCTTATTCGCTTTTGATACCAACATTTTTATACTACTTTAATTTTTTGCTGACCGGGTCTGATCGTTTCTCTTGCTTTGCTCTTGCTTTACTTTTGTGGTTTTTTCCTTGTGCTTATGCTCTGTCTTGGGCCGAGGCTCTCTCGTAATCAGATGCTCTACCTACGAAGGTAGAGATAAGGTCTGCGTACACTCTACCCTTCCCAGACCCACGTTATGGGATTTCACTGGGTATGGTGTTATTGTTATTTAATGTTTAAGCAGTAAATCCTTCATAGCAATAAAGAGCAAACAATTGAAAGAATGGAACCCTCCCGTTCTTGTTTTTTTTATTTTTGGTGCGTGGTCAGATTTTAACTCCCCTTCTGTGTACTTTTTCTTCGATCAATAAAGCTCTCCCATTGTTCAAATTGTTTGAGGCGTTACAATCCACAAGTTCTTGGTAAATTTTTTAATTTGATGAAGAATAATTACTTGAACCATGGTCTTCAGAAGAAGTAAGAACCCATTAAAAATGTCGAAACTGTAAATGAGGTTGGGAAGGACATAATTTAGTATTAGTTAAATTAGGAGATAATTTTGGTTGGAGTATAAGTAGATTCGTTTGCCTTTAATGTTATTTAATTTTCTGTAAATTATCGCTACGTAAAAAAAGGTAATATTGCTTAATAAATTTAATGTGGTTACCTTTGAAATTACCTGATGTTGTAAAAAATTTATACACTGACAGTGCACAATACTTATACTCAAAAAGATGATGACATAACTTTTGGTAACCATTTTGAGAGAGAAAATAAAAATGGAGATGCAGAGGGAGGACACCAATAATAATAATAATAATAATAATAATAATAATAATAATAATAATAATAATAATAATAATAATAATAATAATAATAATAATAATAATAATAATAATAATAATAATAATAATAATAATAATAATAATAATAATAATAATAATAATAATAATAATAATAATAATAATAATAATAATAATAATAATAATAATAATAATAATAATAATAATAATAATAATAATAATAATAATAAATAAATTTAAAAAAAGAAAAGAAAAAGAAAGACAAAGAAATAGATCAAATATGGAGTATATTATTTAGACACTACCCTTTGGTATCAAAGAAGACTTGACTTAGGTAGACTAATTAGGTTTTGAATCCTTTTCCTATGTTGAACAAAGGAAGTTTCCTCAAATGGCGACTGTTCAAGAACGTTGATAACTACCAAAAATAATAATCTAAGAACCAAGAATATATATTAAGTAACACAAAGTTTGAATTTATTTTGGGTGATCACAAATTTATTTTGTCCATCTCTTTTATAGAAGACAATGTTTATCAACCAAAGAGATGTACTCAATTTTTGTAGAAAGACATATCTATTCATGAAAAGATATACATAATTTTTATGCTTTAATTTTTATAAATACCAATCCTAGATAATCCCACCAAACAGAAAATTATATCTTGAGTTTTCAAAACTTCATCTTTTGGATCTTCATTTTGTCACTCTTTTTATAAGTCCATTTTGTTCATTCACTCTAAATCTATTTGATTGCATATAGAAGATTTATGTGTAGTTCCTTGTCTCAATTCGATTTTCAGATCCAAAAATTCTATTTTTATCTCTCATCGTTACTTGTTGCGTATTGTGTGTCATTAAGTGTTCTCCTAGTTAGTACTTCCATTTATAATATTTTCCGATAAGAAGACATATTTTTTTATATAAAAAATCACGTCTCTTATTTATGTTGGACATGTCATAAATTTTAGACCAAGAATGAGGCAACTCAAACATTTCGATATAATATATCAGAATAGACAGAGATTCTAAGTTTGAATTTGTCTGTAGCTCCTTAGCAAAATATTTTCACATGCTTGCCCTTAGTAGTAGTGATAAACGGGCGCGTCAGATCGAATATAGACGGATCAAAAAATGAGTTAATGCAAAAACAAATAAGAAATGGGTTAACTTAAGGAAATATGGATATCCATATTATCCATGATTTTAAGAATAGTCGGGTGAGAACACAAGAAAAAATCAAAATAAGCTTAGACTCCCATAAAATAAGAACTCGTGAAAATTAACAAGCATACAAATGAATATTGAAAATATGAAGAACCATATTATCCATCTGAATATCAAATTTTCAGTGGATAATATGGACAATATCCATATTTGCTCCATTTTTAAATGATCAGTTATCATATATGAAATTATAAATTGGATTGGATGTTTACTACTTTTTTTTTAAACATTTTATCCGCCCTACCCCCTCAAATACGACAAGATCGTCAATTAGAAA
This sequence comes from Anisodus tanguticus, assembly GCA_034509755.1. Classification (NCBI taxonomy): domain Eukaryota; kingdom Viridiplantae; phylum Streptophyta; class Magnoliopsida; order Solanales; family Solanaceae; genus Anisodus; species Anisodus tanguticus. The sequence continues at coordinate 38,412,832 of CM067545.1, read as the reverse complement.
GGTAGTACTCCCTCCGGATAAAAAAGAGTGTTCATTTAGCCATTTTTAAATCCCTTAAGAAAATACTAATTTCTAAATAAAAATAGATAATTTGACTAAAATGCTCCAAATTAAATAGGTATTGAGATTTGATCACCTAACAATTAATAAGGACAAATTTGAAAAAGTAAAATTAATTATTCTTGATTTGGTAAGTAGACATTCATTTTTACTAAAAAAATAAATGCTAAGTAGACACTTTTTTTTATCCGGAGGGTGTAAGAAGTAATACATGAGAGAGTATTATGGTTTCAAGTAGCACAAAAGGGAAGAAAGTCAATAGCATTTTAAGTAATGAGCAATTAAGGCAGTGGGGTTACCATTCACGTGAACTATTAAGAAACATCCTTTACAAAGTATAGACCATGAATATGGTTAGTCCAATAAGAACTTAACCAATAAATCAAAAACAAAGCCAACTTGTCAAAAAGGTAAAAATAATTAAAGCTTCACGACCTTTTGTTCCGTTTCAGATTATGTGCATATACTTCATAGACCAGACAACCAATCTTGTAATTACTCCAACATAAAAAGAGGTATTATCCTTTTTCCATTCAATCTTATTTATTATTAGTATTGATTTTTAATTCCATTCACTCACAGAATCCATCCTAGATCTGCTTGTGCTGCTAGATAGAGGCGGATATGTGCTTATCGATCGATTCGGTTCGGTTTTATGTGTTATCCGTTCGTTTATCGGTTTTCATTTTTAAATACACTAAACCGATAACAAACCAATAAGATATTCATTATCGGTTTCGGTTTATCGGTTTAACCGATAAAAAAAATGCAACTCTATTTTTTTCCTTTCTCTTGTTTTCATTTGTTCATATATACACTGCTTTCAAACATAAAAGATTAAAAATTTACATAAATTACAAGCAGAAACAAATTCAAATACGTTTGCTATTTGATAAAACAAACTTCTTTTCTTTCATGTTAAGTAGCAAACTTGGATGCTGTATAACTGTTGCAATCTCTCAAAAAGAAAAAGAAACTAGCAATTTCAAATTACATAAAGAAAACAGCAATACCAAGACAACTGTGAAAGAGATGGAGAGAGGCAGAGAAGCATGGCAAACCCTAGTTTCATATGAGAATTGAGAAGATTCTTATTGTATTAGGAATCAACTTGTACAACTATATATATTATGAATAATGAAAGGAATATTAGCTAATAAATAAGATGTCTACTGTCTACATTAAGAATTTAGAAACAAGATATGTATTTAAAAATTAAAATTTGCAGTCACTATTATATAAAAAAGAAGAAAAATGTAATTTTAATATAGGCTTATTGAGTTATCGGTTTAACCATTCCTTAAAACCAGAAACCCAACCGATAACCCAAAAAAGAAATTTACAAAACAGTCGGTCGTGAGTTCGGCCAAACTCAGTAGCTTTGATATTCAAACTCTGTATTTGTCTTAAAAAGTTCATTGAATATGTACTAATTATTATTTTAGAACTAAGAAATTTAAAAAAAATTAAAATTTAGAAGCTTTAAATCCCACCTCCGTCTCTGTCGGTACTGTAGAGCCTGCTAAGAAAGGAATATGCAACCTGTTGTTGGCAGAACATATGGAAATGTGAGCGGTGGCACTTACCAAGGGTCAATGAGTCGAGGATAAATGTATAGTCCAAATTTTCATTGAGTTCAACTTTTGTACATCAATGTAAAAGAATTTCTATACTATCAGTTCAATTACAAGTAACTAAGTGAATTCAATTACAAGTACTTGTCCACAATAAGTGAAATTAGTTACTTATAAAAAGACATGTTATTTGCTACTCGCCTACCACATGTAAAATTTCGCTGATAACAACAACAATAACATACCCAGTGAAATCCCACAACGTGAGGTCTAAGGAGGGTAGAGTGTACGCAGACCTTACCTCTACCTTGGTAAATAGCGCGACTGTTTTCGAAAGATCATCGGCTCAAGACAAAGCATAAGACAAGCAAAGCAAGAGAAACGTTCAGACCCGAACAAGAAATTTAAAGCAGTATGAAAATGATGGTAACAAAAGCGAATAAGTCATGATAGAGCATTCTGAAAAAAGAAGCATTAACTAACGCAGCTAAACAAAGTACACTAAAGAACACATATCAGCAGAAATCAAACTACATGGAACTATAAAGCAATACTGCGCCTATTAGTATGATAGGCTAAGCGGGCCTACAATAATAACACTACAACTACTAGTTTGCAAGCGTAAGTAAGACTATGCTCAACTACCTACTACCCTAATCTGTGTCCTCCACAACCCTCTATCTAAGGTCATGTCATCAGTAAGTTGCACCTGCGCCATATCCCGTCTAATCACCTCTCCCCAATACTTCTTCGACCTACCTCTACCCCCTCCTGAACCTGTTCATAGTCAACCTCTCACACCTCCGCACTGGGACATTTGTGTCTCTTCTCTGCACATGCCCGAACCATCTCAACAGGGCCGGCCTTTTGCCTTGTTGGGCTAGGGCGACGGCCCAAGGCCCCGAGGTGATAGAGGGCCCAGCCCATGTACACCTATACTAGTATTAGTATTATATATGTTGGGCCCATAAAAAATTAATTACCTATCAATTAAATAGATAAATGAAAAAAGGCCTTTGTATCTGATGAAGAGATTAAAGAGAAAGAGAAAGGAAATAAAGAGAGCGCAGAGAAAGAGAGGGAGAAATAAATGGGCGGTCTCTTCGTCTTCTTCACTTATATCCTTAATTATTTTCTTCAAATCCATCTTTACCAATGGAATTCAATTATTTCTCAAAACCCTTTTCAGATTTCTCCTATTTTATTTCTCTTCTCCAGTGCACTTGTGATTTTTTTTCTACTCTCAATTAACGATATCTATTTTCCACTGCCATATCCACCGATTCCACCATTTTTGTCCTTGGATCTGGTTCTTCTGGAGGAATTTCGACCACCATCCATCCGTTTGAGTTTTCAGGTAAGACCATACTTAATTTATTTGATTTCAAGTCTCAACTCTGTCAAATTTTTGATGTTAGGTTTTGATAATTGAAAATATTGATGTTCAATTTGTTGTTATTGATTAGTAGTTTTTCAATTGCGTTTATGTAATTTTCAATTAATTATGATTTAGACTATTATACTAGTTTCTAATATAGAATAGCTATGCTTGTACTCAATTTTTTTAATTGAATTAATTGATTAGTTCTTAGCTATGCAGAGAGTTCATATGGTGAATTAGACTTAAAATATAGATTGGTCATTGGAGTTGCTCATACGTTGCTGACATCCTTTCCAGGTGCTATTATTCTTTTTCTACATTTGGCTTATTATCTTACAATTGTGTTAATATGTTGCCTAAAAAGAATCCATCTGGATGTCAAAAAGAAAAAAAAAAGAAGGTTAGCTGATAAGTTTTTAGCATCACATAGAGGAGCTATTGATAAGTTTGTTTTCAAACCAGTAGACCCTGGTCAAAATTCAGGAGGATCAGTTGTAGGTGATCTTGAGCAATGTGATGAAAATTTGAATGAGGAGCATAATATCAATACGGATACTAATCATACGAGTGGAAATGATATCAATGAGGAAATTAACCATATGAGTGAGATTACTTGATATAAATCCAAGAGCATTGTTTATGACATGTGCTTGTCATAGTCTTAATATTACTCTTAGTGATATGGCACATTCTTGTGTCAAAGCTGTTTCATTTTTTGGAATTGCACAACGAATCTATGTATTATTTTCTAGCTCTCCTAAAAGATGGAAGGTTTTACTTGATAATGTTCCGAGCTTAACGGTGAAATCTTTGTGTAATACTCGTTGGGAGAGTCGAATAAAAAGTTTCAAAGCCATTAGTTATCAAGCCCCTCAAATAGTTTTGGCATTGTTAGAATTATGTAGATCTTGTGATGATGCCAAGTCAATTAGTGAAGCTGAAAGTTTAATTAGTGCACTTGAGAGTTTTGAGTTTTTACTTGGTATAGTTATTTGGTATGACATCTTATTTGTCATTAATGTAGTAAGTAAGAAGTTGCAAGCTAAATCTATGTGTATCGACACTACCATGAAGCAAGTAGAAGGTGTAATGTTATATTTTAAAAAAATATAGAAATGAAGGATTTCTCTCAAGTATGAATGCTGCCAAAAGTCTTGCATTTGACATGAATGTAGAGCCTGTTTTTCAAACAAAACGTCGAATTTTTAGGAAAAAACAGTTTGATGAAAATGATTATGATGAAGAAGTACAATCGCCTGAGGAGTCCTTTAGACTTAGTTATTTTCTAGTGATTGTGGATCATGCAATTGCTTCATTGAAGGATAGATTTGAGCAATTAAAGATGTTTAAAAATGTTTTTGGATTCTTATTTAATTCAAAGAATTTGAAGTCATTGGATGATAAGGAGCTTAGAGAATCTTGCATTAAATTCCATGCTACTTTTTCTTATGATAATGTGTCGGATGTGGATTTAAATGATTTGTTTTTTGAATTGAAAGTGTTGCAAATGACTTTACCGAATGTGTTGATGTCGGCAATTGAAATTCTTGAGTTTGTCAAAGCTGCAGATTGTTATCCAAATGTTTCAATTGCTTATGATATCTTATTAACTATACCTGTGACTGTAACATCAACTGAAAGAAGTTTCTCAAAGTTGAAATTATTGAAAACTTATTTAAGGTCATCTATGTCACAAGAAAGGTTAAATGGTCTAGCTATTTTGAGTATTGAAAAGGATATGCTTGAAAATGTTGACGTTAATTGGTTGTGTGATTTGTTTCTTTGCAGATGGAAGATGATGGTTCGTGAAGACAAATGATGATGGATGATTCAAGCGTGTTCAAGCCTGCTAGCAAGAATTTCATGTTCCATTTTTTGTTATTTTCATTAAACAATCACTTGGTTATTTTTGTTAAACAATCACTTTAGCTATTTTTAAGTCCATGAAGTTTTATAGTCAAATGTAAGCTAACTAAGTTCAAAATGACAATGTATTGATATTTGAAGTTATCGTTCTTGTTTGCTATATAGGGGCCCTCAATTTATATTTTGCGAGGGGCCTACTAAATGTCAGGACCGGCCCTACATCTCAACCTCACTTCCCGCATCTTATCCTCCACCGAGGCCACTCCCACTTTGTCCCGGAGATCTTCATTTCTAATCATATCCCTCCTTGTATGCCCACACATCCATCTGAACATCCTCATCTCCGCAACTTTCATCTAAATGTGAAGTCTAAAAGATGAAAGTTGCGGAGATGAGGATGCTGAGATGGATGTGTGAGCATACATGGTTATATATGGTGTATAAGTTAAATCCATTTTTATTATGTGCAGAGAGAAAAGAAGTCATCATATATCTGGCTAATGCACTTAATATTAATTCTTCAGCAGATTGAAGTTTTCCTTACCTGAGGCTTCAGATGTTGCATCCACATTACATTTTTTCTCATCCCCATAATTTGCTGCTCCACAATGTCACATATAGTGGATAGCTGGTGATACTGTGTACGTGTTGGTATACTCATACTATACTTACTACACTCTATGTAGATACTGGTTTTTGCTCTAGTAGAGCCCAAGAAGGAGCGAGTAGCTGATCGGAGACTGCCGTGTTATGTTGCTCGGACTCTCCAAAAGTGTTTCCGCACCTGTGGCGGATACTCCAAAAATGCACTACTTTGGAGGATCCGACACGCACCCCTCGAAATTTTTGAAGAATCTGAGCAACATAGCTGTTGTGGAGTTGCATTTTATGTCGATGCTAAAATCCACCAGTTAGATGTATAAGCACTGATAGCGTTAAAATGTACGAAAGGAAATAAATGCAAGAAATGATAGACAAAAGATAAAAACTAGAGCAGTAAAGGGTTCTTATTACAGTAGTGCATCTCCGAGCTTGGAGAGTTACAGTGGTGTGCTAAAGCGGCCAATACAAGATAAAAACTAAATAGGCTCAGCGATGTGTTTTACAGCAAACAGAACTTATAATAATGAGAGAACTCAGAGAGATTCAAGTAAGCAAAGTTCTAGTGTCGCTCAATCTGCCTGCTCATGAAGAGGATTGATCCCCCTTATTTAGTGGATAGACGCGCCCAAACGACCCGACCAAAATGGAGGGGATGGTGGTGGAGCCACGTCCTTGGAGTTTAGGGGGTTTGTTGCGGATATCTCAAGCCAAATGAACGTTGAGGGTTGATCTGGTTTTGACAGGGTCAGAACACGTACCATATGCTTGGTGCGTCTGTGAGGGAACATCATGTTGTTCCATAATGAAATGTCATGTCATCCAATTGGGCCTGCTTGGATTGGACTCAGTGCCGGATACTGCTGAGCCTGGCCCGTGCTAGGTGTTGGCCACTACAATCTGCAAACAAATAGTCATCCTAGAAAAAAGAATCTCCTCCCTTACAAAGCTGTACAATTTTCTCATAGCTGAAAAACATCAACTCCTTAGCCAAGATCAGTTCAACGTGACTAACGAAGACCACTGCAACTTATGGTAGTTAGAGCGTTAGACCAATATTTTCCCGAAAAAGCATGCATGTTCATCAAACACTTTGTGAGAGGGCAAATTGTTTAAACTTTAAGAAGATCAAGATCAACATTTACAATATTAAGGATCTTCAGGCACCCCCATATTATCAGCAAAGCTCCTTAGTTAAAGACTATACCATTTTGTTTTACTGATTTGATTCCAAACCCACTGCTCTCACATGCCGAAAGAAAATTCAAGATTCACTATGAAGATAGTCCTAATTTCCAGTTCCCCTCAAGAAGTTTCATTGCTGAAGTGCAAATGATTTAGTCATTCTTGTCAACGTATAAAAGGACGGAGAAACATATATCAGCAACAGCGAGGCCAACAAGTGAAACATGAACACCAACTTTTCTCTGCTGCTTTAGGCTGTGATTCTGATTGCTTTTGTTGTGGCTGCTTTTCAGGTTGGAACTCTGGTTGAGGCTGATGTTGAGGTTGAGGTTGAGGTTTCTCTACTTTCTCGGAGGCACCTTTCAGCGAGTTGCTTTTCGCACCATCATTTACTAGTCTGGAATGAAGAAAAACTAATCATGTAGAGTTCAAATGTATAGACTTTTTGCAACCAGATTTCACAAAAGATCATATCAGACATGAAACAATAGCAGAGAACTAAAACGACCAAGTCCAGATCCAAAAACGAATAAAAGGTTGAATACATTTCTAAGAAGATTTCGAAACTTTCTTGGAGAGAAGTTTGGAGCTAATGTACATATTTATCGAATTGTTAAAGAACATTAGGAGGGTCACTACATCAAAAGCCCCTCAATTAACAAGTCATAAACAAACAAGCTGAACCCAAAGTTTTAAAACGTCACAAAGCAATCCCTCTATTTTCAAAAGGCAAATTTCTAAAGTTGATAAAATAATTTGAAGAATACAGGACAAGAATTTAGTGCATGGTGCAACCTTGATGAGAGGAAAATTAGTGCTTCAGAGCATACAGTTCAATAAGAGAAGCAAGAGTAGATTCAAAAGACAAAAGTAAAGCTGAAAGAAAAATAGAATAACTGAAACATTTATGTTTCTTGATGTCATGTACACCTTTTACATGATAAAATAAGTTGATGCTTATCGCAGATGTTATTTTGACAAAAGGGTGACGATTGTCATAATTGCCAAGTATCCTCAGTACTTTTGCAGGATAGAATCGTTCATGTACCTAAACAAATTTATATGTAATCCTGAAAGGAGAACTTACACTGGGAAAGCAAAGGAACTGCTGCTGTTTCCACTGGCCTCAGAGTGGCAAGGTGAAGAAGCATGAGCAGGTGAAGAAATACAAGCCACCTCAGTTGGGGGAACAACTCTATCATCAGGCCTGTTGGAGGTGGTAGCAGCAGGCTCCTCAATGACATTAGTTGTCTTTTGTTTAATATTATTCACAGATTTTTCCTCCGAGACCACTTTGGGATTCTCGACATTCTTCTCTTGTACACCAGGACCTTCCGAAGCTCTTGCACTTTTTCCTTCGTTATCTCTGCTTACTTCGATAAGAGGGGGAAGGGGGGAAGATAAGTTCTTACTTTCATTGGATTTAACTTCATATGCATAATATGGATTGGCCGGAGAATTTTTCCATTCCTCGGGGAGTTCTCCTGATTTAGCTAGCAAGTAAGAATAATCTGTAGAGAAATTATTGGCTCCCATCTGAATGCTAAATAACGACTCGTTTGAAGCAGTACTCCATTCCGAGGTAGTAGGCTTGCTGGAAAAAATGGATTTTGGAATACGATTAGGATCATAACCTGGAGGATGATCTATCATACTATTTGACGGAGGGGATTTCATTGGCTCAAGATTCTGAGGAAAAGCATCAGGGAATAACAGAGTTCCTGTTTCAGCACGCGGAGAATTACTCATCATGCTCCATTGAGCTTCCTGAGAAGAAACATCCGGAAAAGACGAGGCTGCTGCTGGACTCAGAGACACAGAAGCATCTTGTTCAAGAGATTCCTTTGGATGAGTACTTAGTTCAAGAGAAGAATCAGATGAAGACGAATCTGATAAATGAGAATCAGGATGCTTCCTTACAGGCTTCACATTCTCCATTCTTAATTTCCTGCTGATTAACACAAATCTTTAACACTATTGGCAAGTCAAGCAAATCTTTCTCCTGCAGAACGAGGCCAATTCAACAAAACATGTACTACTTGTTAGAAAAATCGATAGAGAAAGAAGGAAAAAGAAAAGATATGAAGACAAAAGGTCGAGCAATAAACAAATAAATCTATTTCTACAGTTGTCTAAAAGTAACTGATGTAATTTTGTCTAGTCTAATTCTCTTTCTCTAATTTTGAAATACCAACAACATTCTAATTTATAGAAGATAATTTCAAAAGGTTGGAACCTTTTCAGAACATACAAGTCTTTTTATTATTACAACTATACACCACTTAGGTTATCACATTATACTACGATGGTTATGTTAAAAATACAGAGAGATTTCAGATATTATGAACTCAGAACATACTCTTCCAGGAAAGAATCAGGAATTGCTTCTTATAACCAATTACATTTTCTTTTGTTACATGCTTCTATCTTAAGCCTTAGGATGAAGTGAAAAATCCAACTGTGTAACATTAAGACCAATAAACCTCTAAGGCTAATGCAGATGATAAGAAATTACTCGTCTCGATTTGAACCCTTCTCCAAGGGTTTTCACCTAATTCATTGACTGCTAGGCCACACCTTTGTTATGCCAGTTCCATACTAAGCCCCATGATATCACCAATTTTGTTTCACCAAAATGGAAATGAGAAGGTGACTTTGAACATTATGGGCAGATGGAAAAACATTAAATTAGACAAAAAGTTTACATTTTCATGGTTTTCCCTTGTTCGTTGAAGATTCATGCAACAACGATCATCAGTCAATCAATCTATTATACCTCAATCTCAAACTAGTCATGGTCGGCTATATGAATCCTTTCATTATTCTTTCTTTCACCATATAAACGAGTAACATAGCAATAAATTTATTTTCAAACCCTGAATTTGCAAACCCCAATTAACCTTCATAAATCTTTTAAATTAAAATTATACATAACATAAACCATCATTATGTAAGAAATTTAAGCAATGTATTTAAGGCGTAATTCTTTGTACGTAATCTGGCTCGGACACCACCATTATAATTTAATAAAAATAGCTTACTTCTTCTTGTTCATTGGTCTCATAAAAAAATAATCTGCTCACCTTTAAATCAAATGTGTATGTGAGTTACAGAGAAACAATATAATATCATTGGATGCAATTTCATAGATTTTGAAATAAATATGATTCTTCTAGAATTGAAATAAAAATTTGAGTCTAGAGCAATTGAAAGTACCTAAATCTTTTAAGATAACGGTAACACCTTCATTGGAATCTTAATAACTAAGCTGTGTCATGTTTGCAAGTAAATTACCAACATAGAAGTGGCGGTATTTCTGCAAACGAAAAGCTAGAGAATGAAAAGCAACAATTTGAATATAAAAAGAAAAAATTACGTATAATTTTAGCAAGAGAATATTTACTGGAATCAATATGGAAAACAAAAATGAATTTAGGATAGATAGAAAAAGCATAAAAAAGGAAAGATTTTTTTTTTGGGATTTTATTTTTCGGGTAAAATATTTTGCATTAAAAACAAGGGCCAAGCGGTTATTTCGGTAATGTCAGTTTTGTAACCAATCATTGGCGCCATTGACACCTTACTGTTTACATGCTCCCGTTGAGGTTACTATTTAAATTTTGTGTTGGTTAGCGCAATGGGTTACATTTTTTTTTATATCCAAAGCTTCTGGCTGCCAGACTATTCCTGGAGATAGTAGTTTCAGTCCCTCATCACTACAATCAGTAAATCGCGGGATCTGGCTGAATAACCAGAGTTTGAGAACAGAGCAACTGATATCACCTACAAGATCCTACCCCAGAAGAGAGCAAATTGCTCCCACCAGGGTTCGAACCCCGCTGCAGGCCTCCAACTGGATTTTAAGTTCCCCTCCTTTGTCATCCAGCTATGCCCAGGGGGACCAATGGGTTACATTTTTCGTAGTAGTCGAGTGAATTTTTCTTTTAAGACGGGCAAAGAAGTAAACATACCCCTTAACTGTGTGATATAAAGTAAGGTTGTCCAGTGGGCTGACCCGACCCGACTCGATCCCCCAAAGTAAAGAAAAAAATTGTTGGGGTCGGGGCTCGAACTCGGGACGAGGCCTGGGATCGTCCCGCCCGTCCCGATCCCGACCCGACCCCTCCATCCCCGCCCCGTCTCGTCCCGTCCCGATCCCGACCCGTCCCCCTCGCCCTTTGCAAAAATAACCATTGCAACAACGACCAAATTTTGATTTTGGCCGTTGTGCAACGGCTATAATGACCATTTTTTGCGCCCCATCCCATAAACTCCCCTACCCCCCCTGAATATTTATTTTTAACACATAAGTTACTATATTTACACTTTAACCCCATTTCTCAACTATAAATAACTCATTTTCCTCTTCGTCTCTCTAATCTCTCAACTTATCTCTCTACAATTCTACAAATCTTCCTACTATTAATTATTATATCAAAGTTAAAAAATTGGGAGTGAAGTTGGCAACTAGCTTGAGGATCATCCATCGAGCAAAGTTTCAATTTTCAACCTCGATTACACGTCGACGTTTGGTACCTTCGTTCCTTCTTTAAATTATTATTGTTACTTAATTTTAATTATCGCACTTAATTTCATTTACTTTAATTATCTATTTGTATAATTAAAATTGAAGGACTGAAACGTATAATTACAGGTAAGGGTAAGGGTGCTTCTTCTAGTAGGCGTAATAAGGGTAAAAGTACTTCTTCTAGTAATCCTATTTCTAGTCCCGATGATTTGATTGATTTAGTCATATTGATGAAACTGCTTCTTTTAATGATATACCAGTAGATGATAAAGTAGATGAATCAAAATTTAATTTAGACGATAATATAGATGACACACCCACTAGTGCACCTCAACCTCAGGCTCAGACTGAGTCTCAGCCTGAAATTGAAATTGAAATAATTGAGGCCCCACGAAACGAAAATTAAAATCAAATGCATGACATTTTTTATAGGGACAAAGAGAATCAACTAGCTAGATGTAAAATTTGTAAAAGAGTCTATAAATTTAAAACCGGAAAAGGTCAAGGTGGGACGGGAGGTTATTGAGACATGTACAAGGCAAGCACACAGCTAGGTGGAATCAATACATGGCTAAAAAATTGGGTGTGCCAATGCCATCTGAGTCGGGACAAGGTTCTCATAGTGTCCCCGACCTAGTATAGGGTCAAACTAACCCGACGACGGGGGGAATTTTTTATCCTAAATATGATAAAAACAAAGATAAAGAAAATATGGCAAAATTAATAGCGGTGGAGGGTTTGCCTTTTTCATTTCCTTCCTCTCATGATTTTATTCATTACATTCGAGAAACATATAATCTTGCTTTTAATGGTTTTCATAGATCAACTGTTAGAAGGGATGTTTTTAAATTTGCAAGTGAATATCAACAGTATTTACGTTATGCACTATATCATTTTACTGGCAAAGTGACTATCACTTCTGACATAGGCCGTAGTACTAACGGTAATGATTATTTAACGGTAACATGTCATTAGATAGATCAAAATTGGTTTATGCAAAAACATATTTTAGCATATAGATATATAGATGATAGGCACACTGAAAGTTTTATTGCAGATAATATTAATGAAATTTGTGATTACTATGGAATAAATTATAAAATTATGACTATTATATTAGATAATGGTTCTTCTAATGATTATGCTATAAGACTATTAAAACTTAGATTAACTCCATCTTTTCCTGATAATTTTCATATAAGATGTGCGTGTCATATTTATAACTTAGTTGTAAAGGATGACCTAAAACTTTTTGAAAGCATTCTTGATAAAATACAATTTGCTATAAACTTTATTTTTAAAGGTAAAAAAATACAAAAACACAAAGAGTAAAAAAATGACATGATTGTGGATTATCATATAGAAAAATTCCAGAAGAAGTTTCGACTAGGTGAAATTCTCTGTATGAGCAACTACTTGTTGCTTACGATTATATACAACCTACTACTTTATTATTTAACGCTCATAATAACAATCCAAGGGATATTCTTGTAGATAATGATTGGAATAAGAAATTCCCACTGAGATGATTAATAATCTAGCCAATTTTAAAACTTAATGGATTTTTAGAGAAATTTTATCAAGCTACTAAAGATTTTTTCGGTATTTATTATTCTACTATTTCAAATATGTTATTTTATATAGCTGTAATATTTTTGTTACTTGATAAATATATGCGCAAACCAACTTATAAGGCATCTATTGAAAAAATATTTTAAAAAATAAAGAAATACTTTTTCCTATCCCCACTATTTATATTGTTGGTGTTGTATTAAATCCAACTATTAAAGTAGACGGTTGTAAAACACTTGTAGAAAACGATTTATGATTGTGTAGAAGTACTTCCAACAGACCCAACTGAAGAACCAGCTGACACACCAACTAAAGAAGCAGTTATGTCTAGCATACACACCGAATGCAAAAATATATATATACGTATTACCAACAACAAAGTGCAAATAATCAACGGCTTTTGTACCATCTTCTACTACTTCGTTGCAACCTTATAAAAACATGTGGTTTCTGTTGCTAGTATTCAAGGCCTTAGAAATAAAATGTATAGTGGTTCAACTTCTTCACAAGTTAGCGAATTTGATGTTTATGTTTTGCAGGGTGTTGTACCGTACGAATTAATTGTCAATGATAAAGGACAAGAAGACTTGCTGAAATACCGGAGGGAGAATGAGAAGACATTTTCGACGCTAACAAAGATGGCCCGAGATGTGTTGAACATTCAAGCATCATCAACAGCGTCTGAAAGCGCTTTTTCTGCGGGAAGATTTCAAATAGGGGAGCACAGACATTCATTGGCGGGAGACACATTGGAGATTGCAGTTCTATTCAGAGACTGAATTCGTGCGGAGCATAGGAGGTGCTGCCAACCGGAGACCAACGAAGAAGAAGACTACAACTACAATGAAATCTTGTCCGAGGGAGTAGGAAACGACATTGAAGAATTTGACAAACAAATTCCAATTCCAACAGAAGATCCTCAAGACATTGTGAGGAAATTCGAAAGAGTATGGTAGAATATGTAATTTTTTTAATTGCATTTTTAGTATTTTACTATGTCATTTGCATTTTTTGAACAACACCACAAAGTAATAATTTTGAAATTGTATTACTATGTCATATTTCTATTAAATAATATAAGAGGCACAAAAACAACATTGTAATGTTTTTATTACACTATATTGTTCAATTATTGAAGTGTTTGTATATATTATTTTTTAAAATTAAGTGGCAAAAAAAAAAAGAAAAAACCGATCCCGTCCCGACCCGCCCCAACCCGACCCCGTTCTGGCTAGATGTGGGACGTACGGGACCTCTCCCCGTCCCGCCGGAACCCGAGTCTCGACCCTCCCCCGTCCCGCCCCGCCCCGCCCCGTTGGACAGCCTTAATATAAAGCAAATATATCATCTTTTAAAAAATGAAAGATATATACCCTCGCCGTTATAGAAATGGGTATATAAACTTTTGTTAACAACCCAATATTTATTAAACTAATAAAAAGTTAAAATTAATTTTTTAATTTCAAAAATGCCACGTGGCAATAAAATATTAAAAAACTTATTTTTTCCTCTCAAACCCGACCCACGCCCCAACCATAACCGACCCAATCCGCTGCATTTTTAGTCGTTTTAGGTACAAATTGCTGCATAATGTTCAAAACAATTGCTGCATAATATTACATATTTTTGGTGAGATCTGCTTGGAAAGACCTTGGTGGAGGGATAATCTTGTGAGAGAAGCTACAGGGATTGATTTTAAAAACTTTGGTGATGATCTTAAAGCTGCTAAAGAGTGGGTCGGTTATGGGTTGGGTCGTGAGTCAGGTATTGAGTGAAAAAAAAAAAAGTTATTGTCACGTGTATTTTTGGAATTAAAAAAATATTTTTACATTTTTTTTAATTCAATAAATATAGGGTTGTTAACAAAATGTATATATATGCATCATTTTTATAACGGTGAGGGTATATATCCTCCACTTTTTTAACGGATGATATATTTACTCTATATTGCATAGTTAAGGGGTATATTTGACCCTTTGCCCTTTTAAGAAAAACAGGGGCAATTCAATACTGTTGATGGCCTAAAGCCAAACTATAATGAGGGGCCTTAATTGTTTTTTCAAAGAAAAAAAGTTTTATATATTTTATATGAAGTATATTTTTCTAGCTTATTGAGATGCAAAATTATGAATAATTGTTTTATAACCTATTTCTCCTAATACTCTCTCTGTCCTATAATACTTGTCATGTTTCATTTTCGAAAGTCAAGTTAATTAGATTAACTTTGACCAATATTTTCAGCTATATTTTTTACCATATTGATATGAGAAAAATTGCAACTTAAAAAACTTTTTATTTAGCTTTTAAATATCTAAATTGTAATTTTAAAATATTAAATTAATTTAATCTAATTAATTCCAAATATTAGTGACTCTCGAAAAGCGAAACATGACAACTAATATGGGACAGAAGGAGTAATTCTTTTTCAATTGATAACATACTTAATCCATTCAATCTCTCTTGATAGATTTTTTTACCTTTTTATTAAGAAGTCAATATATTGTAAAAAAAAATAGAATAATTATGTTATACATTATTTGGGGTAACAATGCTATCAAATTTAGCCTGTATTTTACCTTTTTACATTATTTGATCCACTTTGTATTTAACCTAAAATTTATTTTTCATCCCTTAGCCCAACCAAGTGGATATGGTCAATGACAGCGGATAACTCCTGCTTTCTTCACGTACTTCTGAATCCTTGCAGCCTCACCCTTCAATCTTCGTCGTCTTCTTCTTCTTGTTCAAAAACTGGTCAAACTAAAAAAAATTCAGATCTTCTATGGCTAATCTAATGTAGACATATCATACAGAGCATCAAATTGAAGCTTTTATTTGGAGATTTGACTCATTCGAGACTAGTTTGCAATTTGAGAACGAATTTGGTGAGGTGCAATCAGGAGAAGACAAACTGGGTTCTTGAATTTTATTGAAGTTTCTTCAAGATTGAAGCTTTGGGTATGGTTTAGCTGAATTTTGGTAAAAAAATTGAATGGGTGTTGATTAATATTGGTAAAATTGTTTGGATGATGCTCGTCCTAAAACTTGAGATCCATTATGTGATGTTTTAGATCCATTTCAAATGAAATTTCGTGAGTTGAAGTTTGAAGGGTACGTAATTCAGTTTTTGTATATTTTTGTATAGTTATAATTTTGTATAACAATGTAAATGTGTGTATAAATATGTATATTTATGTATAATGTTGTATAATAATAATTATTTTCAGTATATAAGGTTGTATATATATATACTGTCAGTGTATAGAAGGCCTCCACGGAAGTTTATCACGTTCTTCTCTTCTTTTTTATTATTTTCTGATATACATTAGTATACATTTAATACAACTTTATACGAGGGTATACATTATTATACACATATACACTTAAAATTGAAATTTAAAATTTTATGGCTTTTTTTATTTTTTCTTGAACAATCTATGTATAAAATCGATTTCTTTGTTGATTTCTCTGGTTAAATTATGAACTTGCAGCAAAAACAATTTAATTTTAATTTGATTTCTGCTATTTGGAACTTGGGGAAAATAAAGTTTAGAATTTTCAAGTTGTATTTGGCTACAACAACATACCCAGTGAAATCTCACAACGTGGGGTTTGAGGAGGGTAGAGTGAACACAGATCTTACCTCTACCTTGGTAGGTAGAGCGGTTGTTACCGAGAGACCCTCGACTCAAGACGGAGCATAAGCACAAGCAAATCAACAGCAAGAGCAAATCAAGATAAACAGTCAGACCCTGTCAGAAAAAGTTTAAATCAATATGAAAATGCTGATATCAAAAGCGAGTAAGCCTTAATAGCGCATTCTGAAAAAGTAAGAAGTAACTAGCGCGTGTAAATAAGCTAAATAAAGTACACTAAATGATCCATAATAGCAGAAATCAAACTACATGGGACTATAAAGCAATATTGCGCCTATTAGTATGATAGGTTAAGCGGGCCTACAATACTAACACTACAACTATCAGTTTGCAAGCATAAGTAGGACTATGCTCGACTACCTACTACCCTAATTTGTGTCCTCCACAAGCCCTTTATCTAAGTTCATTTCCTTAGTAAGTTGCACATGTGCCATATCCCGTCTAATCACCTCTCTCCAATACTTCTTCGGCCTACCTCTACCCCTTCTAAACCCATCCATAGCCAATTTTTCACACCTCCACACTGGGGCATTTGTGTCTCTCCTCTGCACATGCCCAAACCATCTCAATCTCGCTTCCCGCATCTTATCCTCCACCGAGGCCACTCCCACTGTCCCGGATATCATCATTTCTAATCCTATCCCTCTTTGTATGCCAGCACATCCGTCTCAACATCTTCATCTCCGCAACTTTCATCTTTTGGATGTGCAAAGTCTTGACTGGACAACACTCCGCCTCATAAAACATAGTCAATCTAACCACTGCCCAATAGAACTTGCCTTTAAGTTTTGGTGACACCTTTTTGTCACATAAGACTCTAGATGCGAGCCTCCATTTAATTCACCCCGCCCCAATACGGTGTGTGACATCGTCATCAATTTCTTCATCCCCTTGGATAATAGACCTGAGGTACTTGAAACTTCATTTCTTTAGAATGACCTGAGTACCAAGCCTCACCTCTACGCCTGTCTCAAGGTCGCTCCCATTACTGAACTTGCACCCAAGTATTTTGTCTTGGTCCTACTCAGCCTGAACCCTTTAGATTCCAGAGTCTCTCTCCAAACCTTCAGCTTAGCGTTCACTCCGCTGTGAGTCTCATCAATCAGGACTATGTCATCTGCGAATAATATACAACATGGAACCTCCCCTTGTATTTGTTATGTCAGTCCATCCATCACCAAGGCAAATAAGAATGAGCTAAAAGCGGATCCCTGGTGCATCCCCATTATCACTGGAAAGTGCTCCGTGTCTCCTCCCACTGTCTGTACCCTAGTCTTGGCTCCATCATACATATCCTTGATCTCCCTAGTGTACGCCACAGGTAACCTCTAACCTCCAAACATCTCCATAGAACCTCTCTAAGAACTTTGTCGTATTCCTTCTCGAGGTCGATGAAAACCATATGTAAGTCTCTCTTCCTTTTCCTATACTGCTCCACAAACCTCCTAATAAGATGAATGTCTTTTGTGGTCAAACGCCCTGGCATGAATCCAAACTAGTTCTCAGAAATAGACACGGCTCCTCACCCTCATCTCCACGACCATTTCCCAAACTTTCATAATGTGACTTTGCAGCTCGATACCCCTATAGTTGTTGCAACTCTGGATATCACCTTTGTTCTTGTACAAAGTGATCATTGTACTCGACCTCCATTCTTCAGGCATTCTCGTTGTCTTAAAAATGACATTAAACAACTCAATCAACCACTCCAAACCTTCCCTGCCTGCGTTCTTCCAAAATTCAACTGAGATCTCATCAGGCCCGGTCACTCGTCCCCTGCGCATCTTGCGAACACCCTTAACCTCCTCAACCTTAATGCATATACAATACCCAAAATCTCGGTACCTACCAGATTGCTCCAGATCTCCCAGCACAATGTCTTTATCTCATTTTTCATTCAAGAGTTTATGGAAGTAAGACTACCACATCCGCATAATATGTGCGTCCTCCACCATTAATTTTCCTTCCTCGTCCTTGATGCACCTCACATGATCCAAGTCATGGGCCCTCCTCTCCCTCGCCTTAGCTAGTCTGTACAACTTTCTATCCCCGCCTTTCTCCTTTAATTCCACATACAGACGTTCAAAAGCCACTGTTTTTGCCGCCGTAACCGCAAGTTTTGCCTCCTTCCTCGCCATCTTATACAGTTCCCTACTCGTCCAATTCTCTCCATCCTTGTTTTCTACCAATTTCACATACGTCGCTTTCTTCGCTTCCACCTTCTCTTGAACTTTACCATTCCACCACCAGTCCCCTCGATGCCCATCACGGCTACTCCTCGAGACCCCAAGCACTTCTCTAGCTACCTCTCGACTGCAACTGGCCGTCATGTCCCACATACCGGTCGCATCCCCACTACTCCTCCAAGCCTCATTTGCCATCAACATCTCCCCCATCTCATTTGCACTAGCCATGGTCAAACTCCCCCATTTGATTCTTAACCTGTCATCCACAACCATCATCTTCTCCATCTTGATCTCAAAATCCATCACCAAAAGCTTATATAGGGTTGTAAGATACTCACTCAGAATTACAAAGACCGTTGTCAACCTTCCTAAGGAGCAAAATGTCCATCTGAGTCTTAGACACCGAACTAGAGAAAGTCACTAAGTGCTCCTCCTTCTTCAGGAACCCCGAATTGGCTATCATCATTCCAGAAGTTCTAGCGAACTACAAAAGTGAGACGCCTCTACCATTCTTGTACCCGAGGCCAAACCCTCTATGTATGTCGTCATAACCCTCCGGAAGTGACCCGATATATCCATTGAAATTCCTTCCTACAAATAACTTCTTAGTGGGTGGTATACCACCCACCACCTCGTCCAACCCCGCATGCGGTGCATAAACACTAATAATGTTCATAGTGAACCCTCCAACTACCAACTTAATCGTCATCATCCTGTCATTGACCATTCTAACCTCTACCATCTAATCCCTTAACACATATGTGTATCTGTTACCGTATCTATTTTCGTGTTCTAGACACCATGAATCCTAACTGTAGGATTATGGATGACAAAAGAAATAGACAGACAGCCTTGATTGAGACTAATCTAGCCAAAAGGTCTAAAATTACTACCAGAAGACCTATAAGCTGGGATGAAATTAATTATTCCGAAGATTGGCTAATTGAAAAAGCTATCCCGGTTCACCCCAGGATAGACTCCCAGATCGCTCATGTGGTCCAGACTACTGATGGTAATATCCGCCTCCAGTTTTCTAAATAGTCTAAATTAGGTAGATCTTTGTCATCTCATTATTATATATCTCATTTAGATGACACTCCTGGTACGTCTACTGCTAGAGCTTCAACATGTCAAGTAGATGAAAACCTTTTTCAAAATTGCCACCCCCTCAGAAATTTCTCAGGAGGAAAAAGTTGACAAAATAAAAGTTGAAAATCAGATTCCTGTCGAAGTCCCGACAGATAACAGGAATACTGATTATGCTGATTATTTTCATAATGGCTGACAATTCAGGGATTGATTACGATAACATTTATCATGGTCTAAATTATTGCCCTGGTTCGGGTCTACGCCAGATCATTAAGGATAATTTTAATGGTCCTGATTATTTACCTTTTCGAAATTGGTTTTTTACCTTTTTCACGAGAAAAGAACAAGAGGCAATCAGAGATCAATTTTATGATGAATTGCAGACCAAGCAGACATTCAAATATTTTGTTAGTTGGTTTGTAGAAGACTATGCTTTGCTTAATATCAATGTTATAGAAAGACAATGACATTTAGACTCTAAAAAAGTCCTCAAAGGTCTTTATCCTCCGGATGAATCTTTTTCATTAAAAAAAGATAGCAGTAACAATGATTTACAAGCTCAACCATATTTAAAGCTGCTTCAAGGTGCTCTCCTACATGGTATTCAAACCGATCATTTGAACAGTCTTTTCAGGCAGGGTAACCACACCAATGTGTACCTCAAAGTCTTTGGTGAACAAATGACTTTATTACAGAATAAAGTCAATAGACTCAGTTCCCTTATTGAGGAATAGAGACTCAAAATTGTTGCTGAGAGGAAGCATCCTCCAAAGCCCTTGGAAACCTGTGCTAATATCTAGCCTCCATGGAAGGAATAAACCTGGTAAAGGAGCAGACAAATCCATTATCTAAAGATATTGAGAATTTGTTAGCACAATTTCGTGATAAAATGAAAGTATCACCTGATAAAGCGTCGACCTCCAGGTCTGTTATTGGTATGGTCAATACTGGAGATATTTGAACCAGCAGCGACAATTGTATTGCTGCCATGAAAAAAGGGAGTAATTGCACTCCCAAGCTTACCTCGGAAAACTATTACTATCTGAGACCCACTCCGATGGATGTCTTGCTTGAGGAACAAGCATGGAAGAATGATCTTGCTGCCTATACCGGCACTGAGATTGTTGAGTGGAATATTGATGGTAGCGCCGAAAGTCAGATTTTCAGGACTTGCCACAAGATGCTTATGTATGCTGCAACTTCCAAAGGCAATAATCAGTCTGAAGTTAGAATAATAAAGATGATTACCGTAGGATTTACAGGACAGCTCAAAGCATGGTGGGATAATTATCTCTCCATGGAACAGAAAACTCAGATTTTAGACTCTGTAAAGCAAGAGGGTAACGAGTTTAAACCGAATTCGGTTTATACCCTTGTTCTAACTATTTTAGATCAATTTACAAGCAATTACAGTACCAATTATGACAATATTAGGACTCTGCTTCAGAATCACAGATGTCCAACCCTAACATCTTTAGATGGTATAAGGATGTTTACCTTAGTAGGGTACTCAATCTCCCTGAAGCTAGTAATAGTTTCTGGAAGGCCAGATTCATTGATGGCCTCCCTCCTCTCTTTGCAGAGAAGGTGAAAAGAACCCTGAGATATGAGTCTACTAATTCACAGATTCCTTGGGATATGTTCTCTTATGGCCAGCTTATAGGCAGGTGCATGGAAGAAGGCTTAGCCTTATGCAATGATATAAAATTGCAGAAACAACTTAAGAAGCAAAGGCTTACTGAGAAAACTCAGTTGGGAGAATTCTGCCAGCAGTTCGCCATGGACGAACCTACCTCATCCCAGAATACAGGGGAAAAAAAGGAAGCATGCGGTTAAACCGCATAAAAAGTAGTATTATGAGAAATACAAGTCTGACTCTTACAAAAAGAAAGCTGTGAAAAGAAGAACCAGAAATGAGAAAAGGGGTTATATCCCAAAGAAAAGGACTATTAAAACCACTACTTGTTATGCATGTGGAGAAGTTGGTCATTATGCCAACCGGCGTAAAAAGAAGAAGATTGATAAAATCAAGGCTCTTAAAATCGATGATAATAACAAAGATGCCCTGATGAAGATCATTATACCTTCAGATGAATCTGATGATTCAGAAGATATTACGAGTACAGATTTGGAAGATCCCTATTCATCCTCCTCTGAGGAGAGTATTCCTTGTGTCTGTACCTCCAAAAAATGTCAGGAAATCAAGGATGATAACACTGATGATGAGTTTTATAAACTCCAAGCCCAATTCTCCATCTTCAATAACAGCGTCATCAATGGAGAAGAGATTAATGATCTTCTAAAGGAAATTCCAGAAGATGCCCAAAAGGCCAAGATCTTAGAAGCTTTGCTCAAAGCTCAAGAGAAGGATAGGACTCCTCGTAAGATCAAATCACGAATTGATCCTCCGTATAATTTTTCGGAAATCTTGACTGAGTTGCAGAAGAAAAGGAGTGGTAATAATCCTTGGACTACTCAGCAATTGAAGGAAGAGATCCATGATCTCAAGCTTGAGATAACTCATTTAAATAAACACTACGGTAGTTTAGAGAATAGAGTTACCCTATTAGAACAAATCTCCTATGAAGGGAAGGAACCGGAAATTTCAGAATAATTAGGACATACTCCTATCATTGAACAACCAAGCACTTCTAGTGAACCTGTCAATGGAGATCTCATGGGAGCTATCAACATTATTTCTCGCCAAAGATGGATCACCCATGTCAATTTATTAATTGAAGGGAGGAACCATTTTCAAAGATGTCCCTACGCTCATTGATTCAGGGGCAGATGTCAACTGCATCAGGGAAGGTCTCATTCCCACTAAATACTTTACCAAGACTAATCGTAAAGTATCAGGAGTAGATGGAAGCAATTTTCAGGTCTCCTACAAATTGTCTTGTGCTTATATTTGCCATGACAAGGTTTGCATAAAACATTCTTTTACATTAGTTAAAAATCTTGCTAATGATATTATTTTAGGCATACCTTTTATTAATGGATTAATGCCTCTTAACAATGTTACAGAAATGGGTTTTTCAGGAACTCGTGATGGAAAGATCATATCTTTTACCTGGATAGCTTCATACAAAACTATCAGCTTTATTAACCTTGTGCAGAACAAGAAGCAACATTTGGATTATCTGCAGCAAGAGTTAATGATTCACAATATTGAGGATCAGTTTACTAATCCTAAATTGCAGGATAAAATCAGAGGAATATGACATGATTTCGCTATTTCTATTTGCAATGACTTGCCAACAGCTTTCTGGAACAGAAAGAAACACATCGTCAAACTTCCTTATGAGGAGGATTTTCAGGAACACAACATTCCTACCAAGGACAGACCTTGCCAGATGAATATGGAATATCTGGAAATCTGCAAGAAAGAGATTGCCTCTCTAATAGAGAAAAAGTTGATTCGTCCCTCAAACTCCCCATGGAGTTGTACGGCGTTCTATGTTAATAAACATGCAGAACAGGAGCGAGGAGTTCCAAGACTAGTTATTAACTACAAACCTTTAAACAAGGTTTTAAAATGGATTAGATATCCTATCCCGAATAAAAATGATTTACTAGATATGTTATACCAATCTAACATCTTTTCAAAATTTGATTTGAAATCGGGTTTTGGCAGATACAGGTTCATGAACCTGACAGATACAGGTTCATGAACCTGACAGATACAAGACTGCCTTCACAGTTCTATTCGGTCATTATGAATGGAATGTTATGCCTTTCGGATTGAAGAATGCTCCATCCGAATTCCAACATGTCATGAATGACATCTTTACCCCTTATAGTGGTTTTATAATTATCTATATTGATGACATACTTGTTTATTCAAAAACTATACAAGATCATATTAGGCATCTTGAATTTTTTTAAAAAAATCATTGTTTCTAACGGTTTGGTTATATCAAAACCAAAAATGAATATTTTTCAGGCTAAGATTAGATTTCTTGGTCATAATATTGAAAAGGGAAATATTATCCCGATTCACAGAATGATTGAATTTGCGTCTAAGTTTCCTGATGAGATTCTTGACAGAACGCAATTGCAGAGATTCTTAGGGAGCCTTAATTATATTGCCCCTTATTATAAAGATTTATCTACTGATGCAGCTGTTTTATATGACAGACTGAAGAAATCTATCAGTCCCTGGACCAATGTTCATACTGAAGCAGTCAAAAAGATTAAGAAGAATGTTCAAGCTTTGCCATGTCTTATGCTTGCCAACCCAAATTGGGGGAAAATTATCGAAACAGATGCTTCTGACATTGGTTATGGTGGAATTCTGAAACAGATGAATCCCCAGACTAAACAAGAATATCTGGTCCGATATAATTCCGAAAAATGGACTAATAGTCAAAAGAATTATGCTACTATAGCCAAAGAAATTCTTGCTATAGTTAAATGCGTCCTGAAATTCCAGGATGATCTTTATAATACTAAGTTCTTAATAAGAACAGACTGCAATGCAGTCAAATTCATGTTTCAAAAAGATTTTAAGCATGATGTATCCAAACAGATGTTTACACGATGTCAGGCACATTTAGCCCCATTTGATTTTGATATCCAATATCTTAAAGGTGAAGATAATTCAATCCCTGACTTTCTTACCCGTGAATTTTTACAAGGAAAAGATGCGTCCAGAATGGACAACACCCACCCCTTATAGGGGAAGAGGAAGAGGTCGCGGCTCTGGCCGAGGTCGAGGAAGAATAGACCCAAGGACTATTCCAAAGGTCAATCTAGTATAACAAGCTTCTTCTAGCCAACAGGGCTCATATGCCCAGAAACTTTTACAACAAGAGGAAGATGGAAACCAATATTTGGTTCGTCCCCATGAGGATATTATTCTCCTATTAACTCATGAAGATAAAAATTATCTAAATGACCCCTGGATTCTCATGAATCGATATGTAGAAAATTTCTACCACCCTTTCCATGAAGGGAAAAACAGGATGTATTATGAATATATCCTCACAGCTACAAGTACAGCTGAAATCACTTTCTACCCGGAACATAAACCAGGGGTGGAAAAGAGCTATTCAAAGTTCTACTTGAAGAAAAATTATCTCTCCGTACAAATGGGGAATCAGCCCATTCCGATCAAAGGAATTTATTATTTCAAGGACTGACATTAAGTTAGCCTTTAATTACTATGACTACATTAATGCTTTTGTTTATGTTTTTTATTATGAAAACAGGAAGCATGGTCATACTTGGTGGATTAAATTAAATCCAAAAATATTCAAAAATAGCCAAAACGGCCAGTTACTACCAGGTTGGAATATTATTAGACCTGAAATACAGATCTTGCCAACACCTTATATGAATTATTATAAGGAATGGATACAACTGACACCATGTGTATCTCCCGAAAACCCTTCTGACTATGTCGAAGGATCTGCATCTCTAATATTTTTTATGCAGACTGGAACCCCATGCATCTGGAAATGGATTCCTAAAGCAGGAAGGAATTCACAAGGTATTCTATTCCTTAAGAGAAAAATTTTCTGCAAATTTTGGTGTAAATTATTAGACAAAGACATAGAGAACCCAACCCACACATATGGATGAGAATTAGAAGAAGAAATTACTTCTTTGTTAAAAAGTCTAAAGACTTTTGACAGGATTAAATCAGAATCCAAGGAAGATGATTCCATTTTTTCTAAATTAGAGAAATCCATTAAGATGAAGAATCCTCATGCCACAGAGGAAGAGTTAATGACTGCTTATCTCGATAAGGTTAAAGCAGACTTTGTAAAAAAAATTGCAAAAAAAATTGATGAAAACCCTTATTCGGAGACATCAACTGCTTCCATGAGAGAAGCACAAAATGACAGCCTGTTCCAGGACTCTCAACCAATGGAAGACTATTCTTACCAGCCATCCACCTTAGACTTATTTGACGTCTTAATTGAGGCAGTCAAAGAAAAGGCCAAAGCCCGACAAGAAGATCAGGCTTCACGAGGAAAGGAGAAAGTGAAAGAATAAAGTGAAGGGACCCATTACCCATCAATAATGGAAAAAGATAAAACGAAGGTCACATTCGGCCCCCACAACTTTATTAAAAGTTATTCCGACTTTATTAAAGTCGTTTGTTTTATATACTTTTTTCTTTTTCAGAAGATAAGATGTCACTATCTTCTTTTTCCTTTTTACTTTATGTAAAGTTGTTTAACATTTTGTAATAATGTAGATTCTTTACTATTTATTTTACAGATTGTAAAATGTTTTGAAATCCGCCTTAATCTATAAAAGGGGATTCATTCATTTACAAAAAATTATCAGAAGAACGAGCACTGTAAATCTCCTCTGAATAATAACATTGGAATTCGCTCAAATCTCTCTCTGTTGGTTACGATTATACCTCTCTCCCTTTTAATTTCTTGTTTTTAATATTCATGATAGGCTAATAGCCTATACTGTCTAAGAATGCTCTAAGAATATGAATTGAATAAGTAATGTTTTAGATTCAAGTTCTAAGCAGTTCATATCACCATGAGTCATAATAATACTTGGGTAGGTGTACGGTCATCTTTAAGTATAGCCTACCCAAGTATTATTATGACTCATGGTGATATGAACTGCTTAGAACTTGAATCTAAAACCTTACTTATTCAATTCATATTCTCAGAGCATTCTTAGACAGTATATGCTATTAGCCTATCATGAATATTAAAAACAAGAAATTAAAAGGGAAGGAGGTATACCGAAATCGTAACCAAGAGAGAGAGAACCATAACTTATACCCATCCACATCCTTAGCCTTAGGTCCTACCCATTTGGTCTCCTGGACACATGCTATATTAATCCTCATCTTCTTAAGAATCTTAACTAGCTCTATGGACCTCCCCGTTAAAGTCCTAATGTTCCAAGACCCAATTCTCAACCTAGAATCTCTCTTACCCCACTTACCCCCCTAACCCCCGCCCACGTCCTTGACCGAGAACATGACCATATTCTACCATCAGTTACCAAAGCCATTATAAAATAATAAACTACTCAAACGTTTACCCTAAAATAGGAAGGAATCAAAGTGAAAGCACAAGTTAACAAGAATCTAGAGGCAAGTAAAACCATTACGACAAGAATGCTATGACTAAAGACAAAAAGGGTAAATGCAAGAACGTAAAGTCACTAATCAATACAGTGAAGCGACAAAATTTAACAAGGATAAGGACAAAGAATGGATACGGGCAACCGGAGGTCCCAACTCCAGTTGAATCGAACCTATTTGTCGGTAAAAATCAACGTTCACCGGCACCGAAAGTACTGTTCACTTGAGTTTTCACCAAAAAGTCGAGTACCTAGCTTGTACTGGGTCACTGGAAGTCTGCTTGTATTGGTGTTCACCGGGAAAAAATTGTATGTGCTGGTTCTCACAAGAAAAGATCTATTTCATTGCCGAAAAATGATTTGGTTCTTTGCCGGAAAACAATATGATTCTTCGCCAGAAAAAGATCTTGTTCGGTCGGCCAATATATGCCTGAATTTTTTTTTATCTTCGCAGAAGGTTGCCGGAGTTCACCAGAGATCATCGGGGAGCGCTGAGGCTCGTTGTGTGAGGTAGATCTCTTACTTACCACCCAGATCCGAATCAACCCACTTTTTTCCGATCGCAATGTGGTGTTGGTGGTTGGGTCTCACCGGAGATAATGAAGGACAGGGTGAAACGGAGATGGAGAAGAAGAAGAAAAGAAAGGGAGAAGGGGAGAGGCGATAGAGGAGATATGAGAAGAAGGAGAAACCACTTACCTAACGTCGGAGAGACAAGGTCGGCGGAGTCGGCGGTTAACGAGTTACAGAAGTTAGAGAAGAGAGAAAATATATCAAAATAATTGAGTAGTCGATAAATTTCTTTCAGCTCAATCAATTAAAATTTTAGTGTACAGTAAGACATTGATTGAGAGACATACCAGAGAACAAGAAGAAAGAACTGGAAGCTTCCAAAACATATTCGAAAAACGACGAGGCGCCGAATAGATCTGTAAATCCTAAATTTGAATTGATAGTAAAACAAAAAACAAAAACCCTAGAAACAAAATAAAACTATTTTCAAGTTTTTGGAGAGAACAAAAAACCCTAGGTTTTGAAGATCAAAGCAAAGCGAAGACGTAAATATCGATAGATAGGGAGAGAGTTTTATTTTTGTATTTGGCTGGTATAGATTTTTTTATCAAACACTTAATTTGTCAATTCAGTTGGATTATAAATAGAAGAAGTTTATATTTTAAAGAGGGAACAACAATAGTAGAGGGTTATGTGAAAAATATAACTTTCTGGGACCTTGACCTATTATCT
The DNA here is from genome assembly GCA_034509755.1 of Anisodus tanguticus. Taxonomy (NCBI): domain Eukaryota; kingdom Viridiplantae; phylum Streptophyta; class Magnoliopsida; order Solanales; family Solanaceae; genus Anisodus; species Anisodus tanguticus. The sequence continues at coordinate 38,384,822 of CM067545.1, read as the reverse complement.
TTTTGGGCTACAGTTTTGCAAAGTCATAATTGGGCCACTTAATTGCAATGTATGTGAGTGAGTTGTACTTTTGTGTAACTACCAAATAAAATATCTATAAACCTATTATTGGTTAAAAAATATGAGCCCCCCCTCCCCCAAAAAAAAAATTGGGGGCCTAAAGCAGCCGCTTGACTTGCTTTATGCTGAAGCCGACACTGAAAAAAGATAGATTTAAAGAAATTGTTCTGGGAGTGCTTCGTATGTTTGCTATTTAGTTTTTACTTACTTTTTCCTTATAAGAATATTGACATGGGGGTACAATCCGTGCAAACTATTGGCACATAATAGATCAGATTTTAGCTTTTGACATCTAATAGCCCAAAAATATACATCAGATAATGTATATCACATAATATATATATAAATATCAGTTCATATTATTGTATATGTATATCAAATAATTTATATCACACAATGTATAAAAAATAAGTGTGTTTTGTTTTACGGGCAAAGCAAATATCATATTTGCCATTCAATATAAGTTGGTGTGTTTCATGACTAAGGATAACTAGGCCGCATATAGCATGAAGTCATACCGATCTATCATAATTTATAATATTTTCCATGTCTTTGTTTGTTATAAGTTTGGAATCATGACGATCCAACATGATTGTGAGTACTCCAACAGACAATTAATTAAGTTAGATATAACATAAAGTCATGTCGGTCAATCAAGATTGCATGCGTTCTAAAATAGTATTTCATTCATGATACATGAGAAATTGATTCTTTAAATAAATCTATTTCACTCATGATATTTGAGAAAATAATTTTCTAAATAAATTTTCTTCACTCGTGGTACCCCAAGATCAATCATTTAAATACATGTATATGATTCATGGTACCTTAGAAATAAATAAATCTATTTCACTAGTGGGACTTAGAAATAGTTTTTTGATGTCAATTCTTTCCAACATGACAAATTATATGACATTCCGAAATACTTTTTTCTTCTTCTTCGTTTGTATTTTTGAAATCACGATGATTTAGCATAACTTATGAGTATTCAACCAGATAATTAGATTGAATACAACATGAAGTTATACTGATATTTTATGACTTGCATACTACAATAACAACAATAACATACCTTGTATAATTCTATAAATGGAGTTCGGGAAGAGTAGGATGTATGCAGACCTTACCTCTATCTTTGTGGGGTATATAGACTATTTCCGATAGATACTTGGCTCAAAAAGAACGTAAATGATGCAAATTGCAAGTAAAACATGACAACTAAATATCAAGACACAAAATAAATTAAGCAACATGTAGTAGTACACACATAAGAGTAAGGATCTTCTATACCTAAATAATATTATTAATAAAAGAGAGGAGGAGATGAAGAGGCTAGCCCTTACCTCTCCCATACGCAGTGCAACAAAACTCAACTACCTACTAACCTTCTACCTTAATTCTCGACCTCCTAATCTTCCTATCTAAGGTCATGTCCTCAGTCAGCTGAAGCTGTGTCATGTCTTCTCTAATCACCTCCCTCGAGTTTTTCTTTTGCCTACCTCTACATCTCCCAAATCCTGATATTGTCAATCTCTCACATCTCCCAATTGGCACATCCTCACACCTCCTTTTTACATGTCTGAACCATCTTAGTCTCATTTCCCTCATCTTGGCAGCCACGGAGGCCACTCTGATCTTATCTCGTATAACTTAGTTTCTAATCATATCTCTCATAGTATGATTACACATCTATTTACACATCATTATCTCCGCTACCTTCATCTTCTGAAAGTGAACGTTGTTGACTGGCCAGGATTTTGCCCCATACAATAATTTAGTTTAACCACCACTTTGTAGAACTTATCTTTCATCCATGACATCACCTTCTTATCACAAATCACCATTTTATCCACCCTACTCTAATACGGTATGCGACATCATCGTTAATCTCATCATCTCCTTATATTATAGACTCAAGATACTTGTATACAGTGTCCATTTTAGACTTGTATACTACTGTTGTGAAATATATGTTTGTTGTTTTGAAATCATGACAATATGTGAGTAATCAAATATATAAGACAACTAGGTTAAATATAACATGGAGCTATAATGATTTGTCATGACTTGTATTGTTGTGAGTCGATGAACGGCAATGGTGATTTGGGAATTGCAACTTTGCTAAAGGTTCTAGAATCAATTAAGTTGGTTTTGTAGTTTTATTATTGTCAATTAGGTCTTGTACTTATTTTTCTTTTAGTCCCTCCAAGTGGTCCTAGGATTAGCTGCCACGTGTCCCATCCGTAGGAGAAGTGTCCTAGTTACAACTTGTATTTTCATTTCTCTGTTTATGCTTTATGAAAAACTAACTTTTATCTTTATTTCCTTCTTTTTATTAAATATTTTCGTAGTTGTTGATACATTTGGTATCAGAGCAGTGCCGATTTCCATTGTTTCGACAATGGTGAAGACTTCGCGTAACAAACATGCTGAAGAAGATGGACTGAAACGTAAAGAAACTCAGATGGTTGCATATATGTTGGATACCCAAAAATGTTTTGAGGCCATAGAAGCAGCTCAGGCCAAGAAAGATGCGGAATCGAGGAAATACCTCAATGAAAGCAATTGTTGTATGGAGATGATGTTAACCTAAATGGAGCAAGATCAGCGAGTTGAGTCCTTTGCTCGGAACCCTACTCCGGCATTGATGCTTACCTGCGGAACACCACCTGAACATGGTGAGTCTTTTGTTGGGTCTAACTTTCATTCTTCGGCTTCCTCGTTCACACCTACAAGCAATACCTCTGGGATTCCTCAATTTGGAAGAGGATTAACCCTTACCCCAGCTCCTTTCAATCCACGAACCCTCTCATTTTTACCCCTAGTGCCAACATTCTATCATAATATAACAAACTTCTCTTCTACCTCACTAACGGCTTCTTTTAGTAACCCCGTATCAAATCCTATTTTCTACTTTCAATACGAGCTCCAGCCTTCTACCAGTTTCCCTTCCTTTGTACCAGCCTCATTTTGTCACCTCTCGACCTAATCCTAATATTTTTACCCAGCCAACTCCTTTCACCAACCAAACCACAAATCTAGCCCATATTACCTTACCCACTATTTAAATGCAAGGTTACACACCACACTCCGCCAATATTCCCAAAGCTAAACTTTCTTTTCTGTATTCTAACGAAGTTAACCCCCGTAGTTGGATTAGAAGATGTGACAAATATTTTGAGCTGTATCAAATTCCCCCTGAACTCAAGAAGGCTCATGTGAAGGATAAAATAGATACATGGTTTGATGTTTACATGATGGACTATGGTGGCCAAGTGCCATGGGAAGTGTTTTTGAAAGAAATAATCCATTGATTATTTTCATTAAATGAAAGAGTATATATACAATTTACATATTTTCATAATAGGAGAATCATATTTCTATTCTACTCCCAAAACCTTATTCTACTTGGATACTAACTATACAATTATGGTAATACAAATATTATGGTAAGTGTACAATACTAATTACACCACAACATTACCTAAACTATGTCCTATGTACACGGTACATTACCGAAACCGAGAGCCCAATATACACATGTATATTGTGTATATTTAACACACCCCACAGTCATAGCAGGCGATCTTCAAACGCTGAGACTGTCCCTAAAATCTTCAAAAAGGACCGAGGGAAGACCCTTAGTAAAAATGCCGACAATTTGATATCTTGACAGGACATGGCAGACGCGTACCTGACCACGAGCAACCTTTTCGTGGACAAAGTGAATGTCCATCTCGATATGCTTAGTACGTTGGTGCTGAACCGGATTACCAGAAAGGTAGATGACACTAACATTATCGCAATAAACCAAGGTTGCCTTCTGAATAGGACAATGAAGCTCCAAAAGCAAATTACGTGACCAACATGATTCCGAGACCACATTAGCTACCCCTCGATATTCGGCCTCGGCACTGGATCGGGACAATGCCGACTGACGTTTTGCCAACCATGAGACCAGGTTATTATCAAGAAACATACAATAGCCAGTCGTAGACCGTCGGGTGTCCGGACAACCACTCCAATCAGCATCCGTATACGAGACAAGTGTGGACGTTGAGGAAGGATATAAATGCAAACCATAGTCAAGTGTACCTTGAATATACCGAATGATGCATTTGAGTGCATTCATGTGCTCAACTCTAGGATCATGCATAAATAAACACACATGCTGGACAGCATACGTAATATCTGGTCTCGTGAATGTAAGATACTGAAGGGCCCCTTCAAGACTACGATAGTGGGTAAGCTCCTCATATGGTATGCCGGCCGCGGCGCTAAGCTTGGGCTTAGTATCAACTGGAGTGGAAGTAGACTTACAGGATGACATCCCAGCCCTCTCAATGATCTCAGCTGCATACTTCATTTGAGATAAGAACAACCCACATGTATGACGAGTGACAGCAATCCCCAAAAAATAACTCAAGGGCCCCAAGTCTTTCATAGCAAACTCAGAGCTGAGCATTGTCATGATAGACTGGCGTAAGGCATCGGAAGAGGCAGTCAGAATAATATCATCCACATATAGCAGAATATAGGTCAAGGACGAACCACGACAATAGATGAACAAGGAATTATCCGACCTGCTGTGAGTGAACCTAATAGTCGAAACATAGTCGGCAAATCGCGTATACCAGGCCCATGGAGACTGCTTAAGCCCATATAAGGACTTCTTCAACAAACAGACATGATGAGGATGTTTGGGATCCCTAAATCCTAAAGGTTGATGCATATAGACTGTTTCCTTGAGATCACCATGTAGGAAAGCATTCTTTACATCTAACTGATGAATAGGCCATGCTTTCGAAAGAGCCAAGCTAAGCACAGTGCGAATGGTAGCCGGCTTGACCACCGGACTAAACGTCTCACCACAATCCACACCAACCTGTTGAGTCTTACCATCACTCACAAGTCGCGCCTTATGTCGTGCAAATGAACCATCTGAATTGTCCTTATGAGCAAAAATCCACATAGACCTAATAATATTAATACCAGATGGACGGGGTACCAACTCCCACGTCTTATTATCAATAAGAGCATTATATTCATCGATCATAGCAAGTTTCCAATTCGGGTCATTTAACGCATACACATGATTACGGGGTAAGGGTGATTTAAGAACATTAGAATTTAAATTAAAATGTGTCTTTGGTTTAAAAACACCCCGTTGACTACGAGTGACCGGTCTATGACTCGAGGAAGAATTAGGCAGATGTTGGGAATTTGCTGGACTCGGGATGGACTGGCTAGCAGGCAGTGGGCCTGCTGGCCCAACACGGTAAACATGGACTGGACCAGTTTCAGAAGTGGGCTGGACTGGCCCAGTGATTATACTGGGTACTGTAGCTCGTGAGGGGGGAGTGGGGCCAGCGAGTAGTGGGCCCGCTGGAGAATTTTGGGTGAGGGAGACGTCCGAAAAATGGTGAATAATATACGGGGATATACCATCATCCAAAAAATTATACGAACTAGGCACGGGAGTACTACCCTTAGCAAACAGGAATTGGGATTCATCAAAAATTACATGGCGATTAATGATGATTTTATTAGAGGATAAATCAAAGCATTTATAACTACGATGATTAGACGGAAAACCCAAAAAAAACATGGAGTAGACCGGGCCTGAAGTTTTTTAATTGTGGTGGATGGGAATAATGGATAACACAAATACCCAAAGACCCGAAGATGTGAATATGAAGGGGGCTTAGTATATAAAATTTGAAGGGAGGAAGAATATGTCAAACCCTTGGAAGGAATTATGTTCAAGAGATATGTAGTCATTTTAAAGCATGATGCCAAAAAGACGGGGGTACGAAAGCATGAATCAATAAAGTTCGGACAATGTTATTTATGGTACGAATTTTGCGTTCGACTTTCTCATTTTGTGAAGACGTATGGGGACAAGAAAAATGAAAATTGATCCCATTCTTAGCACAGAATTCCCGAAACACCCCATTGTCATACTCTTTTTCATTAGCACACCGAATATTTTTTCAATTGCGCTCATATTCATTACCGTAGGAATTGGGTTCAAGCTTTATTTCCCATTTGAATTGGGTTCTAATGAATGCTCTAAATTTTAAGAAGACGAACAAAACTTTGATTTCTTCGCTATCGGAAAAGTCCATAAAAATTTAGAATAATCATCCAAAAAGAGAACATAATACCGATGACCCAAAGAACTAAGAACATGAGACGTCCATAAGTCGCTATGAATAATATCAAATGGCATTAAAGTATAAGAATTGGAGTCTACAAATGACAACCGAACAATTTTTCCTAAAGAACAAGTCTGACAATTCGGAGTACTACGCGTACCCTTACATGAAATAAAACTATTTTTAACTAAGGAAGACAAAATAGATGATTCCGGATGACCAAGACGAGCATGCCACAAGGAAGGAGAAAGGGCTGCAAATGCGGATGGTAAGGCTTGACTCGATGGACCGGAACTGGGTGTGATAGGGTAACGATCTCCCTTGCTATCACACCTCATGAGAGGACTCCCCGTCTTGAAATCCTTCACAGAGAAACCAACTGGATCAAATTCAATAGAAACGGAATTGCCAGTAGTGAATTTATGGACATACACTAAGTTTTTAATCAATTTGGGGGCATGTAGGGTGTTTTTCAAGATAGGAGGTGGATGAGGGGGAGATAAAGTTTTATGACCATAACCACAAATTGGAATAGAATTACCATTACCAACAATTATGCCGTGAGATTCGCTCAAATTGGAATAAGACGAGAGTGTACCTGAATCGGATGTCATGTGGGTAGTGGCACTAGTGTCCATATACCAATTTGGGTCCGGAGGATTTAAACCAAGCGTGTGCATTGTGGCTTCGATGTCTGTAAACATGGGTGCCGCTGCGTGATGGGCCTGCGGGGGCCGAGGCCCAAGTACCCCTGCTTGCTGCCTTGGCCCAGAAGACCGACTGTAAGTGGACCAGGGCGTGGTGGGCCTGGACTGTTGCTGGGCAGCCCACTGCCAGTGGGGAGAAACATGGCTTGGCCCAAACTGTGGCTATGGGGCCCACTGCCAGGGCATATGGTCCACCGTGGGGCCCAGAACTGCTGCTGCTGCTGACCACTGCGAGGGCCACCACCGCCACCACCATTATGCCGGCTGCCGCCGTTGTTGTCGCCGCGGTTCTTGCCATTATTTTTCTTATTTCCTTCCTTTTTGCCGCCATCGTTGTTACGATTTTGGTCCAAGTTGTTGGAACTGGGAGGATGGACAGTGGATTCAGTCATCATAACCACAGGACTAGTACCGGTAGCCGCCTTTTTATCCATGCTCGCTTCTTCGAGTGTAAGCATAGAAGGAGCTTGATAAAATTGTGGAAGTGGATTGCTTTGACGAAGAAGCGTGTCAACACCACTATAGGCCTCGGAGAGGCCTGAAACCATTTGTAGGACCAAACAGTCATTCGAAACCGGCGCACCAACGTTGCGAAGTTGGTCTGCCAATTCCTTCAATCTTTTGCAATAGGCCGAAACGTTAGAGAAATCTTCCATATTGACGTGGGAGAAATCTTGCTCAAGAGTAACAGCTCTAGAATTCTGATTATTTTGGAATATATCACGTAGTCTATCCTAAGTCGCCTGCGCCATAGCGTCAGGTTCAATAATCGTTTGCAAAAGGTCGGTAGAAATTGTGAAATATATCCACTATAGGACGGTAGCATCAAAAGTCGTCCACAACTTAGGATCATCCTCACGCTTTGGCACCTCTGTATCCTCAGGAGCCGCAGGGATTATGTGATGGATGACTTGATGCGAGCGTGCGTGAATTTTGAACAGTTCGGCCCACGTCGCATATTGGATGTTTTCTATTTCAAGAACAAGAGGGATGTTATTCTTGATGTTAGAAATTGTAAGGGCGGGATGAACGTGTTCCCGTGATGTAGACATATTGATAGAATAATATGTGACTGAGGGATTTGGAAGAAAATTTTGGAAAGAGAGGATAAACCGTCGGCACGAATTCCGATGAGGAGAGGCTCGAAAATCGATGTTGGTGGACGGAAATTGGGAGGATTTTTGAGAGAGGAATTTAATACCTAGACTTCTGATACCATGAAAGAAATAATCCCTTGATTATTTTCATTAAATGAAAGAGAATATATACAATTTACATATTTTCATAATAGGAGAATCTTATTCCTATTCTACTCCCAAAACCTTATTCTACTTGGATACTAATTATACAATTATGGTAATACAAATATTATGGTAAGTGTACAATACTAATTACACCACAACATTACCTAAACTAGGAGACTAAAACCTTACCTAAACTATGTCCTATGTACACGATACATTACCGAAACCGAGAGCCCAATATACACATGTATATTGTGTGTATATTGTGTATATTCAGTTTTGTATGGATGTGTGTCGGCGTTATGGTAACATTCGGCCCATGGATGTGGTGGTTGAATTCAATCTCTTGGAACAAAAGGGTGAAGTTAATGCATATCAAGCCCAATTTGAAGATTTACGATATTATTTGTTACTGGTTAATAGGACCCTTAATGAACCTTACTTTGTTTCATGTTTTGTTGGTGGGCTTAAGGCTGATTTAAGGTCAATGGTATGTGCCTCTAATCCTCAAACCTTAATGGATGCCTTGGAGGTGGCCAAATTACATGAGGAAACATTAGCCGCCATTTACTGGAATATCCAACCCCGATACACTGTCACTCACCCCAAATCCGCTTCTTCTTTTTCGGCCGAAACGTCTTCCTATTCTAAAAAACTAGCCCTTCCTAGTATTTCCACCAAATTTATTGACAAATGGGCCTCCAAAATAGATAACATCCAAGTCCATGTCATTGGACGTGTTGCGTGAACGTAACCTTTGCTTCAAGTGTCATGATCGTTACTTTCTGGGTTATGTTTACAAGCCCAAGGGCCTGTATATGTTAACTGGTGAATTTGAGGAATGTGAAGGCTCAGGCCCAACCCAAGTGACTGAAGAGGCCCATGAGGAACTTCCAGTCCTAGAGGAAGAAACGAAAGTAACAACGGAGGTGTCTGTGAATGTATTAATGGGCTACGATTAAAATTTTGGACAAGGTCAAGCGAGTCCCCTTGGTTATTCTTATTGACTGTGGAGTCCTCTTATAGCTTTATTGATCCTAATGTTCCAAAAATATTGGGCCTGCTTGGTGAGCCCATGCGAAGGGCCATGCGTGTTAATGTGGCCAGTGGTTATGAGATGATTTCAACATATGTGAATCCTAATTTTGTATGGGAGATGAATGAGATGTCGTTTAAATTTGTTTTGCATTGGTTGAAGGTTCAGGGGTGCGACATCGTGTTGGACATATATTGAATCGATTCGGTGGCTCTAATTTTACTACATACAAATCCATGTGGCATTTCCTTTTTTAAGGATGGCAGTATGATAACCTTATTTCGTAGTTAATCACTTGCGCAAGTTTAACCTGCCAGTGCTAAGGCAGTGATGAAATTACTGCACAATAGCTGTTGTATCTTTGTAGCCAAGGCCCAGTTGAATGCAACAATTGATGTGCTAAAGGTGCCGGCCCATATTGAGGAATTGGTGCACAAATATGAAGACTTGTTTAGTGAATCTAAGGGGTTGCCTCCTTGTCGTGATTGTGATCATGCAATTGAACTTGTTCCAGGAGCTAAAGCAGTTAATCAAAGGCCCTATCGCTACTCCTATGAACAAAAGAATGTTATCCTAAAAAATAGTACATGAAATGTTGCAAGCTAGCACGGCAATGCCCAATTCCTCCCCTTTTGCTTCACCAGTTATATTGGTGAAAATGAAGGATGCATCATGGCGTATGTGTGTAGATTACAGGAAGTTAAATGACATCACAGTGAAGAATAAATATCCAATTCCGGTGGTCGAGGATTTATTGGATGAATTAAATGGTGCCCACCTCAATTCAAAATTGGCTTTACGGTCCGGTTATCATTAAATTTGCATCAAGGGTGGTGATGTATTTAAAACTGCTTTTCGTACTCACCATGGGTTGTGGCAATTTCGGGTAATGGCCTTTGGGCTTACCAATGCCCCAGCCACCTTTCAAGCCATAAGCACAAGATATTTGGGCCTTATGTAGAAAATTTGTTTTAGTTTTCTTCGATGATATTTTAATATATAGTGCTAACTTGGAAGGATCACATTGCTCATCTCAAGGTTGTGTTCGAGCTTTTAAGGACTAATCAGCTTTATGCTAATCGCTCTAAGTGTAGTTTGGGCCAGTCTAAAATTGAGTATTTAGGCCACATCATCTCAGGCAAGGATGCAAGTACAAATGACTCTAAAATTGAAGTTATGCTCAATTGGGCTAGGCCCAAAGTGTGAAGACATTGCGAAGGTTTTTAGGATTGACCGATTATTATTGAAGGTTCATCAAAAATTTTGCCTTGATTAACCGACCTCTTTACAACTTACTCAAAAAAGGGTCCTTTGTGTGGAATGAGGAAGATACAAAAGCATTTGAAAGATTACAATAAGCCATGATCCAGGCCCCTGTCTTAGCACTACCGAATTTTTTGAAACCATTTGTAGCTGAGGTTGATGCTTGTGGATCTGGTGTTGGGCAGTCCTAATGCAAGAGGGCATGCCTTTGGCTTATCTTAGACAAGCCTTGAGCACCAAACATCTTGGATTCTCCACGTATGAAAAGGAACTTATAGCCCTCTTATTGGCTATTGAGAAATGGCGACACTACCTTCAGCCGGCCCATTTTGTTATCAAAACAGACCATTTCAGTCTGAAGTTCCTTAAAGACCAACGAATGACTACTTCAGTACAACACAAAGGGTTGACAAAGCTATAAGGTCTCGACTATGAGATTTCATATAAAAAATGGGTGGAAAATATTGCAGCTGATGCTCTCTCTCGCAGGTTTGAAGATGAATGAGTGCAAAGGTATATCAACTGTACAACCATCAGGGGGTACAAGAAGTCCTAAGCAGCTACCAGAATGACATTGAGGCTGCTAAACTATTGTCCCAACTCTTACTAGATGATAAGGCAGTACCCAATATGTCTTACACCAGGGCATCCTAAGGTATAAAGGGCAAATATGGGTGGGGAGCAGTGGAAATTTAAGGCAACAACTGATAGAAGCTATGCATCTCACTAATAGGGGAGGTCATTCGGGAGTTCATGCAACTCAGCAAAGGCTCAAGTCCTTGCTTCACTGGCCTAAACTTCTAGAGGATGTTAAAAGGTTTGTTCTTGAATGCGATGTGTGCCAAAGGAATAAAAGCGAGAACGTAGCTTATCCAGTGCTTCTTCAACCCTTACAAATTCCTTCAAGGGCATGGGAGCACATCACAATGCATTTCGTGGAAGGATTACCAAAGTCAAATGGCAAAGAGGTAATCTTTGTAATTGTGGATCGATTTACTAAATATACCCATTTTATAGCCTTGTCCCACCCCTATACAACATCCCAAGTTGCCCAAATATTCCTTGACAATATTTACAAATTACATGGGAATCTAGTCTCAATTGTATCTGATAGAGATCCTGTGTTTACGAGTTTGTTTTGGAAAGAGTTATTTAAGGCCATTGGGGTCCAGTTGAGGCAAAGCACAGCCTACCATCCACAAACGGACAACCAAATATAGAGGTTAAATAGGTGTCTGGAGTGTTACCTTCGGTGCATGACCGGGCATAAACTTGCTAATTGGGCGAAATGGCTGAGTTTAGCAGAGTTCTGGTACAATACAACTTATCATACAGCCATCCAGATGTCTCCTTTTAAGGCATTGTATGGTTATGATCCTCCACTACCGACGTTTGTATTAGTAACTCAATCTCGAGTAAACTCAGTTGATGAATGGTTGCACGAAAAGAAGATCATTAGCAAGGTATTACAAGAAAATTTGAAGAAATCTCAATAAAGAATGAAGCTTTATGCTGATGCTAAAAGACCAGAGAGGGAATTTGAAGAAGGAGCTTGGGTTTACCCTTAAGCTTCAGCCATATAGACAATTGTCAGTAGCCATCAGGAGAAATTTGAAATTGGCATCAAAATACTACGGGCCTTATCAGATTCTGCACAAAAATGGCCAGATCGCGTATGAATTGAAATTGCCAGTTGGGTTGAGAATTCACTCGGTATTTCATGTGTCGCAATTGAAAAAGAAGCTTGAAAATCAGGTGGTGGCCACCATAGAACCTCCAATTTGCAACAAGGAGGGCCAAATTCTGGTAGAACCAGTGGCAATTTTGGATCCTAGAATGGTCAAAAAGAGAAACAAGGCGGTAACCAAAGTAATGGTGCATTGGACTAACCTTTCTCCAGAAGAAGCAACATGGGAGGAGTATGGATTTCTGCGTTCACAATTCCCAGAATTCAACGATTCTCAACCTTGAACTATCATCAATGTTCTTCAATGGAGGATGGAAGGGTGATTTGGGAATTGCAACTTTGCTGAAGGTTCTAGAATCAATTAAGTTGGTTTTGTAGTTTTATTATTGTCAATTAGGTCTCGTACTTATTTCTCTTTTAGTCCCTCCAAGTGGTCCTAGGATTAGATGCCACGTGTCCCATCTGTAGAAGGAGTGTCCTATTTACAGCTTGTATTTTCATTTCTCTGTTTATGCTTAATGAAAAACCAACTTCTATCTTTATTTCCTTCTTTGTATGAGATATTTTCGTAGTTGTTGCTACATTTACGCCAATATTTTGAAATATTTTTCTCTTCTTTATTTGTACTTTTGGAATCATGACTATCTGTTAATGTTTTTTTGAGAAATTTAACAAAGATATCATAATTGAATATAGCATGAAGTCATATTCGTAATTGTTTCCCTGTCTGTTTTAGCTTTTGAAATCATGACAATCTAACATGATTTATGATCCAACAGAAACATTAGATTAAATATAAATTGCTTTACTGACTTGTTTTTCTCATTTTTGGAATTGTAAAAAGTGTTTTGACACTATTTCATTTACATACAACTCTAATTTATAAAAAATAAATAAATTCATTAAAGTTTTCTAATTTAATCTCTAACGTAATGGTTTTGAATGTTTTCAAAACCACTTTAATTTTAATCCTTTATTTAAATATTTTCTTCTAACTTCGTCTACATTAGTTTCGTATAACTAATCAAAGTCCGAATAATAAAGAAGAGCTTCGACATGTTAATAATTAATATGAAATAATCAAATAATTCTCGTAGTAATGAATTTTGGAATTAAATTGATCCATATAGAGCTCAAAGCACAAGTGATTCATTAGATAAGTGATCTTAAGTAATATTACGAACTCTGATTGATCTGAAATTTGGTAGCTTCATCAGAAACGATCCAGTAAAAAATATTCACTGCTATGTAGTGGATTCATGTCGTTTTTCAGTGATTTGAAATTGTTTAGATGATGTTTTGGGAAATTTTTCATTTTATGAAAATTCAGTTTTTGAAAAATAAAATTGGCCATGATCTAGTGGTGATAGAAATTATTTTCTACAGTTTTCATGACTAAATACTAGTGAAATAATAAATTTATGTGTTGACTTTAGGTATATCAGATGGATTTATTATGGGTTGTCACTAGGTATAATTACTAGTTATTGATAACTTGTATTAACGCTCTATCTGAGTTACATGTTGGATCAATGTAACTAGAGATAATGATAATGATAATGATATTCACTTGGCTTAAATTAATAGTATATTCTCCATCTGAGTTAGTTCTGCTTTTAAATTTATCGGAGTGATATATGTATATATATGTATATATATGTATATATATATATATTAGTTTCATTGAACCAACGCGTAACTCAGTTAGAGAGCCAAAACAAGTTATCAATTAACTAGGGACTAAAGCACAGTAATTAACCATAATGAATCTATCAGATGGTGAAGAAGACCTATGTCAACGTATAGACTCATTATATCACTGTTATATACAATGGAGATCATAGAGAATGAACTCTACCACCATTGTTGGATGAAATAAATTTTTTACTTAACAAAATTTTACAGAAAACAAAAAAACGCTCAAAATCCCATTTAAACGACCCTGGATGGTCAAAAAAAGGCCGTAGGTCTCAAGCAAAGCTCGTTTGTATTACTCAGTGGGTCATTTCGGATGAACATACCAAATTTTTGGTCAATCAGAGTTCATCAAAAATCAGAATTCCTCAATCATGACCAATTCAGATAAAAATATATTATTATTTTTTAGTCAAAATAGAATTTAAAAATATATATAAATTTATTCAGTAATTCTTATCACATGTCATCATTAGTGTACTAATATACATTAATCAAGAACAACTAACAAAAATTTAAAATATGCTTACATAATCTCAGTACTGTTTTTAAAAAATCATCATGTTTATGTAATCATTGAATATAAAATTTAACACACACCACATAGATCCATGCATCTTGAACATCAAATTTCAATAGAAAAGAATAGTTCATGCAACACACACACACACACACACATGGTTCATTAAAAGTGATATTTGCCTAACTTAAATTAGCAGTTTACTCTCCATCTGAATTGGCCCAGTTAATTTATGGGGGGGATTTATCTGGCATGACTCATATAATTTGCATGAATTGTTAGGTTTCCCTATTAAATCTAGTTATTCAGTATCCATGGTTGTATGTGTGATGTGTGTTTTGAATTTTATTATTCTTACTACATAACTAATGATATATTTAATGGTTATATTTCAAAGTCTCAGCAGACTTTCTCCAACCTACTTCCTAATCAAGAATTTCTTCTAATAGGCATAAGACATTAATTTAAAGAATGCATTGTATGTACCTTCTGTTAGAAAGAATTTATTTCAGTTTCTAACCAAATAAGAGATGGATAGTTAGTTTATTTTTCTTGTAACTCTTATGTTATTGAGCTTGATGAACATTTTATCTCTTATGGTACATTGATGCGTGAACACTTTATAATTAATATCTCTTCTGAACTGAAAAATGTTAATCTGTCCCATAAGAGATTTATTTTTTTAATTGAATGAATTTATTTGTGACACTTTTGTTTAGGTCATTTTAATCTGGATAGGATTTGAAGTTGGTCAATGGATGAACTTCTAAGGTTCATTCAAAGTGACGGCACTATCAACTTGTCAGTCTTATTTAGAAGGAAAATTGACTAAGAGATATTTCCCCTTAAAAGAAAATAGAGCTAATGATAAGTTAAACTA
Organism: Anisodus tanguticus; assembly: GCA_034509755.1. Taxonomy (NCBI): domain Eukaryota; kingdom Viridiplantae; phylum Streptophyta; class Magnoliopsida; order Solanales; family Solanaceae; genus Anisodus; species Anisodus tanguticus. The sequence goes on along the minus strand of CM067545.1, from coordinate 38,369,572 downwards.
ATCCATTATGATTTGTGTTGTATAATGAACTTCAAGGCAAGAGGTGATTTTGAGTATTTTGTGACATTCATAGAAGATTACTCATGATATGAATATATTTATTTGATGCTCTATGAGTTTGAATGCTTTGAAAAACTCAAGGTATTTAAGGCGGAAATGAAAAAGCATCATGGAAAATATATTAAGCCGTTGCGATTTGATCGTAGTGGCGAGTACCTGTTTTGCTGAGTTCATTAATTACTTATCAGATAAACATATTATATTTCAATTGTCTACACCAAGTATCTATAATAGATTAGTGTAGAAAAGAAAAGAAATATGACTCGTATGAAGGTAATAAGATTAACAATTGTCTTATTTGTATTTTCTTTTTCATTTTGAGATATGCCTCAGAAACTATGAATTACGTTCTTAATTTATTTTCATCTAAGTTAGTACCTTCGATACCCATAGAACAACAGATTGGATGCAAGCCAAATCTACAACATATTCAGCTACGAGGTTGTCTAGCACATGTCTTCAAAGGGAAAACAGATAAGTAGGAATCAAGAACGGGTGTACGCATGTTTATTAGATATTCAAATAAATGAAAGAAGGTTTATTTTATTGTCCAAAAGAAAATAAGGCACTTGTCAACACAAATATCAGATTTCTAGGAAAGGACTATTTGATAAATCATGTTCCTAGAAGTAAACTAGTTTTATAGAAACTAAGCAAAGAATAACAAATAGGTCGTTTGAAAGTTCAGAAGTTCAAGAACATCAGAAATGACGTTCCATTGCATTTAAGTAGTGGGAGAAACATTAATAGATGTAAGGAAATACAATACCTCTAAGTAGTGGGAGTGATGTTGAGAAAAGAACACTTTATGAGGTCGTTAATATTTCAATATCGAAAGGAAATAAAGAAAATATTAAGATACATGAACGAACTCACTCGTGCACTCAAAATAATCGTACAAGGTCGTCTTGACCTGCTGTAGACCGTGGTCAACTCCAATTCTCTTTAAAGACTAGATTCTAACATAGAGTCCAAAATACCCTCGAGTCCCTCGGGAATCGATCCAATGACCCAACTAAGTCCTAAACGACATTCCGGACCTAATGGAATTGATAAAACTTCAAAGAAGACTTGTTTACCCCGATGTTGACTTTAAATACACAAATCTCTTCTCTAACAACTTCCTAGAATTTACTTTCTTATCTGAATCTCACCCAAATCACTAAGGGACTCGTCCAAACTACCTATCAAAGTAAAACATCACGTTCTGGATCTAACGGAACCATCAGAATTCGATTCCGGACGTGTTTACCAAAAAATCAATTCTTAGTCAAACTTTTCCAACTTAGATCTTCTAAAATTCAAAACTTAGATTTTCTTCCGTTATTTCCACTCGATTACCTCGAAGATCGTGCCACCCAATCTCACAAGTCAAATATACCAAAATAAGACTAGGGGAAAGGTCATTTACGGGAAAACAAGCAAAATATCCAAAATGACTTAAAGGGTCGTTACATAATTCACCACGGAAATACATGTTCATCCTCGAACATAATAGAGAAAGGTTATACCTGGATCACTGAAAAGCTGGGGATATCTACTCCGCATGTTCCACTCTGTCTCCCAAGTAGCCTCCTCAATCAGACGATGCCTCCATTGAACCTTTACCAAAGCCATCTTCTTAGACCTCAGCTTCTGAATATGTCTATCAAGAATGACAACTAGCTCTTCCTCAAAAGTGAAGTTCTGATCAAGCGACATTGAATCACATGAGAACCATCCAAAGGGTACTTCTTAAGCATAGAAATATGAAATAGGGGATGAACACCCGACAAACTAGGAGGCAAAGTCAACTCATAGGCTATCTCACCAGTACGTTGAACAATCTCGAACGACCCATTATTTCTTGGGCTTAACTTGCCTTCCTTTCCAAAGCTCATCACACCATTCATGAGTGAAACCTTAAAAAAAACCACTCACCAACCATGAAATCGAAGTCACAAACTTTTCCATCCGCATAACCCTTTTGCCTACTCCGAGCCGCAAGAAGTATCTCCTGAATCAAATTGACCTTGTCCAAAGAATTCCACAACAAGTCTGTACCCCAAGGCCTAACCTCAAATGCATCGAACCAACCAATGGGAGAACGACACCTCCGACCATACAATGCCTAAAATGACGCCATCTTAATGCTCGGATGATAGTTGTTATTGTAAGAAAACTCAACCAAAGGCTAGAATTGATCCCAACAACTGCTAAAAGCAATCACACATGCTCGCCACATATACTCAAGGACCTGAATAGTCTAATTGGACTCACCATCCATCTGAGTGTAAAAATTTGTACTAAGCTCCACCCGAGTACCCAACTTCTTCTGCATAGACCACCAGAAGTGAGATGTAAACTACGTGCCTCGATCCGAAATGACAGAGATAGGCACTCCATGCAATCTAACAATCTCTTAGATGTAGATCCTAGCGAACTTCTCCGAATTATAAGTAGTATGAATCGGTACAAAATGAGTCGATTTCGTCAAATGATTCACAATGGACCAAGTAGTATCAAACTTCCTCAAAAATCTCTGGAAATCCTACCACCAAGTCTGTAGTGATTCACTTTATCACTTAATCCATCAAATCTTCCTTTAACTTAGCTCAAAAGTCTGATCCTCACAGATTTTATTTGTCTCCACTTGAAATACATGATTTTGATTATAACCATAACTCTGAATGCAATTAGTTAATTCCACAATTTTTATCATAGTCATCATGATCCTTTAGCTGAAACCGTCACCCATTGAAAAACGTGCACCAGTAAAGTACTCTCATTCTAATTATCTTTCATCCACACCTTCTAAGGTTGCCCTTAGTACCAATAATCTATAGAAAACATGATGTCACCTATCGAGAGCCTCAATCATGACTCCCTCTAACCACAAAAGAATTTGTGTTTATACCGAACCAATTCTAATCATTTCCATAGAAACTTACCTTATCCAACGTCGATTACGCAAATTTAAAATCTTTTAGTTTCATCTCGACGATTTGAAACTATTGAGTCAACACTCGTCATCCAATTCCTATTAATCTTTCAAATAACATAATATACACATCATCCTAGTGATTATCTTACCGTGCCAAATAGGTAAAAGTCAACTAATCACTCTAAAGACTTCGGTATCCATTTGTACCTCCTCTAAAACATCACCAAGTATCCACGTAGACCATAAGAAATGTCCATATGGCTACCATCACAAAATACATTATCAAATCTCCTTGTAAGCTCCAATAACGCCCGATAAACATGTCATACCTCTATTCCGAACTGAAATCCATTAACCCTTTAGAAATGAGTTGCTAAACATCCATAAATCTTTCTGGTAATATATCCATAAGCCACATGACTTTAAATGAACAGACCTAACCCAGTTAAAATGCACCATTCATTGAATGTCACTAATAATCACCCCAACTATCTCCAAATCCTTATAAATGAACAATAAATGTTACATAAGTCTGTGGCGACCCATTATAATCTGTTGTTCCTGAATCCTCAACCTCGTGCTGTCCTTCCCAACCTCAAAAGCTAAAATTTTCCCAAGTTGTCAGGATACCGATGAACTATACCTTATGACTAGATCTTCATATTCGTTAACTCGCACTAGTCACCCAAATACGATAAACTTCATGGAGTATAATTACATCAAACTCTCCTTCTTGTACTTTCACTAAACTCGTTCATTATCTTGAACACTCCAACATAAGGCCTTTGGTCTCATACTTCACCATTCACAACCATAAAATCTCTTAGTGCAATATCGTATTACATCTTTTGCAAATCCAAGAGTATCAAATCTTACAATCCATGTGCTTTACCATACACAAATACGCTCAAGTTTTTCGTATTTGAAATACACAACCATACTATCTAACCATCAATACTCTGACACAGTCTACTACCACGGACATAGTCTTACCTCAAATTATGAATTCAACTTTTATTTGTAGAGGTTCCTTCTTATCAATCAACGCTAGCTTGTCCATCCAGGGATGCCATGAAATTACCCATCTTGGTGATGCACAAGTTACCTCCTCATCAATCTTCCATCGCGAGGTCCCCTTGACACTTGCCATACACTAAGTCAAATTGTCTATAAACTTTCTTCTTTAATCATACTTATCCATTTTACCTTATCCGAATGATATAACATAGTCTCACCATAATCAATACCTGAACCAAGTAATGACGTTGCTTCGAATTCACATCCTTTGCTTTTCTGGAGATGTACCTTACTTCTTCCGATTTGAGATCAATAATGGCTTTATCTTAATTCTTAAAATTTCATAGTCTATCCAAAATCATATAACACCTCGTAACTTCGGGCTATGGTTTGAGCCGTAAGATGGGAAAATGATGGAACCAAGATGAAGAGTGTAGGAAGTGTTTTGAAAACTAATCAAGGCATAATTAGAGTCTTAGGAAAAATTATATTCGGAAGCTACTCTACGGAGCATGTTTTAAAGTGAGTTTGCAGTAGGCCTCACTAAATCGAGTGTACGGATAAATCTATATGGAATTTGGGAAAACTTCCTTCATGAAAGTTGTAGTCCTTTGAAATAAATTTCTATCCATATAAGGCACACACCAAATAAAGTTATGTACAAAATGTTATGGCCGATTTACTGAGGACATGTAAAATAGAAATCCCAATTCTTGTAGGATTAGGTTTTAAAGCTCAAGCCTTTATATCACCTATAAATACAATCCTAAAATGTTTTATGTAAGAATTTTGACCAGAGCTTCTACCAAAAATCTAAGGTGAGTTGTTATTCAAATCCCTATGTCAATTATATTAAGTTATCACTAGAATAACACCGAATCATTAGTTGGAATCGCTAGATTTTAGCAAATCTATTCAGGATCGAATTTAGAATGAAGCTTTGGGATTTCTTTAAAAAGGTAAGCCCCTCAATCATTAATGGATTATATGGAGTTATTACTATGTTTTAGACATTTAGTGATTGGTAGAATCATGAAATAGGATTTATTTAGATGCACTCCATCAAACACAAAACCCAAGTAATTTGCTGTAGAATTTCCCTCTGACCACCTCGCTTCTCTTGGAAAATTTTAATAATTTAATCGTCGGATCGAGCCCAAATTTTAACTGAGTGGTCACAACTTATAGGCCTTAAACGTGAATGATTGAGAACAAATTTCGAGGTCCGGAACAGTGTGGTTTTCACTATGAACATTAGCTACGAAAATCGGTGAAAACTCTTCTCAAGGTTTCAAGTTCAATGTTTTGGGTTTCTTCTTCAAAATTTCAGACATTTTGTTCAAGTCTTGGAGCGAGTAAGGTGTGTAGAGATTTTATCCACGTGTTGGAATATCCATGTTCTTTCTCAACAAGAATTCTTCAAACCTAGGGGTTTGCTCAAGTTCTTAATAACCCTATCTATGTTCAATTATATATATAAATATCATATTGTCATTATTATATTCATGACATGTCAATTGTGATTGTCATGAACATGTCCGTAATCCATGAACCCATGCATTACTTCCCATGAGTTCTTAAATGCAAGGTATGATCATATTTACTTAGTTCCATGAAGTCATATATGTTTCCATGATTTATACAAGTTATATTATGTATTTCTTTACATGTTAAATTTGTGAAATTACAAGTTATGTTTACAAGCTATTTCATGAAATTCATGGGCTTTCAAGCCACTATTTTCAAGTACATGTTTTTGGGAGTTTCACAGATTATCGTGAAGGCTCGGAAAGCTTGAAACTACGTATGCCAACGTAGGATAAGGGTAGCTCCACCAGATGACAATACCTTCAGATTATTTATTGGATTCATCATGTTCATGTTCATGTCTCGTAGTCCGACAAAGTACAAGATGACTTAGCTGATTGGAAAGAGATCAGACTCCACGTTCACGCATGGTGGTTCATGTCAGTTTTGTTAATGCTCTCCCACATATATACAAATATATATACAGATATACAGTTTTCAGATTTTATACATGTTATTATACTCATGTTTATGTCCAGTTTCAGTTTCAGTTCCATGTTCCTATTATATCATGTGCCTGTTTATTTCCTCCAGTTGCTTTACATATAGTACATTTCAAAATGTACTAATATCTATTTGCATGGTACCTGCACTTCAAGATGCAGGTACTGAGTTTTAGGAAGTCGGATCTGCTCAGTAGGATTGCCTCAGTATCAGCTTTTGGTGAGCCCCTCTCATTCGGGGTGCTAGTCATTTATTGTCACATGTCATGATTATTAGTAGAGATCTGCCAGGGCCTTGTCCTGGTAATCAGTTTTGCAGACTCGTGTTGTCAGAGGTTTCATAGACTAGCCTAGTATCATGTCAGTTTTTCAGTTACTCAGACTTATTATATTTTCAGACTATTTCCGCAATACACCTTATGATTATAAAGTCAGCATTTTAAATTACATATTTTTTAAATCATTACCTTAGCATGTTTTGATGCCCATGTTGACAAGAAATCCATGTGGTTCGTTTGATCACATGCAGTCAGGCATCGAGTGTTGTGTTTCACCTAGGCCATGGTTGGGGGTGTGACAATCACATTCGTCATTATCGACCGAAAATCATTCAAACCCACTCGAAAGTGTACCGAAGTATCATAAATCTTGTAAATTAGATGAGTCAATCCTGGGGATAGTAGTAAGCCACAAACTCAAATAACCGAAAGTTTTTCCTTGCCTCACTCGAACCTTAATATTAAACAATTCTCTAGGACAAATGCATCACATATACAATATCCATATTTATTCTTCAAATTAGGCGCAACAACCAATAACTCTTTAAGTAACTAAATCTTTACCACTCATCTATCGCTAGAGTCATTTAGTCAGTCACTGTCTCAGCTTAAACTTACCGATCAATTCATGTTCCTTTAGCATTCACTTCATAAATAAAGCAGTCTAGCAAAATCAACAAGCTCATACTTCAAAATGACTCATTCTTATAACCATACAAGCGAACTTGCAAACACGCCCTTTACTAAAAGACTACACCTCTCTATTCCCACATGATTCAATCATCCATAGTAACGTTTTTCTATACGAGCACATCCACCACTTGTGCTAGTCCTATAACTAAGAATGACCCATTCGAATTCCTTTCATTACATCTCTTTTCTGTCAAGTAGTTAAAGAATCTTCAAACGCACCTCAATACAAAGTACTACTCCATCATACCTTATCATAAAAGATCACATTTTTCATGTTCATACCTTTCCCAAACTTCTCTTCATATCCTCATCAACTATTCTTAGTGCCCAATCAACTGATTCATCCAAATTTTCCTTCATCTTCAGAGTGTTAGTACATGTCCCATCTAATTGCACCTCAAGAAATTCGTATGTTATGCACAAAGCTCTCAAGCTTAGTCTTCAAAGCCACAACACTTATCACCTGGTTATTCTACTAATTATACCATTTAAAATCCTCAAATCGCTTCCCATCACTTATTATACCATAATGCCCTTCCTCAACTTCCAATAAACTAACCGTTTAAACATCGCTATCATGTAGTTGTTTGCCTCATCACTCCCATTTCCTAGGGATATCACTGAACTAGAGAGTCTGAATAATAACTCCACTCAACTGGTTGGAGTCATAACTGTAATATGAATTTGGTTACGCATCCTCATCACAGTGACACACCTTTTACCAAACCAAGCGATTTTGCATCCACCGCTCATGTACAAACCTGAGAATGTGTCATCGCCATCAGTTAGAAGTTAGAATAATGAAGTTTAGACCTTAACCGAATCATATATGCACGATAAGAAATGAAAGAATGGAATTTTTCTAGATGTCCTATAGCCTCTCAAAGATAGATACCGAGCTCATTATATCAATTCGCAAGACTCTACTTGACATTGTTCTTGTACTTGTGAGACCGGTGAACCAAAGGCTCTGATACTAATTTGTCATGATCCAATTTACTAAGATATTGATGGCACTAACTTCCACTAAGTCAGTAGGTCAACCACAACACATAAAAGTCATTTAATTAAAAAAACAATGCGGAGTAATCAAACAAATCAATTTAAAGTCTTTAATAATTCTTATAATCATAAAAATATGAGTATATGTATTACAACCCCCAAAACATGATGCCACTAATACAAGAATCACTAAGAAACTGATACAAGTCAAAGATAAGTACTACTACACTGTTTGAAACAAGAAGACAGGAATAAGTAAATAAAGAAGAAGAATCTGACTCCACGAATCTACCAGTAGCTCACCCCAAATCCTATGAATAACATCCTCAACGACCAACAAAGTATCGAGATCTGCTCGTGCTAAGAATCGAATCTTGCAACACGTGTAGCGTAAGTACGAGGAAACAACGTGTACTTAGCAGACGTCGACTGACCCCAGTTAAAATGGAGATGAGGGTTGGCCTTCCGAGTACCACTTCCACACTTAACCGCTGTTAGTCTGATACATTGGTACACCCAATAACCATAAGTTCAAGATTCAATATAAGAAACTTCTAAGTTTATGAATTAGTTCATGTTGTAAAATAGACATGATAATATGATTCAATAAGTAATTCAAACAAGTCAATCAAACAAGGAATCAATGATATGTCAATGTTAAGTAAATGCAAGGCCTTTTTCTCATCACCGATACACACACATTCAAATAGTATGAATCGTGATCCATGGGGGACTCGTGAGGACCATATACCACCCAGAATCATTTCTCTTCATGTTCCTTAGCCAACATTAGGCTTTGAATCACAACACTTAGCCAATTTTAGGCTCAAATACATGTCTCTAGACACTCAGGCTCCTATCAATCCTATCACTTGGCCAATATAGGCTCACAATACCTGTCTCTAGCCACTCGGGCTCATATCAATCGCATTACTCTATCCCAAACCATTTACCCTCGGACCCTACGGATGTATCCTCAAATTTAATATGCATGAGATAACATTTGAAAGCATGAATATACCATGCACAACAATAAGTAGCCAATTATGCAACAAAGATTCATTATTTAATCATGTAAATCATAAAGATTCGATCTTTAGCTTCTTTTCCACTTTAAAACGAGTATTTAGGAGTGACGAGAACACAAAATCACAGATAAGACATGCATATAATTTTTGGGACAGAAAGTACTGGTTGCATACCCAATCACAGATCTATAAGATCATACTATCTATTAGCTAATGCCCAAAACATGTCATTCAGACCAGACTATACAATTAAATCAACGTAAATACCCATAATATGGCACCAGTATCCGATACAAGTTCTCATCACCTCACAAGTATCAGGAACCCCTTAACATCCCCATTACCTTCTTAATTAGTGCATTACAGCAATACGACGATTTAATTAAGGCCATAAGTCTCAACTTTCCTGAATTAGGAGTTCAATGGTTACAACGAAGTCTTACCTTTTTATAGAGCCTCCGAATTATCCAAATCTATTCAAATACAGAACATACATTAACACGCGATTTCGTAGAAACTCATATTGCTATATGGGAATTTCTGACCCAAAAAGTCATTTAAAATAGGATTCCGAGCCTCGAAGGGCAAAATGGGAAAACAACCCAAAAATTAGTTTACCTTAGGTCTACAGAGTCTAAATATTAAAAATCAACTAAATCCAATATCAATTCCATGATTAATTAGATCTCTATTTCCATCCTAGAGTTTAAAACCCCCAATTTCAATTCTCAAATGATGATTTCTAACATTGAAATCCTTAATAATTGATGATATAATCCTACAATAATGATTAGGAACTTACCCACTTGATGATCCTTGCAGATCTCCTAAAAAAGGATACCACAATGAGATCCCAAGCTCCAAATATGTGAATGAATAGACAAAAATTGAAATAGGGAATTAGATAAGATCTGACTAGTGACTTCGTAGACACGGGCATTTTCCACGCATTAGCGACGTCATTTATGAATGAAATCCTTGCATATGCGAGGATGACTTAAATCCCAATGATCGCAGGTGCAGCCCAATCGCGTAGATGCGCACGCGTGCCTGCACTTCCCCCACCGCAGGTGCGAGCACTTGTTCTCCTCACCACTTCCACAAATGCAGACCCATGACTGCAAAAGCGACTCCGCATGAGCGGGGTTAGTGTCGCAGTTGCAGCACACCAGAAACCACCAACCCATCCAACTCTCAAGCTTTCGATCAAACACTCGAAATTCATCCGAGACCTCCCGAACACAAACTAAATATGCAAACCACACCTAAAACATGCAACGAACTCGCTCATGCACTCAAAATAATCGTACGAGGTCGTCTTGACCTGCTGTAGACCGTGGTCAACTCAATTTCTCTTTAAAGACTAGATTCTAACCTAGAGTCCAAAATACCCTCGAGTCCCTTAGGAATCGATCCAATGACTAGACTAAGTCCTAAACGACATTCCAGACCTAATGAAATCGATAAAACTTCAAAGAAGACTCATTTACCCTGATGTTTACTTTAAATACACAAATATCTTCTCTAACAACTTCCTAAAATAGGGAAATCTTGATAGAATTTGAAAAAGCAAACTTTACTTTCTTATCCGAATCTCATACAAATCACTAAGGGACTCATCCAAACCACCCATTAGAGTAAAACACCACGTTCTGGATCTAACGGAACCATCGGAATTCGATATCGCGAGAGTTTACCAAAAAGTCAATTCTTAGTCAAACTTTTCCAACTTAGATCTTCTAAAATTCAAAACTTATATTTTCTTTCATTATTTCCACCCGATTACCTCGGAGATCGTGCCACCCAATCTCGCAAGTCAAATATACCAAAACAAAACTAGAGGAAAGGTCATTTATGGGAAAACAAGCAAAATATCCAAAATGACTTAAAGGGTCGTTACATAATTCACCACTAAAACACATGTTCGTCCTCGAACATAAAAGAGAAAGGTTGTACCTGGATCACTGAAAATCTGTGGATATCTACTCCGCATGTTCGACTCTGTCTCCAAGTAGCCTCCTCAATCGGACGATGCCTCTATTGAACCTTTACCAAAGCCATCTTCTTATACCTCAACTTCCGAATATGTCTATCAAGAATGACAACTAGCTCTTCCTCAAAAGTCAAGTTCTGAACAAGCGACACTGAATCCCATTAAATCATATGAGAATCATCCAAATGGTACTTCTTGAGCATAGAAATATGAAATAGGGGATAATGATGGTATAATGATGTTCTCGAAATGTCGTGCCTTGCACAGGCACATATGTTTTCATAATAAGCGTGTATGTCACCCAAAATAACTATTTTAGCCATAGAAAAAGGATTTACAAAATAGACATCCATGAAAAAATTCCAAAAAATTTTCCAGGGTAATTAATAATATGACTCCTACTATAAAACAAGATCCTCTTGGAAAAAGAAAAATCTAAAAAATAAGACAACATATAATTGCACTTTTGATCCGTCAGTAATTGATAAATTCTAATTTTGATTCTTGTAATAGTTTACTAAGTACATCTAACCTGCAAATAACTAATGGGTATTTATGATCCTTTTATAAAGGAAATATGTGATACTTAGACTATTAATTTCAAATATAGAGGAACCGTTAAAAAAATAATATAAGAGGATAATTGAATGGTGTAGCACTTCATAATATTTTAAGTTTGTGAAGATTTGCCGTGAAAATGATAAGCAATGTACATATCATTTAGTTGAAGGAATGAGTGATTTACAAAGCACTCTGCTTAGGGGTGTTCATGGTTCAATTTGACTCTATTTTTGGTTAAAATCAAACTAAATCAATTAAGTCGATTTCTTTTAATATTCAAGTCAAATAAAACCATTATAATATAAATTCAATCGGTTTCAACTTTGTCGGTTTTATTGGTTTGGTTAGGGTTTTGCATTTTTTTGAATTTTAATAATGTATTTTTAATGCAACGAAATTGATACTACATGAGGCACAAATTAAATATGAGGCACAAATATATTGTCACGAGCCAAAATACCAAGTCGTGATGGCACTGACTTTCTCAAGTCATTAAGCCAAGACAATCCATTTAACCCATATTTGATTAAGCAAAAATAATGCGGAAAAAAAAATTCAACCCCAAAATCTAATGTCACTAATACAAGAACGAACTAAGAAATACAAGTCTAGGAATACATCCCCAATTTATAAATACAAATCTTTCTAGAAATAAAAGTACAAAAAATAATAAATAAGAGAGAAGAATCTGGTGCCATGGATCTAAACATGTAACTCACCCGAATCCTTCACAAGCCTTTCTCAACAGGTAGAGAAGTCTCGTACACCGCTAAAATTAGAAACTCAATCTGCACACAAAAAGAGTGCACCAAGTGTAGCATGAGTACGGAAAATATGTGTACTCAGCAACATTGTTGACCGATCCTAAATAAAATGGAGACAAGGGATGGCCGTCTGAATACCACTTTCGCACTAAATCAATATATTCCAATAATAATACAGTTCACCTTATGGATTCAAGACTAAATCTAAGGAATTCTTTTCAGCTGTCACTTATTTTACAAATTACCTAGCAGTTTATGAGGATAGATAAGCAACCAAAAATCTGTATTTTTTCACACATGCATAATTATCACAATTCCAAGTCCTAGAATAAAAAAATAGAAAATCACTCAAATATCAAGTCAATATCACCAATATGAAATGTATTATGTGAAATGTTATGCAGATGCAATGCATGACCTGTATGTACCAGTATACACATGCTCATGAAGATGTCCACTGAGTCATGACCCATGGAGGAGTCGCGAGGTCCGTATACCATCCAGAATCATTTCCCATCAGACATCCAAAAAATATCATATATGTGCATCACTCTCCCAGTACAATTTTCCATCGGGCCATAAAATTAACCATCCAGAACCATTTTTCATCGGACATCAAAAGTAATCGTCCAGAATTATTTCCCATCGAACATCAAAGTAACTCAAATCTGTGCCATGCCAAGTCCAAAACAATTTCCCATTGAATGCATATGTATCATCAAGTAACATATGCATGTGATATTATGTGAAAATGAATGTAGCGAGCAAAGCAAATCAGAAGCCAAAGAAACACCACATCATTTCCACATTAAATCATTTTATGTCATAATAAATCTTTTCTTCTTTTCTCATTTTCAAATCAGTATACCGGAGTGATGAAATCATATGCACATATAAAATAGTCATGTAATAAATAAACATAAAGTACGAGCATCATACCCCAATCACAGATTTGTAGGATAATACTATTCTATCAGCTAATACAATTTATATTTCACAAGTTCCCACAGTATGACACCGGTACCCAATACAAGTGCTCGTCACCTCACAAATATCGGGACCCCCTTAGTATTCCCATTTCACCCTCTTAATTAGTTTATTTGACCAACCATAACGCTTTAAATAAGGTACAAGATCTTAACATGTCTGATTTAGCAGTCCGATGATCCTTGTAGTGTCTTACCTTTTCGTAAAGCTTCCGAACGATCAAGTCTATCAAATATGAATTCTATGTAAAAATACGATTCCATATACATCGATATTACTATAATAACTTGAGAACTAAAATTAATCCAAAAAGTTAATATCCTAGCATTGGGGGAAAACTGTAATTTATCCCTAACTTCATAATATTATTATCTGAATAATATTCTACATGGTTATACGAGTCTAATGACACTCATATTGCTATATTTGTTTTTCGAACTCGGAACCACCATCGGAACAGTGAAATGGGGCTCACACGACAAATCTGAAATTTTATTTTAGAAAAATACTACTCATAATCTCAGGATGCTATATTCCAAATATTAGTAAATATCATTCATGAATCGACCTTCAAAATTAAGAAATACTAAAATTCCAATAACTTCAATTTTTCATCATAAATCATGAAATCTCAATGTTATCGAAGATATGATTGTACTAGGATGATTAGAGGCTTAGCCACCGACAGAATCTTAAAGAACGCCGAAAAAATCTCCCAAAATCGGAAATAAAAAATGAAGAATAAAAGAAAAACTTAATTTATATATTCCCAGATCCGATCGCTAAAAGTCGTATCTGGTCGATCAGAAATCCGGTCGGTAAAAGGTCGCACCAGCAAGCTTTGAACTAACCAACATGCAATTTGGTATTTTGACTAAAACTCCCTCATACGATCTCGGAATTGAGTGATTCCAGTTGCTATAGTTCCGAAATTACGATACAGATCTAACGGTTCAATCGAAAAATAAATAAAAGGTCGTTTGCTCAATATGGTACCCTTACTACCCAAAGAAACAACACTTAAACATCAAATATGGGCGTGCCATAACCCAAATCTATCCGAAATTCGTCGGAATCTTACCAAAACTTGTGGACAAGTCCAAAATCATCATACGAACCCGCTCAAACTCTCAAAACACCAATCCAATATCGTTAAGATACATTTGTCCCCGAAAATCTCTTAACTTTCTCAAATTCTAAGTTTATGCAACTTGCGTTCCAAAACACACCCGAATGCCTCAGGACCCGAATCAAAAACTCAATTAAGTCAAAAATCATATTCCGGATCTAACAAAATCATCAGAAATCAATTTCGGACGCATTAACTCAAAAGTCAACTCTTAGTTAAACTTCTCAACTTAGAACTTTCAATTTTTCAAAACTTAGATTTCCTTCCACCATTTTCATTTGATTGCCTCGGGAATTGTGTCACATATCCCCACAAGTCATAAATATCAATACAAAACTAACGAAATCAACAATTTTCCAATCTTGTTCTTATTCCTTCCATTGACCATCCTTTCACCATAAATAGGCATATTAAATACCAAAATTGACTTAATTGTGAAAAACCAACCAAACAAACTCAAAATTTAGTTACGTAAATTTCTACAAGTCACAAATATGATTACAAATCCAATGAAATCTTCAGATTTCCAATTAGAGCACATTTTCCCTAAACTAACAATTTTTCTAGATAATAAAATATCGAGATTTTCAAAATGAAAACTTCTCCCATAGTAGATCAAAAGTTTGACTTCAAATTTTGCACGCAAGTTAAAATAATTATTATGGAGCTTCTGAAATAGACGACACATAAAATGGAGCATCGATTCTCAAAATAACCGAACGGATCGTTACATCATCCACCACTTAATCACATGTTCGTCCTCAAATGTAAAGAGAACAATGGTATCTGAACTATCGTAAAGATGGGAATATCCACTCCACATGTATGATTCGGTCTCCTAAGTAGCCTTATCAAACAGATGATGATTTTATTGAATCTTTATTGAAACTATATTTTTGGATCTCAACTTTCAAATTTGCCCACTCAAATAGCTTCCAACTCTTCTTCCATAAGTCAAATTGTGATTACGCAACATTGAAACCACATCGAATCACATAAACAACATTCAAATGGTACTTCGTGAGCATTAAAATATGAAAAACGGGGTGAACACCCGACAAATCAATGGGAAAATCTAACTCTTAGGTCATCACGCCAAGATGTTGAACAATCTCAAGGGATCATTATATCTCGGGCTCAACTTGCCCTTTTTTAACCTCTTCACACCCTGCATGGGTGAAACCTTAACCAAAAACCCACTTGTCAATCATGTACTCCAAATCAAATACATTCCAATCTGCATAGCTCTTTTTCCTACTCTGAGTTGTGAGAAGCCTATCCTGAATCAATTTGACCTTGTTCAAAGAATCCCTCAAATAGTCTGCACTCCAAGTCCTAACCTCGAACACATCGACCAACAACCAGAGCACGATACCTCATACCTTATAATGCCTCAAAACGGTATCATCTCAATACTGAATGATAACTATCATTGTAAGCAATTTCACAAAAGGCAAGAACCGATACATATAACCACTAAGGTCAGTCATATAAGCCCACAACATATCCTCAAGGACTACAATAGTCTGCTCCGACTAGCCATCTGTGCAAAGTGAAATAATGTGCAGTTTCATCCAAGTTATAAACAATCTGATCTGGTACGAAAAAAGGCAACTTAGTCAAATGTCCCACAATGACTCAAGTAGTACCAAACTTTCCCAAAGTCTATGAAAATCATACAACTAAGCCCATAGTAATTCGCTTACTCACTTAATTTTCCAAATCATCTTTTAACTTAACTCAATAGTCCGATTCTCACATATTTGATTCGGCTCCGCTTGCAATACCCAATTTTAATTTTAACCACAACTTCAAATGAAATTGGTTGATTCCACCATTCTCATCATAGTTACAACAATCCTTTAATTGAAGCCACAACTCATTATCAAACTTATACTCGTAAAGTACCCTGATTCTACTCATCTTCCTTTCACACCTTTCAAGTCATCCTTCGTATCAATAATCCATAGAATCACATTGTCATACACCATGAGTCTAAATATGACCCCATCTAACCAAAAAATAATTTGTGCTTGTACTAAGTCAATTTTAAGCATTTTTGTCAAAAACTGACATTATTCAAAGCCGATTTCGCAAATTCCAAATCTATTAGCTTCTTTTTTTTTACGAGATGAAATTACTATGTCAACACTTATCATTCAATTCCTCTTAACCCTTCACTAATATAACTTGCACATCATCTTAGTGATTATCTTGTTGTGTCAAATATGTAAAAATTAACTGTTCACTCCAAATACTTCTCATATTCATTCGTACCTCTTCTGAAATATCACCAAGTATTCACATAGACCATTATAACTTTCGTATAGCTATCATCAATAAAATTGTTGTCAAATCACTTTGTTAGCGCCAATAACGCTCGATAAAACATGGCATACCTCTATTCCAAATTGAAATTCATCAATTATTCAGAAATGAGATACTAGAGTAACCATAAATCTTTCTAGTAATATATCCATAAGTCACCCAACTTTAAATAAATGGATCTGACTCGATTAAAATGCAACATTCCCTGAATGTCATTAATAACTACCTAAATTATTTCCAAACCTTTATAAAATGAAAAGTAAGTCTTTCATAAATCCGGAATGACCCATTTTAGTATGTTGTTCCAACCCTCAAATGCTGAAATATGCATAAGTCGTCAACCAAGTACCGATGAACTGTACCTTATAACTTTAACTTCTCATCGTAAATATTTCTTATTATTATTCCACTCTAACTCATCATTCCAGGGATGCCATTGAATTACCCAACCTTGTACTGCACAAGTTACCTCCTCATAAATTTTTCATTCGCAAAGTCCTAGTGGCCCTTGCCACACACTAAGTCAATTTGTCCATAGACTTCCTTGCTCAATCATAGTTATCACCTTTCACCTTATTTTTATAATATCACCATAACCCGTATATGGTTCAAGTAGTCATGCTACTTCAAATTCTAATCTTATGAACCTCACTCCTCTAAATTGGTAATAGGATAAATGTACCTTAATTCCTTGATTTTTATATTCCATTGAAATTACGTTTATCATGATCAACTGAAAATTACTCAATCTCGTGTGTGGTGTAGATTGAAATATCAAATATCTATAAATTAGCTAAATCAAATATGGAGGTAGTAGTAACTCATAATATTGAGTATCTGAAAGTTTCTCTTGCCTTCCTCAAACCTTAAAAATTGAATATTTATCTAAGCCAAATGCACCACATATACAACCTCCACATTCCTTCTCCAATTCAGGTTCAATAACCGATAACTCTTAAGTACTTATGTTTTCACACTCGTCCATTCTTAGAGTTATTCCTAAAATCGGTCACTATTTTCCACGAAGCCTACGGCGTAGTCAAACTTATCGCTCGGTTTTTCTTAACGTTCACTTCTTAAACAGAGTAGTCCTACCGAATCAATAATCTTATAGTCCAAAATGACTTTTTCTTACTTTCATATTTCCAAGATATCAAGCGAACTTGCAAACACAACCTTGTCTAAAAGACTAGACTTAACTTTCTCTACAAGATTAATTTATCCATAGTAACCTTTTGCCAGACGAGCACATCCACCACTTGTGCTCATCTCATAACTGAGAAAGATCTAATTGAATTCACGAGTACATCCACCACTTGTGCTCGTCTCGTAACTAATAAGGATCTATTCAAATTTCTTTCATTACATCTCTGTTCTATCAAGTAGCTAAAGATTCTTCACACTCACCCCAATACAATTCCTACTCCATCAAACCTTATCACAAAAAGTCATCTTCAATGTTTATGTTCCTTCCAAACTTCTCCTCATAACTTCAACAACTATTCTTCTTGTCCGATCAGGTGATTTATCCAAATTTTCACTAATCTTCATAATATATATACATGCCCCATCTCATTGCTTATCAAGAATTTTCTATGTTAAGCCGAAACCTCTCGAGCAAAAATATTTTAAACCACACGCTTATCACCTACTTATTTCGACAACCGAATCATTTTAAATCATCAACTCATTTTTCATTACTCATTATGACATAGATGTACTCATCCAATTTTTGAGCAACTAGCTATAGACGACAATAGATCAATACAATCCTTCGCACCACCACTCTCATTTTGTATGGGTATCACCGAGCTAGAGAGTCTAACACCCAATTCAACTCAATAGAGTTTCGATTCATACCTGTAATCGGAATCTGGTCACGCGTTCTCATAATGGTGACACATCTCTTACAATACCACGCAATGTCACACCTAATCACTCATGTGCAAATCGGGGAACGTATACTCACCATCAGTGAGAGATTGGATCAATGAAGTTTAGACCTAACCAAAGCACATACGCACGTTAAGGAATGAATAATGGAATTTTCCTAAGTGTCTCATAGCCTCTCGAAGATAAGTATAGCCGTCTCCATACCGATCCGCAAGACTCTACTAGACATTATTCTTGTACTTGTGAGACCGGTAAACCTAAAGCTCTAATACAAAACTATTGTCACGACCCAAAATATCAAATCGTGATGGCACTGACTTTCTCAAGTCAGTAAGTCAAGACAACTCATTTAACCCATATTTGATTAAGTAAAAATAATATGGAAAAGAAAATCCAACCCCCAAAACCTGATGTCACTACTACAAGAACGAACTAAGAAATACAGGTCTGGGAATACATCCCCAATATATATATACCAATCTGTCTTGAAATAAAAGGACGGGAAATAATAAGAGAGAAGAATCTGGCGCATGAATCCTTCACAAGCCTTTCTCAACAGGTGGAGAAGTCTCGTGCACCGCTAAAATTAGTAACCAAATCTGCACACAAAAAGAGTGCACCAAGTGTAGCATGAGTTCGGGAAACACATGTACTCAACACCATTGTCGACCGACCCTAAATAAAATGGAGATGAGGGATGACCGTCCGAATACCACTTTCGCACTAAATGAATATATTCCAATAATAATACAGCCCACCTTATGAATTCAAGTCTAAATCTAAGGAATTCTTTTCAGTTGTCACTTATTTCACAAAACCACCTAGCGGTTTATGAGGATAGACAAGTAACCTAAAATTTGTATTTCTCCACACAAACATAATTATCACAATTCCAAGTCATAGAATAAAACAACAGAAAATCACTCAAAGATCAATTCAATATCACCAATATGAAATCTATGATGTGAAATGTTATGCAGATGCAATGCAAGGCCTGTCAATACCCGTATACACAAGCTCAGGACGATGTCCACTGAGTCATGACCTATGGGGGACTCGCGGCGTCTGTATACCATCCGGAAATATTTTCCATCGAACATCAAAATATATCATATCTATGCATCACTTCGTCCAGATCAATTTCCCATAGGGCCATAAAAGTAACTGTCTGGAACCATTTTCCATCGAACATAAAAAGTAACCGTCCGGAATCATTTCCCATCGGACAACAAAGTAACTCAAATCTGTACCATGCCAAGTCCGGAACAATTTCCCGTCGGACTGCATATGTATCATCAAGTAATATATGCATGTGATATTATGTAAAAATAAATGTAGCGAGCACAACAAATCAAAAGCCAAAGAAACACCACGTCATTTCCACATTAAATCATTTTATGTCATAATCTTGCCTTTCCCTAAAGCTTCCAAATGATCAAGTCTATCAAATATGAATTCTATGTCAAAATATGATTTTATAGACATCCATATTGCTATAATAACTTCATAACCAAAATTAATTCAAAAAGTTAATATCCGAGCCTCAGGGGAAAAATCGTAATTTATCCATAATTTCAGAATATTATTAACTGAATAATATTCTACGAGTCCAATGACACCTATATTGATATATTTATTTTTCGGACTCGGAACTGCCACCGGAACAGTGAATAGGGCTCACATGGCGAATCTGAAATTTTATTTCAGAAAAACGTTGCCCATAATCTCAGGATGCTATATTCTAAATTTTAGCAAAAATCATCCATGAATCGACATTCGAATCTAAGAAATACTAAAATTCAAAAAACTCCAATTTTTCATCCTAAATCATAATTTATATTATGAAATCTCAATGTAATCGAAGATATAATTGCACTTGGATGATTAGAGGCTTACCCACTGGAAGAATCTTGAAGAATGCCACAAAAATCTCCCAAATCCGAGCTCCCAAGCTCCCAAAATCGGAAATGAAAAATGAAGAATGACAGAAAAACTTAATTTATATGTTTCCAGCTCCGGTCGCTAAAAGTAATTTTAGATCCCTAAAAGCCAGAAATTCGGTTGCTAAAGGGTCGAACCAGCAAGCTTTGCACCAGCTAACATGCAGTTTGGTATTTTGACCAATATTCCCTCATACGATCTCGGAATTGAGTGGTTCCAGTTGCTATAGTTCCAAAATTATGATACAGATCTAACGGTTCAATTGAAACATAAATCAAAGGTAGTTTTCTCAATATGGTACCCTTCTTCCAAAAGAAACGACACTTAAACATCAAATACGAGTATGCCATAATCCAAATCTATCAGAAACTGTTGGAATCTTACCAAAACTTGTGGACAAGTCCAAAATCATCATACGAACCTACTCGGACTCTCAAAACACCAATCCAACATCGTTAAGATACATTTGTCCCCAAAAATCTCTTAACTCTCTCAAATTCTAAGTTTATGCAACTTGCGTTCCAAAACACACATGAATGCCTCGGGACCCGAACCAAAGACTCAACTAAGTCAAAAATCATGTTCCGGATCTAACAAAATCATAAGAAATTAATTCCAGATGCATTAACTCAAAATGATATCCGTTTGAATTCAAATTTTGCAATCAAGTGAAAATAATTATTACTTAACTTATGAAATAGACGACACATAAAACGGAACATCGGTTCTCAAAATGACCGATCGGGTCGTTACAACTATGGCGATAAACATCATTACATTCACATAGATGCTAAAACATTCATTTCCTAGCATTCTTGTGTAGAGGACTTCTTCTTTTGTGAAGTCCTTTTGTTTAAAGACTTCAAGTTATGCACAGAGATTAGATGTGGCTTCCAAGCTTGAGGGACTATTAACTCAATGTTGTATCAAATTAAGCCTACTCCTACACTTATGGAACCATTTTATTTTTTCTTTCCTCTCCAAGCAACAGACATATATCCCAAAAAACAAGCAAATACTACACAAATTTGCCTCACTATCTATGTTTTTTAAAAAAAGCTCTTTGCTTCATCCCCCAAGAAAATGGGGGTACATAACAAGAATACCACCCAAGAAAATAAGCTAGGGGGACAAACGGGACATACATTTCTTTCTAATTCTTTGAACTATTATTGGATTTGGAATGAGCCAAAATTATGAAGAAGATAGATAATTTTTTAATTAATATGTGAAATAGATATATATATATACACACACAAACACATCATATTTTAAATTAGTATGTATTTATCAGTTTGGTTTGAATTTTTTTGGTGCAACACCAAAGCAAATCAAATATTATCATTTTTTAAGAATTTAAAATCAAATCAAACCAAAATGAGCCGATTTTCGGTTTATTATGTTGGTTTGACCCGATTTATAATTTCGGATCGATTTTTAGATCTTATTTGAACACCCCCGAGTCTCTGCTCATTTTCTTTCTATTTACCCTTTTTTGCTCTCTTTTTTCGTTTCTTTTTTTTTTGTTCCTCTATGCTTTAATTTAGCCAAGTGATTTGCCCCTTGCATTTTTTTGTAGGTCGCATATGGATTTTTCAGAAAATTTAACAAAAAAAATAATAATATAGGCGATCTAGCAAGCACACTATTTATTGTTTCATTTGTTTTGTTATCATATTTTTCTTGCTTCAAAAACTTTTTTTTTGAGTTGAGGGTCTATCAGAAACGATCTCCCTATCATCACAAAATAAGGTCTGCGTACATCCTGACCTCTTTGAATCCCACTTGTGATATTAAATTGGATATATTATTATTATTGTTGTTGTTGTTTATCAAGCAAGCACACCTAAAATAATATTAGATGATGACTTTAAATTATTTTTCAAGACCGTTTAACTTTGAGTTATCAAATTGCCACAAGATATATTTTATAGTGAACTTTTGGGGTCAGATAAGCCTTAAGTGATAGTAACTCTCTCAATAGATGCCACTCGTCGTAGATGAAGAATATTATCCAAGTAAATTCCATATGATCAACAAAAATACTTCTTTGATCTTCTTTTAAAAGCTCAAAATTTCAGATAGTCTATTATATGAGTAATTCAACATCATGCAAATAGCATCAGTACACGTTTATTTGACTCGTCATGAAATTATTACACATTAAACAACAAAAAATCCTTTCTTTAATAGTCAATCTCATATTTGTAATGAGTTTCGCGAGCTCAAATGTAAATATGCAAATAAAAATATATATAAATAGATCAAATCTATTATTCTGAATCGATATCAAGATTCTAAACTTTGATTAAGAACAACTCACTTCTTTCTATTGAGTGTGCCCGAACAGGAGCAAACATATTTAAGATTCATGGTAATATTGGAGGTGGATGGGAAGAATGATTGTTCTTCTTATCTTGGACAACACACTTCTTGAAAACTTTCTTAGCGTTGGACTTGATAACCTTAGGATCAATCTTATTCTTAACCTCAGGCAATCCAATATAAACCTTTATCAAGGATTTGTGACACTCATATCCCATTCTAACAAGATCATGACAACATTTCTTGTCAATAATTCCCTTCTCAAGTATGGCATTTATAACTTTTTCACCACATTTAACAGGTAAATACTTGGTACAATTCTGTACAAATTTTATCAAATCTTTTGGTAAACTATTTATGTATTTGTCATGTGCATCTTCTTTTTGTGAAGGTGGATTTGTTGGTGGAGAGTGTTCTTTGTGATGATGGGATTTGCAAAGGACAGGAATTGCACTAGAAATTATCAAGATTGTTATAAAGGATGAGAGGATATTGAGACTTACCATCGTTTGATTGTGTGTTGTTGTTGATTTATGCTCAATTGCTTTATATAACCTTTCTTTAGAAGGTTGATATTTATAAAGAGTGAATTGAGATTTATTTATTTTTCTGTTACAATGTATCTTTGATATAACGCTTGGTTATTGATGAATGGACTTTAATTTACAATTAAATATCAAGAATATTAATGTTACAATATTGAACATAGAGCGTTAATTTTTTCTTTTCCTTTTTGAGTTTAACATTTAGATGCTATTGGTTCAAAGTTATTAAACCCTTCATCAATTAATATATACCAGGTTATTTTAGTTTCCCACTTGTCCTTATTTGAAGTCAAACCATAGTGTTTAATATACCTTCCAGAATCCATGACTTTTGACCTTTTTGTTCTACCCAAACGTGTAAGTATCCATCGACATTTAAGTCTTTTTCAGATGTTCATTTTTCCAGTTTGCTTTTCTATACTCGAATGAGTACGAGAGAAGTCATACAGGATGTTCTCCTTCGATGATTTGAAAGGGCGGCACAGAATTTCCGCCAATCAAAGGCTCCCTCCATACAGCAGTCCAGATTGTCAATGTCGTACCTGAAGAAAAGGTTGCTCTATTCATTTGTAGAATCCCAATATATACAAGATACAACTACAAAGTTTTCTAGTAGGAATACAAAAATATATGCTAATATTTACCTACCAAAAATACAAAATATAGTTACCATATTTTCTATTTTACAAACGTTCTCAATAGTATCCTAAAGTTAATATCAAGATCATAGTATGCAAAGAGAGAATTAAAAAGACAACTGAATGTATTAAAGAGATCGACGATTACAAGAAAGCTAATGTGGTGTTGGCGTATCCGCTTAAAATGTTTCCATCAAGTATTTCAAATCTCAGAAGTGATTTTTTATTACCAGAAAATATTTTCAAAGGAGAACTTTTTCATCAAAGGGATCAAATGACGTCAATCATTTATGGACTGAATTTTTTTCTTTCTTATAGCTACCTTAATTTTTTTATTTCATATATTGTTTCAACTAATTAAGGGAGCTACTGGTAAAATTGCTGTCATGTGATCAGGATGTCACTGTTTCAAGTCGTGAAAACAGTCTATTGTAAAAATACAGAATAAGGCTGCGTATAATAAACTTTGTGGTCTGGCCATTCCCCGGACCCGGCACATAGCGGGAGCTTAGTACACCAGACTGTTCTTTTTATTTGTTTCAACTAATACTAAGACATTATTATCAATCTTTAATACTTAAAAAATTCATTATAACACTATCGGATTTGCTAATGGAATATTGTTATTAATCTTTAGAAAAATATTTATTTCTAAAAATTCCTTTTTATTTACTAACTAAACACCAAATGTTTTTAGGAATTTAATATAGTAACTAATTTTAACTTCATGAAAAATATCTTCTATCATAGAGTACCTGATACACCATGATGTAGATAGATAAGTTGTCATTTAGATATAATTCTATAAGCTCTCTCTGTGGGTAAAATCTAATCTTATCAAAAAACACAAGCTTGCAACGAATATCGAATGCAAGTAATGACAACTAATAAAAAACACAAGCTGTAAGAATCTTATCCAATTCTTGAGAAAATTAATATAAGCATGCTAAGTACTATCTCCTTCTTCCTTTTGTATTTCTAATTACTCTAGCTAGAATTTCCAGTAAAGCATTCATTACTTGTCAAATTCAAATTTTCAAAGACCAGAAAGTCGAGGCCGAATGAATCTTGATGAATTTCTTTATGTATCTGAAATCTGAAGTCGTGGGGTGTTTTAAATAAAGCACCACTATGTCTATATTTAATTATTAATTCACCATGTTTGAACTTTGAACCTCCGAATTCTAGAATATTTCCAAGTAGTATTAAGTTCAGTCACTACTAAACATCTCTATTTTCCCACTTGAAAAATATTTAGTGGCTATTTCTCACTGAATGTCAATGAATTTTTTTTAAATAATAGTGTTTTCACACGAAAAAAAATTAAAAAGTTTTTTAATATGTTCAATGAAAACTTATTTCCCACCATGCGATTTCGGTGAAAATGAGGTAGAAAAATCATGTTTTATACACAAACTTTGGATATTTCTAGTAATGAATCTGCTCCCAATTGTGAGTTTTCATACTGAGCTGCAAATAATCGTGTGGTCCAATGCCATTTATTCTCTACCTAATACTATTTATTAGCGAATATTCACAGTATATTTTATAATTATGATAGATGTATATTTAAGGTAACTTAGGATTCTTATTGTATTAGGAATCAATCATTTAAGGTAAGTTATGATTCTTATTGTATTAGGAATCAACCTTTGTACAACTATATATAATGTGATTAATGAAAGGAATCTCTAAGGGAAATTATTCCAATCTTATATGGTATCAAGAGTCAAACCCAAACCTCTACCCCTCTCTACTCTTTTCTCTCGGCCGACCACCACCCAAATTCCCTTCCTCTCGGCCGGCGGCAACAAGGTTGCCACCATGTCTTCCCCCACTAATTCCGGTTCATCCACTGGCCCACTTGACAACCCCTCTCAACGTTCATTGTCTTCTTTTCATCCGGGATTTACCGTTAACAACATCAAGAATTTTATCCCTATAATTCTTAGACCAAGAAGAATGTCAATATTCCATGTGGATGGAACTGTTCTATATTCATGCATGTGCATACAATGTGCTCGACCATATTGATGATTATGTTCCTCATCCCACCGATGTTGTAGACTCAACCTGGCGTCGCCTTGACGCCATCGTCAAACAATGGATCTATGACACCATCTATAAAGACTTGTTGTGCACTATCATGAAAACAGGTGCTACGACACGTGAACTTTGGGTCCGGCTAGAAGAAATATTTCAGGATAATAAAAATACTCGGGCTGTGTATTTGGAAGAGTAATTCAACAATACACGTCTCGAGAATTTTAACATGTCTGAATATTGTAAACAACTGAAACTCATAACCGACCAACTTTCCAACGTAGGGACTTCTGTGTCAGAAACCAAGATGGTGCTTCAACTAGTTGCTGGTTTACCGAAAGATGAATATGATACACTCGCAACGATGATTCAACAGGCCGACCCCCTCCCAAGTTTCAACAAAGCACGTTCACAACTTTTGTTAGAAGAGACCCGCCGTGCCAAATAAGAGGAGCACAAGCACAAGGCATTAGCCGTTGACGGCATGACACCACCGGTGGCCAACACCACCCAGCCACCACCGCAAGACCACCAGCAGTCCCACGGCGGAGAGCGTGGCGGCAGAGGCCGCAGTAACAACAATAAAGGGAAGGGCCGCGACAAAGCCAAAAACAACCGCAACCAGCAGCCATGCCTAACTCCTACTGCCTATTAACTGTGGCCTGGACAGCAACTAATGTGGCCCAATCAAGGGAACTGGGCCTCACCTGCATGCCCATACCAAACTCTAGGGGCCCAGTTCCAGCAAGCTACTTGGTCACCTGGTCTATTGGGCTCCGCCCGGCCCAACCAGCGAGGCCCACCCGCAAAGCAGCGAGCAGAGCTCACATAGTCTCGGTCCAGCAGCACCCGCAAGGCAACAGCGGCCCTCACCGATTTGGGCCAGGCCTTCAGCACCGTGAACCTTCAACAGCCCGACGAATATTAGTACATGGACACCGGAGCCACATCTCACCTCACCCGGACGTCATGTAACTTATCTTAACTACTTCGGCTAAAGTGTCCTCAATTTATTACTGTTGACAATGGTCATCGCATTCCAATTGAAAGTTACGATAACACACATACCAAACATCTCCACCCGCCTTTCTCCCTAAATCATGTCCTCTACACCCTAACATCATTAAAAACTTAATCTCTATTAGAAAATTCACTCGCAATAATTATGTGTCTGTCGAATTTGACCCTTTTGATTTTTCTGTAAAGGATCTCAATACGGGGAAAATTCTTACGCGCTGCAATAGTGTGGGAGACCTCTACCCCTTCACTCAATCTTCCGTTGTCAGACCGCAATCACATCTATCCATTGCGGCTATCTCTCCCTCAACTTGGCACAACAGACTCGGACACCCCGGAGACCCTATTTTTACTTTTCTTAGGACCACTAAGCGTATTCAATATAATAATGGGAAACCTGCCCAACACTATTTTTCTTGCCCGCTCGGCAAGCATACTCGTCTTCCATTTATGTCATCAAACAGTGTTACTTTTTCTC
This sequence comes from Anisodus tanguticus, assembly GCA_034509755.1. Taxonomy (NCBI): domain Eukaryota; kingdom Viridiplantae; phylum Streptophyta; class Magnoliopsida; order Solanales; family Solanaceae; genus Anisodus; species Anisodus tanguticus. The sequence continues at coordinate 38,341,899 of CM067545.1, read as the reverse complement.
CTTTTGATATTGTTCATACTGATTTGTGGACATCTCCGGTTGTTAGCTCTTTGGGTCACAAATTTTATCTAGTTTTCTTAGATGATTTTTCACATTTTGTCTGGATTTCCCACTGAAATTCAAATCTGACCTTTTTGCCAAATTCCTTGAATTTCAAAAATTCATTAAAACACAATTTGAAAAATCTGTCAAATCATAACAATGTGATAATGGACGAGAATTTAATAACTCATCATTTCACAATTTCTACTCTAAACAAGGCATGGTTTTCCATTTTTCCTGTCCCTATACTTCCTACCCAAATGGAAAGGCTGAACAAATTATACGTACCATCAATAACATAGTTCGCACCATTCTGTTTCATGTCTGTCTTCCACCGCCTTTTTGGGTCTATGCTGTTAAAATGGTAGAATCCCTTCTTAATATTTTACCAACTAGCACTCTCCAAAATAAGACCCCTATCGAAATCTTATACCGTAGGTTCCCATCCTATGACCATCTCCATATTTTCGGTTGCTTATGCTACCCCAACATAGCCTCCACTGCACCTCACAAACTTGCCCCTCGCACCTTGCCCTGTGTCTTCGTTGGTATCTCTCCTACTCATCGGGGCTACCTGTGCTATGACATTGTCACTCGCAAAATCATCGTCTCCCATCACGTCACCTTTAACAAGACGACCTTTCCTTTTTCAAATCTCCAAAAATTTTAGACTACCTATTACACCTTTCTCGATGAACCGAGTCTGTCCCCGGCTATCCAATCTCTGTACCACCAGTAGCCCACTATTCCGACAGAGCCTGCAGCTCCGCCCCACCACTTTCTGGCACCATCTCCGACCAAACAACTCCTTGCTCTCGGTCGAACACCCCACCAGTACCCTTGTTGCCTCCAGCCACGTCTCCTGCCCCTCCAGCAGCATTGTTGCCTCCAGAACCCGTAAGCCTGCAGCCTCCCATTCCAGACCTCCCACTGTTGCCTACCCACCACATGGAGACTCGTGCCCAACACGGGATCTTCAAACCCAAGGTTTACTTTAACCTCTCCACACAAACCTTATCACCCATTCCAAAAAATCCAAAACTAGCCAAATTGGGCCCTAATTGGAATGCGGCCATGTGCGAGAAGTTTAACGCTTTAACCAAGTAGAACACTTGGAATTTGGTACCTAGACCAGACGGTGTGAATGTTAACCGATGTATGTGGCTATTTCATCACAAGTTCAGATACATTGGTGACTTGGAACGATATAAGGCAAGACTAGTTGCCAATGGCACTAATCAGCAGGAGGGTATTGATTGTGGTGAGACATTCAGTCCGGTTGTTAAACAAGCTACTATTCGGACTGTTCTCAGTAATGCTATGGGCATGCATTGGCCGATTCATCAGCTTGATGTCAAGAATGCATTTCTTCATGGGGATTTGAAAGAAACTGTGTACATGCATCAGCCCCCTAGCTTTGTTCATCCGGTAGTTTCGCAGTTTGTATGTCGTCTCAGGAAATCATTGTATGGCTTAAAACAGACACCCCGCGCTTGGTATGATCATTTTTCCAGGTATCTTATGCAGATCAGATTTGTATATAGTAGGTGTGATAACTCTCTCTTCACTTTTCATCGAGGTAGCAGCACTGCTTACTTGCTATTATATGTGGTTTACATTGTTCATACTACCTCCTCTGACGGTTTGAAGAATGAAATCATTGCTCTACTTAAAACTGAATTTGCTATGATCGACTTGGGCAAACAGAGTTATTTCTTGGGTATAACAGTGACCAGATCTGCAGCTAATATGTTCTTGTGTCAGCGCAAATATACAGAAGAGATAATGTACAAGGCTAAGATGGCTAATTGTAAAATTATGCCAACTCCGGTTGACTCGAAATCCAAGCTCAGTGCCAATGAGGGTGCGCCAGTTTATGATCCCACTCTATATCGGAGCCTTGCTGGTGCCCTTCAGTATCGTACATTCACTAGGCCTGATATTGCATATGTCGTTCAGCAGGTGTGTCTGTTTATGCACGACCCTCGAGAGTCCCATTTTGCGGCCCTCAAATGTATTATCAGATACGTTAAGGGCACACTGGACTTTGGACTACATCTCTACCCCTCTACCCCAAACAAGTTACTCTCCTACACGGTCTGATTGGGCGGGATGCCCGACACACGTCGCTCCACCTCAAAGCTCGTGTATTTCTTGGGGATAATCTTATTTCATGGTCCGCCAAGCGGCAGGCCACGCTATCCCGTTCGAGTGCTGAAGCAGAGTATCGCGGAGTTGCTAATGTCGTTGCTGAGATCTGTTGGCTCCGAAATCTTCTTTTGGAGCTCTAGTGTCTACTGCGAAAGGCGTATATAGTCTATTGTGACAACATATCTGCCATCTATATGTCTCACAATCCGGTCCAACATCAGCGGACTAAGCATATTGAGATAGATATTCACTTTGTACGAGAGAATGATGCCCTTAGTCAGGTCAAAATATTACACGTGCCTTTCTCCTATCAGTATGCAGATATTTTCACAAAGGGACTACCGAGACAGCTCTTCACCGACTTCCGATCCAGCCTTAGCGTTCGGCCTCCTTCCGCTCCAACTGAGGGGGAGTATTAGCGGATATTCTCTGAATATTCACAGTATATTTTGTAATTATGATAGATGTATATTTAAGGTAACTTAGGATTCTTATTGTATTAAGAATCAGGTAAGTTATGATTCTTATTGTATTAGGAATCAACCTCTGTACAACTATATATATTGTGATTAATGAAAGGAATCTCAAGTGAAATTATTTCAATCTTACACTATTAATCAATATTTGTACTATCTTCCATCTATATTATTCGTCTTTTATGATTTTGTTTATTTTTCATAAAAATATATAATATAATAATTTTAATTATGAGATTATTTATCTAAACGCTAAAGTAGCCTTTTCCATCTCTTAAATGTCGTATTTTATTATTTAATTAGCACTTCGCTATATTTGTGTCGTGTGGAGTTCCAAATAAATTAAACTAATAGTAAATAAATAGTAGTCTCCATCTTTGCCAACTGGCTTTTCTTCATTTTAAAAAGAATAAAATACATTTCCATAACTAGAAACTGTCCAAGCAATAAATAAATAACCCCAAGAAGATAAATGTAAAAGGAGTCAAGTCAATATTAATTCAAGAAACATCCCCATTATGCACCAACATGTACAAGTTGTTAGTTGTAATTTATACGTCCTTGTCTCTATGTGTGATGAAAGGTTCATTACTTCATTCTTGCAACTTGTAGTTACTCACGTAAAAATCTTCTACCCCATTTATTTTGTTCCATTTGCATTTGAATAGTCAACCAATTTTAGATGTCAAACTAATGACTAATAAGTACGTACGAATAATACGATATAAACCAATCATATGCTTTGTTAATTTAACCATTTGCTATTCTAAATATACTGTCCCAATTAATTTAAATTTGCACGAGCTATCTAAGCACATAAGGGAGTACGTATTGATTCCAAAATTGTGGCTAGTATCTAATAGCAACCACAAAAATTCGAATTTGGTGTTTATTGTAAATTTTCTTTGATAAATTAGCAAAGCTAATTCCATTCCTCATTTTTTCTATAATTCCTAAAAGTTATAGCAATATATATATATATATATATATATTTAAGGCTCTCTAAAAAATTCTTCATATCAAGCCTAAGACTTTTATTAAGCATATATAGAGGGATTTTAACTATCCCACGCTATATCATTCAGTGTTGTTATCAACTTATCATCAATGCATTCAGGTATTCTTAGTATTTTACCAATTAGAATAACAGTAAAACCTCGATAAATGAATATCATTAGGACCGGCAAAATTTTTTTATTTAGCAAGATTATTTATTTATTTATCGATAAATAAATATTTATTCATTTACATAATATTTTTATATTTTTTGTGTGACATGCATTTTGTTATACATTTTCATTATTATTTTAATTAAGGTTCATGCATGTAATTTTAAATATATGTATTGAAAAACTAAAAAATTGAACTAAGCACATTGTAACAAATTTAGTAAAGTATGAACATGAACTATCACATATGCAAGAATTTTCTTTTAATAATTATTAATTATAATTATTGAGAAACTAAAAGATAAAATTAAGTTAAACTATCTAACAAAAAATCTAGTAAATACGTAATACATGCATGAACTTTATATTAATATTTACTTATTATTAATTGAGAAACTAAAATTTGAACCAAGTACTTTGTAAGAAACAATTTCAAAAAACGAAACGCATGAATTGTATATTGATAAAACAAAGTACATTGTAACAAAAAAATTATTAAATGTTATGCATGAACACAAACTCTATAAATACGTTAGTTTTCTTTTCATTCTCAAATCACTAGATTTTTCTTTTATTTCTCCTTCATGGCTTCAAATTTGAAAGGAATGAAAATCCACCTTGACTGATGAAATGAGAAAAGCATTATGTGAGCATAAAAATGAGCAACACACTTTAAGTCAAAAAGATTTGTAGTTATGGATGGAGCAAAAGTTCAACATCTCTATCAGCCAATCAATAATATCAAATACTCTTAAAAGATTAGCAGAGTATCTATCATTGGAGATAAAGAATAAAAAAGTCAAGAGGCACAAGTCATCAAAATATCAAGAGTTAGAAAAAGTGTTGTATGAATGGTTTCTCCAACAACAAGAGAAATTTAATATTAGTGGAGAAATGATCCAAGCCCAAGCAAAAAGTTTTGGCGAAAAATATATGGAAGCTCTGATCAAGGATTTAATTTCTCAAGTGGCTGGTTAGAACGGTTTAAGGCGAGACATGTAATTAAATCTTATCGAAGGTTTGGTGAAAGTGGTTCAGTTGCTATGGAAAATGTTGAGGATGTTTTACCAAGTATACGAGTTAAATTAGATCAGTTTCAATGGAAGGATATCTACAATATGGATGAAACTGATTTATTTTATCATTTGGAAGAATATCATTCACTTGCAACAAAGCAATTGAAAGGACGAAAGAATGATAGGGAAAGGATTACGGTTGTTGTTTGTTGCAATGGCGATGATTATGACAAAGTGCCACTTTAGATAATTGGTAAGTATGCTAATCCTAGATGTTTTAAAAATGTAAATTTGAATAATCTTAATTGTCACTATCGAGCTAACAAGAAAGCATGGATGACTAGGTTACTTTTTCAAGAATTTGTTTGCTAGTATGATAAACGAATGGATGACAGAAAAGTTCTTTTGATAGTGGACAATTGCCCTACTCATCCTAAGGTTATTGAAGGTTTGAGAAATGTTGAACTATTTTTCTTGCCTTCAAATACAACCTCAAAGATTCAACCATGTGATGCTGGAATTATTCGGGAATTGAAAATTCATTATCGACGTCGTCTTTATTCAAGCATCTTGCAATTCTACGAGTCAGGAGAGACAGGTCCAAACAAAATTAGTGTGCTGAATGTTATCAATTTTATTAATGCGGCTTGGAATATTGATGTGAAAACAACAACTATTGCAAATTATTTTCGACATTGCAAAATTCGGTCATATGAAGATATGAATACTGAACAACCACTTGGTGAAGATGAAGTCATCCAGGGATTACATGAAGTTATCAATGGTTTAGGTTATAGAAATGCAATGGTTGTGGAGGACCTTTTAAACTATCCTAGTGAAAATGATGCACTGATGGAGTCTCCTACTGATGAAGAAATTATTCAAGGAGTAATGAAAATATTTGCTGATAATGATCAAGATCCAGATGATAGTCAAAATTTGCCAATGATATCAACAAAAGAAGCAATGGAAGCTTTAAATAACTATTCTTTACAAGAAAAGATGCATCAAATGCAGTGCATGCTTTGCAGAAAATTAAGGATGACATTGAGTTAAGCATAGGACCAAAGAAAAAATAAAAACTTTAGATGAATATTTTCAAAAGAGTTGAATTTGAGAAATTGTCATAGTAATATCAATAAAAATAAGAATATTATGTGTTATTTTCAATTAATATTTTATTTTACATTTTATCAATTATTCATTTATATTATTGTTGGGCCTTTAAGAATTTTCAAAAAAAATATTATCTTATGCATTTAGCGAAATTATTCATTTAGTACACTGGCCCAAGTTGGAATCGAAAGAATTTATTCATTAATCGAGGTTATTCATTTATCGAATAATTATTTATCGAGGTTTTACTGTATGTGTTATTTTATTTCTATATTTTTCTTGATAAATATATAATTTAAGGAAGGAAGGAAAGAAGGGGATGAAATGAGTTGACTGGTTAGTACTCACTATTTTACCAAAGTAAGATTTTTCTTCATCATTTATGTCAACAATCATCAATATCAATAAATACACACTAAATTTTGGTCGTTTCTGATGACCCCTTAGGGGTGAGCACGAGTACCCAGATACCTGACCGGAACTGACACTAACGGGTAGATTTCGGATAGATATATTATAATAACGAGTAGGTTTCGGGTAGTAAAATTAGGAACCGATCAATGTCGGGTCCGGTTCCGGAAAATAGAGATAGGGTACCCGGACCCGGAACCGATTCCCAAAACCTATGAAATATTATATATTTTTACTTTTTTAATTCAATTATTTTTTAATTAATAAAAAAAAGAGAAAAAAAAGGTCATACTAAAGTACACCATTTAAGGGGGAAAAAACCAAATGCAGAACAATCACTTTCACCATCAAGAAATAAATCAAATAATACAAAGTGACAATCATAAGCAGAAAAAAGTCAAAAGCGGTAGAAAACTGAAAAACTGAATTTTTTAAACTATGTACTCCTTTAAGTTATTGAAAAAAAAAGTTGAAACGAAAACCAAAGCAAATCTTTGAAATATTCTTAGGATATTTGCTCCGAAAGGATTCTTTATGGGTTTTGTGGCACTGGCTTTCAGAGGATAAGCAGACGAGTTTATTCCTAAACCAAAGCTGTTATACGAAGGCATTATTTTGCACAAAGAAACATCGATTCCGGGTAATGATTGCTATGGGTAGGTTCCGGATAGTAAATTTAGGAACCGATCTTTTAATGGGTAGGGTCCGGATAGTTCAAAAATATTAGGATACCCGGACCCGCTCACCCCTATCGTATATTCATCTTATCTTTAAACCGTTCTATCAATTTGATAAACCCATAATAGACGGAATAGATCTCAACCTTCATTCTAAAAGATATTTTAATTAGTCGAGAAAAGAAAAGAAAAACTCACAAGTTTTGTTGGATATTTTTTTTATTTTTTTTAAGGGGAGTCTTGAAGTAACTGATAAAGTTGCTTTCATGTGACCAAGAGGTCGTGTGTTCAAGCCGTGGAAACAAACTATGGCAAAAATGCAACGTAAGACTGCATGCAACAGACCCTTATGGTCCGGCTCTTCCCCAGACCCCGCACATAACGAGAGCTTAATGCACCAGACTGCCCCTTCTTTTTTTTTTTCATTTTTGTAGTTTGTTTGAATATTTGTTAATCATTTGGAATGACTAGTTCCTCTATTCTGAAAAGGAAGAATAGTCAAACTCACACACACATTGTTAATTCCTTAGTGGCCTTCACCTTTCTTTTTCTCTATCCATCTCGTATTCGAAATTTAATGCTCCATTAATCTAAATTGTTGCAGTACTGTAGAGCTAATTTAAGGAAAAATATTCTTTGACCCAAAATAATTATGCTTTAAACTCAAAACTGTCTTGACATTTAAGAGAAAAGTAATCCCTATCATAATTGTTTTCATTCTCAATGACTTTTATTCCTCATCACAAGTAAGACCCCTTGACAATTATCTCAATAATATTTTAGTTATATAAATCTTTTCACGTCATATCACTAAAAATAATACAATAAATCAGTAAATAAAACACAAGATATCATGATAGAAGATAATTTCTATTGAAAATTCTTGTAGGTGCATAAATACATTAAAAATAAGGGTGAAGTGGAAAGGGTAGTTACGAATTCAATAGAACTCAATAACTTTGAGTCAAACTCTATATTTATGTTAAAATATCTATTTAATATGCACAAATAATTTATAAAAAACTTAGTAAATAAAAATTATAATTCAGAATCCATATCGGCTCCACCTCTAAATAAAAACAGAAATTATCCTTTTAGAGATAACGGTTATACTTGCAAAGACTATTTCAGGTAAATTAACAGCTTTCTCAAAAGTCGCCGCTAAAACTAATAGTCAAACCACCAGTTCAAATCAAACAAAGTCATCAAAAAACAGCTACAACCTCTTCACATATATTTTTTTAACTCAGAAATTAAGTTCATCAATTGAGGAAAAATATTTTTATTCTGATCATTTGTCTAGAAGGGTCAGTTTCTTTCTTCTCTTTGTTCATAAAGATATAAACTTATCCAAATAGATAGATCTTATTCACTCATATACTCAGTATATCTTACATCTCTACATCGAGATTTCAACTTTGTTCTAATTCTCCTTCATTTTCCTTTAATTGTTCTAGCTATTTTTCCTTTGTCTATGCAATTTACCCTAAAAAGGGTTGGAGTTGAAAAGAAAATTTGATTCTTTACCCAAACAAGCCTTTTTCTTGGTAGATATTTCTATTTTGGTGCTTTATTTTCTCCATAATTGGTCCTAGGGAAGATTGTTATTATTTGTAATCCTCAGCACAGTATCTTGTGTTTTCCAAAGTTGCAAATCCAGGGCGTTCTTGATTATATAGATAGTTTTAAGCATTTTAAAATTTTCTTTTTGACCATCCGGTAATTCGGAATCCACTTATCCGACTAATCCAGATTTACACCGTATTAAGCCCATTAAAGGCGAAAAACTCTCTAAACCTGCAGTTTCTCTGATTAAGGGTACTCATTGATAGTGTGTTAAGCTAATTTTTTGGTTGTTGTGATACTTTTATGACATGGGAGACTGTGAAGCTAATTTTCCTGTATTGGAGGAAGAAAAACTGATTGCTGCTGCACAGCAGATAGTGAAAGCATTGAAGAATAAAAAAGAGTTAACACACGATGCAAGAAAAATCTTGGCTGATTTAGGCTCTCAATTGTCTTCCATAACCAAAGTGGATGAACAAAAAGAGCATGACAAACTCTGTGGTACTGAAAACACTATAGAGAAAAAATTCAGTGAGCTTGAGGAGCAGCTTAACATAGTACAGAATAAGGTGATGATCTGGGAGGTAGATCAATCACTTATATGGGATTGTGGCCAAGAATATACAGATGATTATTTAAGGTCTGTCGATGAAGCTCGAATACTTATTGAACATTTAGAGAGTTTGAATGTGGATAGAGATAGTAAAGGGGGTGAGCTATTGTGTAGGGCTCATGAAGTTCTTCAAATAGCAATGACTCGACTCGAGGAGGAGTTTAAGCACTTGCTTGTTCAGAACAAGCAGCATTTCGAGCCTGAGCATATGTCTTTTCGTTCAAACGAAGATGATGAGGCCGGTTCTATTGCTTCTTTCGGAGATGACTCAGTAGAGGATTCGGTGGTTCAAAGAGATAGCATGAGTAGACGCTCCTCCGAGGGGTTTGTCGTTGAACTTGTCCATCCGGACGTGATTCCTGACCTAAGGTGCATCGCGAATTTGATGTTCAATTCGAATTATAGTCGGGAGTGTTCTCAAGCATTTATCAATGTTAGAAAAGATGCCTTGGATGATTTCCTATTCATTCTTGAAGTGGATAAGTTGAGTATTGACGATGTGATGAAGATGGAATGGAATTCATTGAACTCCAAAATCAGGAGGTGGATTTGGTGTATGAAGGTCTTTGTGCGCGTTTATCTTGCCAGTGAAAAATGGTTAAGTGATCAGATTTTCGGTGAGCTTGATTCAGAGAGTGCAGTTTGCTTTGCTGAGTCTTCAAAAGGTTCAATACTGCATTTACTAAATTTTGCTGAATCAGTAGCTATTGGACCTCATCAACCAGAGAAGCTGATTCGGATTCTTGACATGTACGAGGTTCTTTCAGATCTCGTCCCGGATATTGATGTTGCGTATTCCGATGATGCTGGATTATGTGTTAGAATCGAGTGCCAGGAGATCCTCAGAATCTTGTCTGGTTGTGCAAGGACGACTTTTCTTGAATTTGAAAATGCTGTTGCGTCCAGCGTATCAGCAAATCCTTTTCGTGGTGGTGGAATACACCATATCACGAGGTATGTTATGAATTACATGAAAACTCTAACGGATTATAGCAAGATCCTTGATGAGCTTCTGAAGGGCGACGAGGAGGAAGATTCATCAGTGGCTAATTCACCGGATAGTAGAGAAGAAGATAACAGTAACGGAAGTTGTTATATTTCTCCATTGGCACAATATTTTAAATCCTTTACTTCAATTTTGGAATGCAACCTTGATGACAAGTCCAAGTTATACAAGGATGAATCATTAGGTCACCTTTTCTTGATGAATAATATTCATTACATGGCTGAAAAGGTGAAGAATTCTCATGATCTAAGAACAATACTAGGCGATGATTGGATACGCAAACATAATTGGAGATTCCAACAGCACGCAATGAACTATGAGAGAGCTACTTGGAGCTCAATCCTCTCGTTACTTAGGGACGAAGGGCTTCAGAATCCAGGCTCGAATTCTATATCAAGAACTCTGCTGAAAGAGAGAATGCAGAGTTTTTATGTTGCATTTGATGAAGTTTACAAGAACCAAACGGGTTGGTCGATTCCTGATTGCCAACTTCGCGATGATCTACGAATCTCAACATCTCTCAAGGTTATCCAAGCGTATAGGACCTTTGTTGGAAGGCACAGTAATCATATTAGTGAGAAACACATTAAGTACAGCGCGGATGATTTGGAGAATTTCCTGTTGGATCTGTTTGAGGGATCTCCAAGATCATTACATGGTTCTCACAAGGGAAAATGAGATGAAGATAACTTCATTCTCAATTTGTCATGTACATTGTAAAACATGTCCATTTTGTAATAGGTTGATTGTTTCATTCTTGTAAAGTTGTTTGTTTCCCTAATGTATTTATTAAACTTTTTTGACATCCAAATTTGGTATTTCAGATCTAATGGCATGTTTTACTTCTGGAATGTATCGATTTGGTATGTCTTTATAGTTTTCCATCTTCTAAGAGGATTCGCAGAATACCGGAAGGTACAAACTTAAGTATATTTATTTAGCATTTTTGTTAAAGGGTTTCCGACACACTAACAATGACTTTGTACCAGCTGGTAACTTGTCCTACTGTCTAAGGTTCCTATACGCTATAGTTATCTTTTAAATGACGTGATAGTGTATGAATTTTTTGAAACTGGTCCTAGGTCATACACATGAGATGTGAGATTTGATATCGTGAATCCTGATTAGCATAACAATCACCAATGATTATTCTTTTGACAAGGGCAACACGCTTGTGCACAGATCATATGAATTGCTGTTGTGGAACAGTGGAAGTTATGTCTGAGACCAATTTTCACTCTTTACCAGTTACAGTACTTTCTCAACTTCTGCAACATAAGTCAAGGTTCTTCTGATAAGGTGGAGAATGTGGGTTGGTCTCAATAAATAAAACATGACTACAACAACATACGAAATGTAATCCCACAAATAGGGTGGGGGAATTAAGGTGCGATGTACACAGACATTCCTCTACCTTGTGTGAGGTAAAAGATATTTCCGATAGACACTCGGCTCAAGAAAAATATTTTCAGAAACAGGTTTGATAATAAAACATGACTATTTATTTTAATTCCCTGTGAGGACTATTATTAAAGACCATAAGTATTCACCGGAAATCAATAAGGTTACTATTATACATATTTGGAGAGGTGAATAAATATACGAACTTTCTAGAAATGAAAGTCAGAAACATTGATAATCTGGGAAGTCGCGCTCAAGGAACTGAAGTTTTTTTTCTTGATCGATTTAAGCAATCTCAACTTATCTACTCGCACAACTAAGACGGTGTTTGGATTAGCATTTTAAAAGTAACAAGGTAAAAGTTAAAAGTCATAAGTTGAGAATACACTTTTGGCTTATATTTATAATTAAAAGTCAATAAACACATAAAACAAGTCAATCCAAACACCCCCTAAAATTCGTACATTATATCTATGAACAACTTGGGTCAAGTTATATTATTATAAGAAGAAACTACTAATAGGACATATCAAGCAAGCTGGAATAGCTCAGTTGGTTAGAGCGTGTGGCTGTTAACCACAAGGTCGGAGGTTCAAGCCCTCCTTCTAGCGTGTGTATGTTTTTATATTATTCTGATTTAATATTGTTGTTATTGACTTTGACTATCAATTATATTTTGTTTCCTTTTTCTTGTCAAAATCAGTATTTTAAAAGACAGCTTCAAGACTCGCCTCAGGGTGGAGCACTGTCAAAACGCCCCAACGCTCATGTGCGGAGTTTAGTTCCTATGAGGCTTACGCCTTAAACACGTCTTACACCCAACGTTCGGACATCACCTAACAGTTCTTACATAAATTATATGTTAAATTCCTTAATTAAAATTGTTGACCCTCATAATTCTTTAACAAATGAAGAAATATTCAGCGAGGCATATATAAAACGCCCCGTATTACGCCCCACCTTTTAAAACATTGATCAAAATTCAGGAAATACTCCTCAGATAAATGTAAAGGCATGATTAGATTTCACCATATTTGAGATGAGGTTTGTCACACCCTTATAGTCACACTACTCATCCACATATTAACCATTGCTTCTCCCGTCACTCCATTTAACTCCTCTATAAATTTATATAGGGGTAACTTTTTCAAGAATATCTATGATAAATAGATACTCCTTTTCTCCTAAATTACGTGACAATTTTTTTCTTTTCCGTAAAAAGAATGACATTTTCTGTATTGGTAAAAAAATAACTTTAAAATACATATTTCACTCTTAATGAGACGATTTATAGCCACACAAATATCTATGGATTGTTTTAGATCACATGTTTCAAAAGTTTTTCTTTCTTACTTAAACTATACTCAGTGAAACACCATCACATAAATTGAAACGATGGAGTAACATTTACCAATGCTTAGCCATAGATTCATGTTTGCAATCAAAATGAAAAATTTACATCGCGTATTCACTCATTTAAAACCTAGGAAAATTATTGAATATGCAACAAATAAGTCTCTCTTCTTTTAGCTCTGGCCAGTTATCCTCCTGTCTTCTCTCATATTTTTTTTATTGAACCTCCATCATTAATAACCTATGAATTGGAGAATAGTTGAAGAAAGTTTTGAAAAACAATCATAAAAGATTCATTTGAAACTTCAATTCAGAATTTGAAAATTCTTGTAGTAGTTTTTTGGGGGTGATTTGAACTGGTTTGAAGTTAAAATTAAGAATTAAAATGGACTTGAAAAATATCATTATGATAGTGTACATTACAAACATTTCAAGGATATAGGCAGATATACATGTTATACAAAGATATACAGGGAAGATAAACAAAAATGTGCATGTGGGATACAATAGATATACACCGGGATATACACCACACTTCAGCTCGTCTTTTTCGATGCACCAACCAAAAATTTCGACTAGCAACTCTTTTAATCAAATCCAAATGAGCTCAAAATTTAGTATACACTAGTGCGCACATCAAAAATATTTTTGAATAACTGGTAAAGTTGCTGCCACGTGACCAGGATGTCACGGGTTCAACCCATGGAAACAACCTCTTGCAGAAATGGAGGGTAAGGTTGCGTACATTAGACCCTTGTGGTCCGGCCCTTCCCCGTACCCTGCGCATAGCGGAAGCTTACTGCACCGGACTGCCATTTTTTTATACTTCAAATTGAACACTTCAAAATTTTCTATTTTGAGTTTTAGTTCTCCATGCAAGCAATAAAACATATAAATTGCTTTACCTTGTTTTTTGAACGTTAATGAAATTTAAAGAAAAAAAATTTAAGACAGAGAATTGACTCGACTCTATCACAATGTTGTATGCAAACAGCGACATAAAAACATGACGAACATGATGGCAAAAATTACAAAAATGCGATTAGCAAGTATGCTTTTGTAATTGAAATCAATGTAATGAAAAAATATAGAGCAAAATGTAATATGAATAGACAAAAACAAAATAAAGTAGGGGCATTCCGAGAATTGAACTCGGGACCTCTCGCACCCTAAGCGAGAATCATACCACTAGACCAAATGCCCTTTTGATTGATGTGATTATTGAACTACATTGGAAAAGAGAATATATTAAGGGGAGCAACAAAAATAATATACTTTATCAAGTTATATTGTTTATCATTATTAGTGGTGAAGTTATGAAAATAGAGGTGACTCAAGTTTAATTTATTTTAGAGAAAATTTTAAAGAAATATTTAACGTCTTATCAACAAGATATGGTGGAGAATTTGATTAGACTCTTGACCCTTCTATCCACAAAAAACTCATCTTGAAATTTTTCGAAACCTGATTGGAGTGCATAACATGGAGGGACTCATGTGAACGTGTGTAAGTTCACGTACACCTACGCTCTCTTCCCCCAACCAAGTATGAAAAATGTTGCATCTCCTCAAAACTACTTAAATATATACATATATGTGTTTCCAAGCTCAAAGAGTTCTATGGTGCAATTGTTATCAGGTGTACCTCGATAAGTGAGGTCGGGGTACACATTGAAATCTCTATTCTTTAATTTGCCACCATAAATTTTAAATAATTCAATCAATTGCCTATATTAAAATTAGTAGCAGTGGATGATGTAGTCGATAGGTTCAAGTTCAACTAACTAATTTTAATATTTCCAACACGATATACAAACATATACGTGAAAAATCACTAGATTTTTAAAAATATAAATTTTGAACCTACAATTTCACAAATGTAAGGAGTTTAATGGTAAAACCTAAAAGTTAAAATGTGAAATTTAGATCTCGAATTCGTCTCTTTATAATGATACACCTTCTCAAAATCATGAATTCGCGTATGAAAATGAAAGCAAGCGAGAGCAAAACGTAAAAACCACTTTTGAAACAAACACCACCAAAAAGGAAAAAAAGAACGTTGGTTCGACCGAGCATATGCATCATCCTTGAGGGCATCTAGGTGGAAAAAACAAAAACAAATATTTTGTGAGATCTTTTCAACCACCAATGTGGTTCTGGACAAAAAAATGTTTAGTCTCTGAAAAATTAGGAAAGAAACAAAATATAATATGGTCATAGTAAAGCAACAAAATTAAGGACAAATATAATTGGTGTAAGAAATTTTTTTGATTGATTATTTCCTTCCAAAGTCATATTACATATACTAAAAGTACAAGCATAATCCTAGGCTATAATTACGGTAAGTAATAACTAAAATATACATCTACCCATAGACAGAATATACATAATTATAACTAAATATAATTTTCCTATTCTATCACACCCCCGCAGTCGAAGGGGGAGGTCGGCGTATGCTGAGACTGTCCCAAAAGTCTTCAGATAAAACCAGCGGAAGACCTTTTGTAAAAATATCGGCAATCTGATAACGTGACGGGACATGTAAGACACGTACTTGTCCACGAGCAACTTTTTCGCGAACAAAGTGAATATACAGTTCAATATGTTTAGTGCGTTGGTAGTGAACCGGATTACCTAAGAGATAAATTGCACTAACATTATCACAATAAACCAATATCGCCTTCGAAATCGAATAGTGGAGCTCTAAAAGAAGGTTCCGTAGCCAATAAGATTCAGACACCACATTGGCAACTCTGTGATATTATGCTTCGGCACTGGATCTGGACAAGGTCACTTGCCTTTTTGAGGACCAAGGTATCAAATTATCACCAAGAAATACACAGTAACCAGACGTGGATCATCTGGTATCCGGACATCTACCCCAATCGGCATCTGTGTATGAAATCAGAGTGGTTGTCGAAGACGGATATAAATGCAAGCCATGATCGAGAGTGCCGTGAATATTACGCACAATGCGTTTGATAACATGCATGTGATCCTCTATCGGGTTATGCATGAATAGACAACACATGTTACACAACATAAGAAATGTCGGGCCTCGTGAAGGTGAGATATTGCAAGGTCCCTGCAAGGCTGTGGTAATGTGATGGATCGGCATATGGCTTGCTGGAAGAAGCACTCAACTTCGGTTTAGTATCAACCGGAGTGGCGGATGACCTACACGATGATATGCTAGCTCGTTCAACGATCTCTTCTGCATATTCTTTTGGGATAAAAATAAACCACTTGCATGACGTATCACAACTATCCCCAAGAAGTAACTCAGTGGCCCTATATCTTTCAATGCAAACTTAGAGCCAAGAAGTGACATGATAGAATTATGAAGAGCATCAGATGAGGTAGTTAATATAATATCATCCACATACAAAAGAATGTAAGCTATATCATTACCTCGACGGTATATGAATAGAGAATGATCAGACATGTTGTTAGAAAACCCAATGTGTGAAACATAATCCGCAAACCTCTTGTACCAGGCCCTAGGAGTTTGTTTGAGCCCATACAATAATTTCTTCAGTAGACACACATGATTAGGATAAGTAGGGTCTCTGTACCCCATGAGCTGATACATGTACACTGTTTCATTGAGTTCTCCATGTAGGAAGGCATTTTTTATATCAAGCTGATGAAGCGGCCATGCCTTCGAAAGAGCCAGACTGAGTACCGTGCGGATAGTTGCTGGTTTGACCACCAGACTAAAAGTCTCACCGCAATCCACACCAACCTGTTGAGTCTTCCGATCACCTACAAGACGGGCTTTATACCTCTCAAATGTACTATCAGATTATTCTTTATGACTAAAAATCCACATAGACCGAATCACATTAACATCATGAGGACGGGGCACCAAATCCCACGTCCTATTATTAATAAGAGCATTAAATTCATCATCCATAGCCATTTTCTAATTTGGGTTATTAAGGGTAGACACAAGATTACGGGGCAACGGTAACTTGGTAACATGGGTGTGAAGACCGTATTTATTGTTTGGCTTAAAAATCCCGTGTTGACTATGAGTGTCTAGCCGTCGGGCAAAAATTAAATTTGGGCCAGAAGTGGAGAATGGACTGCCCGACAGTGGGATGACAGTGACTGGACTGTCGGGCAGTGGGCCAGGAGTGGATGGGCCGCTCATGCCTGACGGTGGGCTAAGACCTAGCGGACTGCCAACCACTAGGCCTCTCGACAGTGGGCTGCCAACGAGAGGCTCAGCTGGGCCGGCAGCCACTGGGCCCAATAATTGGGCCGAGACACCGGGAAAAATAGGTCTTGTTTGGGAGGCCAATTTATGGATCAAAAACGAGGGTACGCTATCGTCAATAAATTCATAGTTAGGAGGCACAAAACACTGTAATTTGGCAAAAGGGAAATTTGCTTCATTAAAAATTACGTGACGACTTACGATGATTTTGTAAGAGGATAAGTCGTAATATTTATAACCATGATGATTTGATGGATATCCTAAAAAAAACACATAGAGTAGACCGGGGTTGAAGTTTATTGATGGTAGTAGAAGGAAAGAGAGGATAACATAAGCACCCGAAAACCCGTAAATGAAAGTATGATGGGTCCCTTAGGTATAAAATTATGAGTGGGGATTGGTAGGCTACTTGTTTGCTCGGAAGTATGTTTAGAAGATAGGTTGCTATTTGTAACGCATGATGCCAAAATGATGGTGGGAGAGAGGCATGGGAAAGTAATGTTCAAACAACGTTGTTAATGGTTCAAATTTTTCTTTCTTCTTTTCCATTTTGAGATGATGTATGTGGACATGAGAGACTAAACGACAAACCATTAGTTTTGCAAAAATCCCAAAATAGCCCATTATCAATTCTCTACCATTATCACATTGAATATTTTTAATGTGCCGTTCAAATTGAATGCAGATGTATGCTCTAAAGGAGAAGAATGTGGAAAAAATTTGTCACTTTTTAGACAAAGGAAACGTCCACAAAAAATTAGAGTAATCATCCAACAAAAGAAGATATCTATGGCCTGAAGAGCTCAAAATGGGAGATATCCAAATATCACTATGGATAATATCAAAGGGCATAACAGAACCAGAATTAGAAGTAACAAAAGACAACTTAACATATTTTCCAAGAAAACAAGAGCGACAAACATGAGAATTACGGGTTTTAATACACTCAATAAATTTATTTTGTTTAAGGGATGCAAAAACAAGTGTTGCGGATGAACCAAATGTTCATGCCATAAAGAAGAAGCCAAAGCTGCAAAAGTGGATGGTAATGTGGCTTTATGTGTGGTTGTGGTGATTGGATAAAGCTCGCCTCGACTATCACATCTCATTAGATGCATCCCTAACTGTGAGCCGAGACCTAGCGGACTGCCAGCCATTAGGCCTCTCGACAGTGGGCTGCCAGCGAGAGGTTCAGCTGGGCCGGCAGCCACTGAGCCGAGACACCAGGAAAAATAGGTCTTGTTTGAGAGGCCAATTTATGGATCAAAGAAGGGGGTACACTATCATCAATAAATTCATAGTTAGGAGGCACGAAACACTGTAATTTGGCAAAAGGGAAATTTGTTTCATTAAAAATTACGTGACGACTTACGATGATTTTGTAAGAGGATAAGTCGTAACATTTGTAACCATGATGATTTGATGGATATCCTAAAAAAACACACAGAGTAAACCGGGGTTGAAGTTTATTGATGGTAGTAAAAGGAAAGAGAGGATAACATAAGCACCCGAAAACCCGTAAATGAGTGTATGATGGGTCCCTTAGGTATAAAATTATGAGTGGGGATTGGCATACTATTTGTTTGCTCGGAAGTATGTTTAAAAGATAGGTTGCCATTTATAACGCATGATGTCAAAATGATGGTGGGAGAGAGGCATGGGAAAGTAATGCTCTAACAACGTTGTTAATGGTTCAAATTTTTCTTTCTTCTTTTCCATTTTGAGATGATGTATGTGGACATGAGAGACTAAACGACAAACCATTAGTTTTGCAAAAATCCCAAAATAGCCCATTATCAAATTCTCTACCATTATCACATTGAATATTTTTAATGTGCCGTTCAAATTGAGTGCGGATATATGCTCTAAAGGAGAGGAATGTGGAAAAAATTTGTCACTTTTTAGACAAAGGAAACGTCCACAAAAAATTAGAGTAATCATCCAACAAAAGAAGATATCTATGGCCTGAAGAGCTCAAAACGGGAGATATCCAAATATCACTATAGATAATATCAAAGGGCATAACAGTACCATAATTAGAAGCAACAAAAGACAACTTAACATATTTTCCAAGAAAACAAGAGAGACAGACATGATAACTATAGGTTTTAGTACACTCAATAAATTTATTTTGTCTAAGGGATGCAAAAACAAGTGTTGCGGATGACCCAAATTGCTTATGCCATAAAGAAGGCGCCAAAACTGCAAAAGTGGATGGTAATGTGGCTTAATGTATGGTTGTGCTGATTGGATAAAGTTTGCCTCGACTATCACATCTCATTAGATGCATCCCTGTCTAAAATTCCTTCATAGAAAACCCAAAAGGATCAAATTCAACAGAAACCCAATTACCAGTAGTAAATTTTCTAATCGAAATCAAGTTTTTAATTAATTGAGGAGCATGAAGGACATTTTTTAAAGTTAACGGTATGTTCGGGGGAGACAAATTTGTAGTACCATAATCTCGAATTGGAATTGAATGACCATTTCCGACAATTATACCATGATTATTGCTCAAATTAAAATAGGATGAGAGATTGCCTTGGGAGAACGTCATATGAGACGTTGCACCGGTGTCCATGTACCAATTTGCGTCAGGCAGATTAAGCCCAAGAGTATGCATCGCGGCCTCGATATCTGTCGGGGTCACCACTACCAAGTGGGGCCTGCTGCCACTGGATCGGCAGTGGCCCAAAATTCCAAAATTCTTGCCGATGGGCACGTTCTTGGGTCGCCGGGCCGAGACTTAGGCCTGGCCCAGTTACCAGCTGGATAGGGGAAGGGAGGCACGACTCAAGGCCATTGCCAGGCCTATGGTGCCAGCCCACTGCCCCACGGTGCCTTCGACTGTCACTGGGCTGGCGGTTGCTGTTGGCCGCCGCCTCTGCCGCCACTGCCACCTCCTCCGCCATGGCGGTGGCCGCCTCCCTTTCCACCACCGCAGTTTTTAACTCCTTTACAACTATTTCATCCATTTTGGCCACGGTTTGGCAAATTTTCAAATTGTGTAGAAGTATCCTCGGACGGAGCGACAACCATGGCGGAATTCAACACGGTGGCTGACTTTTTGGCAAAACCCGCTTCTTCGAGAATGAGCATAGAGAGGACTTGGTAAAATGGTGGAAGAGGATTTCTTTGGTTGATGAGCGTACCCATTCCACTATATGTGTCGGTGAGGCCGACAACCAGTTGTAAAATAAGCCGATTGTTAGTTACCGGCGCGCCGACATTCTTGAGTTGGTCCAACGAAACCTTAAGTCATTGACAATATGCGGATGCATTTGGAAAATCCGCTATGCCAGTGGTGGAGAACCACAAACAGTCCACAAGACAACCCTTAACGAGACCTCACTATTTCAGCCAACTTCCTCCACCTTTCCACTATCAAACCACCAAATCGCAATCATCAAGACAATCATCAACGCACCTGAAACACCCCCCATAAAATGCCTAAGTACGACTCTACCCTAAACTACCCAAAACTGCCCCACAACACCACACTGCCCAACAGAAACACCTCATACAAGAACCGCACTTTGAGTCCCATTTTCGGGTCGATCCGATTACAACCAAACTCCGATCTACTTACCCACTTACACCCCTCCTTATTTATATCATTCACTCTTGAAGTTGTAGAACATTATGATTAGGTAGTTCTTAGACTTGCTCAACATGAACAGTTGGTCTTGGTCACTGTTTGTGGCCTATCTGTCTGAGATTAGATAGGTTAATGTCTAATGTGTTAAATTAAAGTGGTTCTGTGTGTAAACAAGTCATCTAACTAGTTTAATACTCAGTTTATGGTTTGTTTAGTCATGTGTGATTTGTTTAAATAGCCTTGAAATGCTCTGCATGTTAATTACAGTCTGTTTTAACCACATTTAACTGTGTAGTTAATGTGTTTGGTGTGGTAAGGGGTCGTCTGATTAGGTAAAATTGTTTAAGGTGTTGTTTTAATGGGTCGGGGAAGCATGACTAATCTAGATTGTGTTTACTAGTTACAAGGAGTCATCCATATACTGTGTTAAGTTCATATTTTTGTGCTTTCTATTTGCTAAGTTGAGTTATTTAATCTTAACATTTGGTTAAAAAAATAAAGTTTTAAATTTGAAGATTAAGACCTATAGTTTCTTGACATCTACCTGGACTAACGCTTGTTTAGGCCTATTCATGATAGTTAAAGATAGCTTGTTTATTTGCCTTCACTTGTGTCGCATGTCTGAATCTGTTTGACTAGAAAATAGAGTAGAATTTATGTCTATTTGATCTTAAAATGAGGAAATTAAGAAGTAACTATGTCTGTTTGTTCAGTTCAGTGTATAATCCATGATAATATTAATATATGAGTAAGGCATTAGGCCATATTTTGCCATCTATTGTTATCCCCTGAGGTCATTCCAAACTTATTGATGTTGCCTGAGCCATGTTGACACTGCTTTAGTTTGAATCCATGAGTCCCAACATTTTATTGTTTTAACTCATGTTGTCATAAGGATATACATGTTAGCTGCTACCCCTTTTTTGTATTCTTAGATAGGTGTTGCTGGTTATGAACTATAGGGAATTATGTGTTTGCCTATCCATCTTGTTTATCACTAGCTCATACAAGAGGAATTAAGATACTTGAAAGTCTGTCATGCTGTGTGTATATATCCTATATCGAGTATTTAGATTCATGTTATGCCAAGTATCTGCTTAGGATGTATATGTGGTATACCTAGAGGTATACAAGTTGTATATGAAATTATATTCAATACTGAGTGTATACACTTGATGCATCTCCTTTGTATATTATTTGAAACTTTCTCACATGATCTGTTGGGTTTGGCCCATTTGTGTGCTTAACAGGTTTCCTTCATACGACTATGATCTTTGGGCTTGGCCCATTGCTTACTTCTTCTTCCTTTCACTTTGTTTTTATATGAGTATGTATTTATGGTATATGTGATAGAAAATACTTTGATATATTGGAACTTATTGTGGTTGGAATCTAGGATAGGCAAAATGATACTATGTCGTTTAGTTAGATCGCCTAAGTAGTGTTAAGACTTGTTGATAAATCTGGAATAAATCAACGGGCTGTTATGGATAAAAAAATGAATTGTTTTTTAGTACTTAAATCTGGAAAACATAATTTGTGACCAAGTGTAAAACTGGTTTTGGACTTAAAAACTTGATTTTAAAAAGTTTTCACTATGAAGCTGAAACAGATTGATATTTGGACCCAAGTATTGGGCCTGAGTGACTCTAATGGACTGTATAAAATTTGATTTAAGTATAGTCCGGGCTAAGCCCAATAAGGAAAAAATATTTTTTTTCAAATAAAACCATCTAGGACTTGAATTAAGTTAAGAGTTTGAAAAGTTAGAATATGGCTTTGACTTGGGTTTTATATCATGTTAGAGAATACAAAAAGAAAAAGAAGAAAACTATTTTGTTACCTCTTTTCATAAACCCAACTTGTCTTTTTAAGAGGAACTATACCACTTTTAAGATTTGAAATGTTTTTTAAAAGGTGCAAGTATAAATAATCAAAATAGTTTGACTAAATGTAGTTCTACTAAACTTCGCATTTGAGTGTTCTTAGTCCGAAAAACTAAATTGATTAAATATTTTGGGTCCGGCCCTTTCCGGACCCCGCGCATAGCGGGAGCTTAGTGCACCGAGTTGCCCCCTTTACTATTTTCGGCGGAAGTTTTAAACTCTATGTTTTACAAAACGTTGAGTTTTGAATGGATGAAATGACAAGTTACCTTTTTTGCGAATTTTTAAACCATAAATAATTTAAATCATTTTAAATCATGCTATAGAGCCCGTAGGTCAACTGTATTCTACGTATCCTTAATACTCTTATCTTGACTCTGGTTTAGATAGGATTTTTAAAACTTCCTTGACTCTGGTTTAGATAGGATTTTTAAAACTTTTTTTGATTACTCTTTCACACCAGTTTTCCTAATTTACCTATAAATTCGGTGGCGACTCTAAACATGTTATCCAATTTAGGGTACCATCCAAATTTTTAGTAGCTCTTTTGTACGCTAACCCGTATGAAAAAGCGAATCGTAATAGATGGCGACTCTACTGGGGATAAACCTAGGTTCTAACCATAAGGGTTTCAATAAAACATGCTTTTAAATGATATAAACTGTTTATGTGTTTAAATACCACAATTACAATTTTCATTCACGCATTCATCTTCCGCCAAATGGCATGCACACACACTTGTATCTATGCACAAACGTGATTATGTGAATTCGCACTCACCCTCCAGTATAAAACCAAAAACATTTCTTTGGAACATGTTAAAGAAGGAGTTGGTACGCGGTCGTTCCAACAGTTGACAATGGTTCACCCTGGGTTGTCCGCTTGGGCTCCCTATGTTATTTGTTAAACCACTCTAGTACAACTAGGATAAAGTGAAGCCAAATTCCTTATATTAGCGCATACTGACTTAGATAGGTTGGGGTATCTCAGACCTAACTGGACCTGACAGCTGACTCTCTTGTGTCTTAACGGTCTCCGACCCGAAGACACTACATCCAACTACTTGCTATATGGAAGCATTTATGTACCTTGTGTGATGAACCATTGTTCCTTGGGGGGGAGGGGGAAACTAAACGTGTTTTGTTTTGTAGATGGCTCCCAATTTGAAATTTGACATGGTTGTAGAAGCACCTGAGATGTTGAAAGTTTGGTGGGCATGGTTGAGTACCAAACACAAAAGGAAGTAACGAACTGTCTAGGACATCTTGCCTCCCTTTTGACTATGAAAGAAAACCCTAACCTCTTAGAAGACCTCACCGAGTATTAGGATAACAAAAGAATGATCTTTAGATTCGGAGACTTCGAAATAACCCCGACCTTAGAAGAAGTCTGAGACTGGATAGATAGTGTAGGAATCTGTTTGAGGCAGAGAAATAAACCCGATCGCAACCTTCTAATACCCCACAAGCCTACTCCCGATGAGATTCTTAAGATGTTATCCCTAGCTAGCACCAATTGGATATTTGGCCCAACCATAGCTTTTAAGGATCTCCACACCCAATTTGGGTCAACCCAAGGTTACATAGAGCATTCGGTAGAATTCCACTCCTCTGTCGTTTGGGAAGCTATCCGACCTTTAGCCTTCGCCATATGCCTCCTAGGGACCATGGTATTTCCCAAAGATCGTCACCAAGCCATAGATACCTAGGACATCTTTGTCGCCCATGCTATCTTTAATGGCATAACTACCAACAGGGAAACCAATTACTATGACCTAGTACCAGTCATCTTAGCCGACATCTACCGAGCTTTAGGTCAATCCCAAAACCTACATAGGTATTTCCAAGGTTATAACCTCCTAGTCCAATGGCGGACCATTAAGAACCTCCAAAACAGCGAGGTTGCATCATACCAAGACCCTGCCCATAGAGAATATGACCTTTTAGTCACTTATCCATATTTCGGGACCCAATCCAATAAGGGATCGACTTTTATCTTTTCTAGGCTCCGAGAGGATAGCATCCAATGTAGGTTTCCTGACTTCTATTCTGAGACCATATCCATTAGAGGCTGTAAATTCCCTTTCTTACCACTTCTAGGGATCTGAGGTATCCTACCATATGCACCTCTTAGGGTCCTACGATAGTTCAGAAGGGAATAGGTAATCCCTCAAATTAGAAATATGGGGGAGTATGTGTATGACTACGAGGGCAACAAGATCGAGGGATTTGTTGACATCATTCGAGAGTGGAATAGTCTAGTCAGATGAGGTCTAGAGACTTGAACTGATGATCATCTTCACATAGGTCGTGATGAAGACTATGTAGATTGGCTGAGGGCACATATGCAAGGTACCCTCCACCGGGTCCCAACATCTATTTGACCAAGACTGGGATACAAAATCCGAGATCTAAGTTCGCCGCATTCGGAGATAAGCGGATGATCGGGATGCCAAGTACCAAGACAAAATACAACATGATCAGGTTATCATAGCCAGTTTGACCTAGGAGGTCAACTTCACTAAGGAGTGTCTCAATGATTTAGACACTCATATAAAGAAATCTATGGATAATGCTGGATCAATGAAACCCATTGAGAGGAGTCGATGGGTTGGGTCAGTTCTGATGTTTGCTCATCTCTGAATTCAGACCGCCCTTTGAAGGGCCAAGAAAGCTCGGACTAACAAAGCTTTATCATCAGCCAACGGGGAAACCAAATACTATGACCTAGTCCCAGTCATCTTAGCCGACATCTACCGAGCTTTAGGTCAATGCCGAAACCTACATAGGTATTTCCAAGGTTGTAACCTCCTAGTCGAATGGTGGATTATTAAGAACCTCCATAAAATGGAGGTTCCATCATACCAAGACCCTACCCGTAGAGAAGATGACATTTTTGTCTCTTATCCATATTTCGGGACCCAATCCAAAGAGGGATGGGCTTTTATCTTTTCTAGGCTCCGAGAGGGTAGCATCTAATGGAGGTTTCCTGACTTCTATTCTGAGACCATATCCATTAGAGGCTGTAAATGCCTTTTCTTACCACTTCTAGGGATCCGAGGAATCCGACCATATGCACCATTTAGGGTCCTACGACAGTTAAGAAGGGAATAAGTAATCCCCCAAATTGGAAATATGGGGGAGTATATGTATGACTACGAGGGCGACAAGATCGAGAGAGTTGCTAACATTATCCTAGAGTGGAATGGTCTAATCAGATGGGGTCCAGAGACTTGAGCTGATTATCATCTTCACTTAGGTCGTGATGAAGACTATGTAGATTAGCTGAAGGCACATTTGCAAGGTACCCTCACACCGGGTCCCAACATCTATTTAACCAAATAAGATTGGGATTTAAAAGTCGATATCCAAGTTCGCCGCATTCGGAGATAAGCGGATGATCGGGATGCCAAGTACCAAGACAAAATATAACATGATCAGGTTATCATAGCCAGTTTGACCTAGGATGTCGACTTCACTAAGGAGTGTCTCGATGATTTAGACACTCATATAAAGGAATATATGGATAAAGCTGGATCAATGAAACCCATAGAGAGGAGTCGATGGGTTGGGTCAGTTCTGATGTTTGCTCATCTCTAAATTCAGACCGACTTCGAAGGGCTAAGAGAGCTCTGACTGACAAAGCTTCATCATCAACCAACGGGGAAACCAAATACTATGACCTAGTCCTAGTCATCTTATCTGACATCTACTGAGCTTTAGGTGAATGCCGAAACCTACATAGGTATTTCCAAGGTTGTAAACTCTTAGTCCAATGGTGGATCATTAAGAACCTCCACAAAATCGAGGTTCCATCATACCAAGACCCTGCCCATAGATAAGATGATCTTTTAGTCACTTATCCATATTTTGGGACCCAATCTAAAGAGGAATGGGCTTTCATCTTTTCTAGGCTCCGAGAGGATAGCATCCAATGGAGGTTTCCTAACTTCTATTCCGAGACCATATCCATTAGAGGCTGTAAATTCCCTTTCTTACCAATTTTAGGGATCCGAGGAATCCGACCGTATGCACCCCTTAGGGTCATACGACAGTTCAGAAGGAAACATGTAATCCCCCAAATTGGAAATATGAGGGAGTATGTGTATGACTACGATGGAAACAAAATCGAAGGAGTCACTAACATCATCCAAGAGTGGAATGGTTTAATCAGATGGGGTCCAGAGACTTGAGCCGATGATGCTCTTCACCTATGTCCTGATGAGGACTATGTAGATTAGATGAGGGCACATTTGCAAGGTAGCTTCACACCAGGTCTCAACATCTACGAGACCAAACAAGATCGGGATTCAGAAACCGAGATCCAAGTTTTCCGCATTCAGAGATAAGTAGATGATCGGGATGCCAAGTACCAAGAGAAAATACAA
The DNA here is from genome assembly GCA_034509755.1 of Anisodus tanguticus. Taxonomy (NCBI): domain Eukaryota; kingdom Viridiplantae; phylum Streptophyta; class Magnoliopsida; order Solanales; family Solanaceae; genus Anisodus; species Anisodus tanguticus. The sequence goes on along the minus strand of CM067545.1, from coordinate 38,314,810 downwards.
CATGTTCAGGTTATCATAGCCAGTTTGACCTAAGAGGTCGACTTCACTAATGAGTGTCTCGAGGATTTAGACACTCATATAAAGGAATCTATGGATAACGATGGATCAATGAAACCCATAGAGAGGAGTCGATAGGTTGGGTCAATTATGATGTTTGCTCATCTCCTAATTCAGACCGTCCTTCGAAGGTCCAAGAAAGCTCGGACTGACAAAGCTTTACCATCAGCCACCGGATGAGACTTTTTTTTTATTTACTACTTTATTCATGTTGTGTAATCCCTTCGGGGAAGCTATTATTACCTTTAATGAAATAATTATAGGGGCAATAGTTTTATTAAACATTTGGCACATTTATGCTTTAAATGATTAGATGCCTTGGAGTAACGAGGCATAGGAACGCAAATATTATAACTGTTTATGTGCTTCTTTGATATAAACTGCTTATGTGCTTTCATGTATTCCGTCTTGAACTCTTGATTGGTACCACATTCCGAACACTAACCCAAAAATAAAAACAAAAGAAACACCAAAAGTTGACTAATTTAACCTCCTCTTAAATATTGATTTGCTACTAATGGAGACTCCGGACAGTCATAGTGCCACATCACCAGTCATTGACTTAATCAGCGACGAAGAGACCGAAGAGTCACTTCAGATCAAGATCCATAAAATCAATGCAAAAATCGAGTTGGCAAGAGCCAAGTTAAACGAAGTTGACTACACGACTAATGTGGTGAACGTCAAAATAAAAGAAGTGGACGAAATTCTGGAATTTGTGGAGAAGTTCACTGAAAAATCTCCTGAAGGAAAACCACGTTACCAAAGCCTTCCTGAAGAAGTACAAAACATGATGGATGACTATATCCATCTGACTCAACCACAAAAGGATGACCTAATGCCTTATGGGGAATAAAGCAGGGAACACGATGCAGTGCCCCTACCATAGAAACCAACTCGGCCACGACATGGATGAATGTGCGGCCTTTAAGAAAAGGGTCGTCAGACTTATCGACCAAAAAGTCATCTGCCACTTATGGGGACCTCACTTCCTACTGTTCACGACTCTGTTATGCCCCATGTAGGCATCACCATGGGCACCTAGCTCTGGCACTACGACTTTACTAATTTTGAGGATTCATATACAGATCTTTTCTCACCATTTTGGTGCATCGGCAAAGTTCAACCTGTTCAAGCTACCTACAAGATCCTCCTAAGCACTTCAAAGATGAAGATATGATTGTACGAATCGGTAGCTCCCGAGCACGACATTGAAGAGTGTAAAGCCTTCAACTTTGAATTGGACCACCTAATTAACACCAGCCAAATCTGGCCCATGATATAAGGATGTTTCTAGAAATGCTGCCAGAAAATGCGTGGTCGTAAGGATGAAGACCCGCCATGGCTTCAGGGCGAAGCCATGTTTTTGGTAGTTTAGTCGTCCCCTTTATAGCTTTTAATTAAAACTATTCCCCTCCCACTTTTGTAAACGAAACCATGCTCGACTTGATGTCCCAATGAGGGATACGTGGGAAGCCCATATCGGGCCTGGTCAGGGTAGAAATTAAGTTTCGGTAGAAGAAATTAATTTCTTTGTAACCCGAACTATAGCAAGGCATGATTTCCCTAGGAGGGATAAGTAAGAAGTCTGTATAAGACTCAACCCCTATAATATATAAATTATAATCCCTCCTTATTTATAAGATGGTTTCAAATTCAATGATGAAGTGGTGGCAAATCAACCACAAAGTTTCAAACCAAAACCCTAAAACCCAAAAATTAGCCAAAATGACCAAAATACTCCGGAATGGAAAAATCAATCAAGAGTTTGGATCGAAGACATGAGTCTATGTGCTTTATTTGCAACTTATGTGCGATACCTTGTATTACAATTTCCGACTAACATACTAACGTCATCTGTCTTTGAGTTTTTTTTCTTTTTATAGAAAGGGTCGATCCATCGCAGAACATTGGCATACTTCACCAGATCCAAAGTCGCGGCAACATCCCTAAACAAAGAAAACCAAGCCAACATGAATAGTACTCTTGAGAATACTAGCAATAAGAGTGCTCTGATTGAGGGCGTAGTTCCTCAAGATCCTCAAATGCCTCACACTCCGAGGGCATAATCGCCATGCTCTTCAAACAAGTAGCCGACCTTCAAGAACATGTCGCAAAGAATGAAGCTGCTAACGCTTCTAGAGAAGCAGATGTTGCTGAGGCAAGAAAGCCCCCACCACCCTTTCCATCCTTAAACTCACTTATACTCGAACATTTCCCAAATTCCCGCACTGGGCCTCTTACCAAACACCACCTCCACTAAATGTCACCCACATAGCTGGGACCTCTCAATCTGCGCCTACCTACCAAGTGCCACCTGTTTATGCCAATCCCAACTTCCACCAAAATATTACTACCCATATTACTCTTAGAGCTACTGGCACTCCCAAAAGTCACCCCGCATACCCTATAGTATCCTTCCATACCCTAGTAACTCCCATTGACTCCTTGCCAGAATTAGACCATTACGAGGAGATGGAAAAATCCTGGAAGGCCGAGCAAGATTGAAAGGATAAAGAAATGGAATAGAAGATGAAAGATCTATTCGAGAAAGAAAATAATGGCCCCCGCAAAGCGACGAGATTGAAATATGACAACCTATGTATGCATCCCGACTTGGATTAGCCGAAAGGCATCAAAGTGCCCAAATTTGAACATTTTAATGGCATAGGAACCCCCAAAGCTCACTTGAGAGCTTACTGCGGCTAGTTGGTCGGGCCCAAAGGAAATGAAGCACTTCTAATGAGGTTTTTCAACTGAAGCCTCCGAATGGTTCACAACGCAAGATCTCAGCCACTGGGACTCATGGGAAGAGATGGCTACAACCTTCATGGATAGATTCCACTTCAATATGGAAAATGTACCAGATCGCTACTCATTGGAGAAAATTCATCAAAAATCAACAAAGACCTACCAAGAGTACGCAAGTAGGTGGAGGGCTGAGGCTGCCCGAGTACAGCCTCCAATGAGTGTAGAAGAACAGGTTTCGGCATTCATCCGGTATTAGGACCCAAATTGCTATGAAATAATGTTGGCTATGACCGAGAGGTCATTTGTCGATTTAGTCAAGATGGGAGAGACTATAGAATATGGTCTCAAAATAGGAAAAATTATCAGCGTCATGAACAAACCTGGCACGTCAAATGTCTCTCACACCTTAAGCCCAAGAAGCCGTAGAAGAGAAGGATCACGATCATCCTTCGATGTATACCAATCTCCTCATCTGAGCAACTACATATCATCACCCTACAGTCTCGCGCCAGTATATGATGCACAACCAAGTTACCATGCTCCACAAATAAATTACCAAACATCTATACCCACTTTCCAAGCTCCACCTCCAAATTACCATATTCCCATGCCCACAAATTAAGCACCCCAAAACTAGCAAAATTATCGTAACCAGCTGCCTCCGGCCACATACAATTTCCCGCGCCCGAATTTTGAAAAGAAACTTCCTTGAGTATTCACACCACTTCCAAAAATGTGAACTAGTCTGTTTTCCAAGATAAGCGCCGCTGGTCTTATCAAAGTCGTGCCGCCAAAACTCGCCAACCCAAAACGTTACTTCTACCTACCTGATCAAACTTGTACTTCCCATTCTGGAGGAATTGAGCATTCCACTGAAGATTGCATCAATTTGAAGCACCAATTGTAAAATATGCTCAACTAATGAGAACTCATCCTAGAGGTCGCAACACATAATGTGGATACAAATCCCCATCCAAATCATGGCGCCAATCATATACATATGATAGAAAGAGAATAGGATTGGGTGGCAATCCGACCATCGGCCCAAAAGGACATCAAAATCCTGGAGCGCACAGTTGTCTCCCTCATATTGCAAGAAACCCTATCTTTAAGATATTGATTCCGGCCCCAAAGAAGATATTTGTAATCCAAGTTCCTCAAGTGGTTGTCCCAACTCTTAAAAAGGAAGTCACAATCGTAGCTCAAGCCATGACGAGATGAGAGAGGTATTGTGCTCTCGAAGAATCAGAGCAAGAAGCACCCCATAAGGAAACCAATCAAAGAAGGTCCATCACCGATGGAGAAGTTGAGGAATTTTGGCATCGAATGCAGTCGAAGGATTACTCCAATGTTGAACATCTACAGAAGACATCAGCCAGAATTTTGGTGATATCACTACTCTTGAGCTCTACACATCATCGCTTAGCCTTAATGAAAGTGCTAGACGAAGGCCACATCCCGGCAGGGATGAGTAGTGAAACATTGGCCAACATAGTGCACCACATTATAAGGGCACATCAAATTTCCTTCTCCGACAATGAATTGCTAAGAGAAGGAACAACTCATAACAAGGCTATTCACGTCACTGTCAAGTGCCTAGGCAAGATAATTTATAGGGTCCTCATTGATAGTGGGGTTGGACTCAACATATGCCATGTGTTGACACCGAAGAAGTTAGGGTATGACATTAGGAAGGTACGCCAAAGTCGTACCAATATAAGAGCTTTCAATAAGGTACAGTATAACCCTACAGGTGAAGTGGATCTCAACATACAAATAGGGCCCGCTGAATTCACCACAGAATTCCAAGTCATGGATATCAATACCAACGACAATCTCTTATTGGGGAGACTATGGATACATATAGAGGGAGTTGTGCCATCATCTTTACATCAGTCAATGAAGTTTATCTGGGAAGACCACCAAGTCGTGATCCATAGAGTGGGAAGTATTCATAATTATCTTCACAACTCAGAACCAGTAATTGAAGAGGTCCCTACAGATACTGACTTCCATATAGTAAAACTTACGAGACTCAATTATTGGGGGGACGATGAAGACATCCCAATTCCACCAGCCCATTTGATGGTAGCCAACATTATGCTCCAGAACATGTTTGATCTCAGAAAAGTCCTAGGACGAGAGCTCCAAGGCATTCGAGAGCCGGCGGAACTGTCAGAAAATGAGTATCATTTCGGTCTGGGGTTTATACCAACTTCTACAGAATCCTTTGAGGCTGCAAAGAAATAGAGAGGACCTCTAGAGATGAGGAAGACATTTCCCAGTTTGTACCAGTCATTTCTAGTCTGCACCCCCACACACAACGGCAGGGACCCCAAAGAACATTTGGGGATCCTCTTCCAAGAAGAGGAGTGTGCCACGATAATAAATGAATGCTTTAAAGCACCCACAATCCATGACATTGACCCTAACAAATAGTTGTTTAACTAGACCTCTACCCCACTTTTCGCTCTTTGGTAGAGAGAATTTTAAATTTGTTTTTCAAAATTGGTGAAAATAGGCTTGAGGCCCGAACCTTCACCCTTTATGTCTTTAACTTTTTAAGTATTGTTCAAAAAATAGAAATGACTCGATAATTGATCCGACTCAGGACCACAGTTTGTACTTTTATCAAGTTCAATGAAAAACCTCACTTTATATAAAAACAATCTTTACTTATTATTTATTTATGTATATAATGAGTTTTACACGCTAACGATGCTTTGCCTTGTATTTTTAGTAATAACATAGAAACAACTCATAATGTCATGACATGTCGTGAGACAAGTGAGTCGAGTGATATAGATGACAAATAGTATGGGGAGTATGATGAAGAAACAGAATAACCAGAGAACCTCATGGACAAGGAAGATCAGTACGAGAATAGGCAGACACCTAATTTGGATGAGAGAGAAGCAACTAACCTTGGAGATGGGGAAATGGTAAAAGAAACAAGGATAAGCGCGCATTTGGATATGCCTAGAAAAGAAGAATTGATAAATTTATTGAGATAATATGTTGATGTATTCGCGTGGTCCTATGTAGATATGCCTGGATTAAGCACATACATCGTAGATCATAAGTTGCCTATCAACGAGGGATTCACCCCGGTTAAATAGAAGATTCGATAGTTCAAGCCTAGCCTTAACATAAGAATCAAAGATGAGGTTGAGAAACAAATCAAGTCAGGAGTTGTGCTAGTAACTCCATACCCGACATAGTTGGCCAACAGTGTGCCAGTGCTGAAGAAGGACAGGAAAATTAAAATTTATGTGGACTACAGAGATCTCAATAGAGCTAGTCCCAAAGATAGTTTCCCACTTCCGAATATTCACATACTTATTGATAACTGTGCAAAGCATGAATTACAGTTATTTATGAATTGTTTCTCCAATTATCACCAGATTTTGATGAGCGAAGAAGATGCTCATAAAACGACATTCGTCACTCTGTAGGGAGTGTATCACTAACGTGCAATGATGTTCGCTCTCAAAAATGCCACCTCCACTTATATGAGAGCAATGACCGCCATATTCCATGACATGATGCATAAGAAAATTGAGGTATACATGGATGATGTCATAATCAAGTCGCGGGAAGGTCCCAACCATATCATACACTTGCGAAAAATTCTTCGATAGACTTCGCAAGTTCAACCTGAAATTTAATCCGGCAAAATGCGCATTTGGAATACCCGCTAGGAAATTATTAGGGTTTATCGTCAGTTGCAAGGGCATCGAGTTAGATCTTACCAAGATTAAAGTCATTCAAGAGCTTCCATCACGGATAACCAAAAAGGATGGAATGAGCACTCTGTGGAGGTTGAACTACATTGGGCACTTCATAGCATAATCTACAAGAATCGTGGAGCCCATTCTTAAGCTACTAAAAAAGAATGCGCCCACCAAGTGGACGGATGAGTGTCAAAAATCTTTTGACGCGATCAAGAGGTACCTTTCCAATCCACCAATTTTGGTTCCTTCCAAGCCAGGGGGCCCACTACTGTTGTATTTGTCCGTGTCAGACAATGCATTCAGATGTATATTGGATCAGCATGATGATATGGGTAAGAAAGAGCGATCAATTTACTACCTCAGCAAGAAATTTACCACAAGCGAATGAAGATATACTCTGGTAGAAAAAATGTGTTGTGCGCTAACATGGATAGCGCAGAAGCTGAGACATTATATGTTGGTGTACACCACTCACATGAAATCCAAGATGGATCCCTTAAAATACATCTCCTGCCAGCCCATGCTTATATGGAAGTTGGCCAAATGGAAAATGCTATTGAGTGATTCGACATCAAATACATAGCCCAGAAGGCCTTCAAGGGACAAACATTGGCTAACTTGTTAGCAGGAAGTCCAGTTGATGAAGAGCTCGCACTGTTGTGGACGTATTTCTCGGACAAAGAAGTAATAGAAGTTGAAGAAGAAACAACCGAAGTCCATTAAAGGTGGAAAATGTTCTTTGACGGTGTCGTCAATTACAAAGGTTTTGGAATCGGAGGAGTTTTGGTTTCAGAAGCGGGCCAAGATGGTCTTGGTTTTAATTCGATATCGAGTCGGGTGATATAATTCCAGTGAAAGTGTTGCGGTCTTCACTCCATTTGAATGATGTAATTCCAGCCAAGATGGTTGTGGATTTTATTCTATATCGAGTCAGGTGATATAATGCCAGTGAAAGTTTTTGTATTTTCTCCAGTTGACTCCAGTCAAATGATATAATGCCAGCCAAGATGGTCGTGGTTTTCATTCTATATCGAGTTAGGTGATATAATTCCAGCGAAAGTGCTACGGCGTTCACTCCAGTTGAATGATGTAATATCATCCAAGATGGTCGTGGTTTTCATTCTATATCTAGTCAGGTGATATAATTCTAGTAAAAGTGTTGCGGTCTCACTCCAGTTGAATGATGTAATGCCAACCAAAATGGTCGTGGTTTTCATTCTATATCGAGTCAGGTGATATAATTCCAGCAAAAGTGTTGCGGTCTTCACTCCAGCTGAATAATGTAATGCCAGACAAAATAGTTGTGGTTTTCATTCTATATCAAGTCGGGTGATATAATTCCAGCAAAAGTGCTGCAGTATTCACTCCAGTTTAATGATGTAATGCCAGCTAAGATGATCATGGTTTTCACTCTATATCAAGTCAAGTGATTTCATTTCTGTGAAAGTGTTGCGTTCTTCACTCTAGTTGAATGATGTAATGCCAGCCAAGATGGTCGTGGTTTTCATTCTATATCGAGTTGGTAATATAATTCCAACAAAAGTGTTGTGGTTTTCACTCTAGTTGAATGATGTAATGCTAACCAAGATGGTCATGATTTTCATTCTATAACAAGTCAGGTGATATAATTCCAATGAAAGTGTTGCGGTCTTCAGTCCAGTTGAATGTTGTAATTCCATCCAAGATGGTCATGGTTTTCATTCTATAATGAATTAGGTGGTATAATTCCAGCAAAAGTGTTGCAGTCTTCACTCTAGTTGAATGATGTAATGACAGTCAAAATGGTCGTGGTTTTTATTCTTTATCAAGTCATGTGATATAATTCCAGTAAAAGTGTTATGGAATTCACTTCAGTTGAATGATGTAATTCCAGCCAAGATGGTCGTGGTTTTCATTCTATATCGAGTTAGGTGATGTAATTCCAGCGAAAGTGTTGCGGTCTTCACTCCAGTTGAATGATGTAATTCCAGTCAAGATGGTCGTGGTCTTCATTCCATAAAGTCGTTGTCTTCATTTAAAAAAGTCATGGTTTTCTTTTCAAGCGTTAGGGTGATATGATTCCAGTCAAAAGGCTGCAGGCTTTACCTCCCAAGTTTGAACGATGTACTTTCGGCTGAAAGCCACAGTCGTCGTTCCACAAATCAAACTACAGGGTCAACAACAACAATTAAGAAGACACAGACAGTGTCAAATATGGCACCTGCTCAAAACAAGCATTCCCCCGCAAGTCAACATAGCGAGACAATGTCGAAGGTGGCACCCGCTCAAAACAAGCATTCCCCATCAAGTCAATAGAACCAGACAATGTCGAAGGTGGAACCCACTCAAACATATCACTCTCTAGTGAGTCAACAGAGCCGGACGACATTGGGAGAAATGCCCGCTCAAAAGAAATCACCCAAAATGGTACAAAGAAGACAAAGCCACACATGTATAAAAATTTAAAATATAATAACCAACACGCATGTCTCGGCATATGGAGATGGGTTAAAGCTACTGAAGGTAGGAGGCAGAAAGACCAGATCCAGATACATATGGAGCAAACATGGAACTTATTCTTGAGCCGCCGGTCGAAAATATGTGTCAACGAGAGTCAAGCTCTCTACACATAAGCTTGAACATCACTCCAAATCGACCTCACTCCCAAGTCACAAAGTTTTACTTTTAAAACCCATAACTGGTCGGGCACATACCAGAAAGGTCAAACGAATTTCCATATAAGGGATACCCTTTTTGGGTCATCGAGTCGAACTACAAGTGACCTGAGTTCCGAAATCGGGGATATATAGGCTACTCAATCTCTAAGGATCGGTTGCATTCCAACAAAGTCATGTCAGAGCTTCCTGGTATGATATTGTACTTTTATCAACTTTTAGAAGTCTATTTGAGTCGAACTACAAGTGGCCTGAATTCTCATGGAACCTGAGATATGTAGGAAATGTAGAAACCAGGGTCCGACCATCAATTATTATAATTTGCATAAAAATAAGAAGTAATTTCTTATTGGTTGCCTAAAAACTAGGTTAGTCAAAATTCGTTACTCAGGGATGGTCTAGCCATCCCCGAACAATGAAGGGGCAGTTGTTGACACCTAATTTTTACCCTACAATATTTTACTTAATTATTCGGAGTTCTCGAGTCACGGACAGAGTGGGATATGCATTTCACAAAATGAATAGGATTTAGTATTTTATTATTTCAGCTGACAAAATATCACTTGGTATATGTATTGTACATCATATCCTAATTTTACAGAAATTGATCATTAATTATAATTTTGGAATTTTACAGACAATTATGAATGTAATTGTCTTTAAAAATCTCAAAATGAAAGGATTAATATCCCGCTTCGTCAAATTTTGGAAATTGTTCATTAAATAATAATGGAATTACATCTCAATTTTAAATTATGTTTCTAATTAAAAGATATTTGCATGATTTTAATCTCCTAATTTCCAATTAGTGTCAAGTTTGAACTTAAAACGAAGCTTTTAATATAATTAGACTATTTATGAGATTATTTGTCCTTTTTACTATTTAAAATGACCATATTGGTTTAAATTCATTTAAAACTCATTTGGACCCTTCCCTTTTAATTCAAGTTGGCCGAGCCCAAGGCCATACGGCCCAAGACTCGGCCCAGACGCGGCAAAACTAAGCGTAAAAGGGAAAAGCCCCATTCACTCCTCTCTTTTATGATTTCAAACTAAAGAGAAACCCTAGTCGTATCTCTCCATTTGCCAAAGATGGCAATGGCAGCTTGCACGATCCCTTTTGTAGTTGTTTGCTCGCCCAAATTAGGTAAGGGCATTAATGACCCGTCTGAAAGGGTTTATTCATATTTATTGAAAAATCTTATCTAAACCAGAGTCAAGGTAAAGGTTCTGGTGATCCCCCGGGGAAGGTGTTAGCACATCGGTTTTAAGGATCCGTCGAATATGATTGGCCTACGGGCTCTATAGCATGCTTTTAAAATAATTAAAATTGTTTATGGTTTAAAAATTCGCAAAAAGGTAACTTGTCATTTCATCCATTCAAAACTCAAGGTTTTGTAAAACATAGAATTTAAAACATCCGCCGAAAATAGTATGCACAAAATATTTAATCAATTTTGTTTTCCAGACTAAGAACACTCAAATGCGAATTTGAGTAGAACTCCACATTTAGTCCAACTATTTTGATTATTGACACTTGCATCTTTTTTTAAAAAAAACATTTCAAATCTTAAGTGGTATAGTTCTTCTTAAAATGACAAGTTGAGTTTTTGAAGAGGTAACAGAGATAGTTTTTTTCCCTCAACATGCTATAAAGCCCAAGTTAAAGCCATATTCTAACTTTCGAAACTCTTAACTTAATTCATGTCATAGATGGTTTTATTTGAATAATTTATTTTTTCCCTATTGGGCTTAGCCCGGCCTATAATTTAAATCAAATTTTATGTAGTCCATTAGAGTCACCCAGGCCCAATACTTGGGTCCAAATATCAACACGTTTCAGCTTCATAGTTAAAACTTTTTTAAATCAAGTTTTTAAGTCCAAAATCAGTTTTACACTTGGTCACACATTATGTTTTCCAGATTTAAGTACTCGAAAATAGTTCATTTTTTGTCCATAACAGCCCGCTGATTTATTCCAAATTTATCAACAAGTCTTAACACTACCTAGGCGATCTAACTAAATGACATACGTATCATTTTGTCTATCTAGATTCCAACCACAATAAGTTCCAATATATGAAAGTATTTTTATCACATATACCATATATACATACTCATAAAAATAAACAAAGTAAAAAAAAGGTTAAGTTCAGGCTGGTGGGCCTACCGAAGCCCACCAGTTGGCTATTTTTATCCATAGCTGAGTTTTCTTGCAAATGTTAGTTTCCCTTGTATATTTTATCTCGATCAAAATTTATTGATTAGGCATCAACCCAACCGGCTTAATCTGGAGCTGGACAACTCGTCTGAATAAAGGTGATGGGCCTAGTAAGGGCCCATCTCGTGACAATGCAGTAAGACACACAAAGGAGGAAAAGAAAGCCCAAGTTATAAGGCATCTATAATTATCTAATATTAATAGGGATTAAATAAACTAATCAACCTAAGACCTATAATAAATAAGCAAGATAAAACTAGATGGGCTCAAACAATTGATCAACAAATAAGGAAGAAGAAGTAATCAGTGGGTCAAGCCCAAAGATCACAGTGGTGTGAAGGAAAGCCGTTAAGTACAAAAATGGGCCAAGCCCAATAGATCATGTGAAAAGGTGTCAAATGATATACAAAGGAGATGCATCAAGCGTATACGCTCAGTGTATTGAATATACTTTCATATATGACTTGTATACCTCTAGGTATACCACATATACATCCTAAGCAGATACTTGACATAACATGAATCTAAATGCTCGAGATAGGATATGTACACACAACATGACAGCCTTTCAAGTATCTTAATGGCTCTTGTATATGCTAGTGATAAACAAGATGGATAGGCAAACACATAATTCCCTATAGTTCAGAACCAACAACACCTATCTAAGAATACAAAAAAGGGCGTAACAACTAACATGTATATCCTTATGACAACATGAGTTAAAACAACAAAACGTAGACACTCGTGGATTCAAACTAAAGTAGTGTCAATATGGCTCAGGCAATATCAATAAGTTTGGAATGACCTCAGTGACTAAAAATAGATGGAAAAATCTGGCCTAATGCCTTACTCATATATTAATATTATCATGGAACACTGAACTGATCAAACATACATAGTTACTTTTTCATTTCCTCATTTTAAAATCAAATAGACACAAATGCTACTCTGTTTCCTAGTCAAACAGATTCAGACATGTGACACAAGTGAAGGCAGATATTCAAATAGTTACCTTTAATCCTCAAACTCAAAACTTTATTTTTTTAACCAAGTGTTAAGATAAAATAACTCAACTTAGCAAACAGAAAGCACAGAAATAAGAACTTAACACAATATGTGGATGACTCCTTGAAACCAGTAAACAATCTAGATTAGTCATGTTTCCCCGACCCTTTACAACAACATCTTAAACCATTTTACCTGATCAGACGACCCCCCCACCAAACACATTAACTAAACATGGTTAAAACATGCCGTAATTAACATGCCGAGCATTTTAAGGTTACTTAAACAAACCACACATGACTAAAAAAATCTTAAACTGAGTATTAAACTAGTTAGATGACTTGTTTACATACAAAACAAATTTAAGTTAACACATTAGACATTTACCTATCTAATCTCAGACAGACAGTCCACAAACAGTGACCAAGACCAACTGTTCATGTTGAGCAAGTCTAAGAACTACCTAATAATAATGTTCTACAACTTCAAGAGTGAACATGATTGATCTACTTTAGTCTAGCATAATAAACACCTAACACACCGATAGCTATCATTATATATTTTAACAGTGATTATGGCTAATAAAAAATTGAATATCACCATAGTGAGCACACTCAGTACATAACCCAATTAATCATGCTTAAAACATCACACTAAACACCAACAGTAGCCTAAACATGTTTAATAAATAGTCTAATGAACATAAACAGCCTTAGCAATGAGCCTTAACGATGACTTCAACTAGGCAAGCTCAACAATAAATGGTTTAATGAATTAAACATGCTTAACAAACAACTTAACAGACCAACAGTGGTCTTAACATTCTAACATTTAACCTACCACCTTAAACAACAACCAATTTGAACTAATCACATGTTTAACAACTAAAAATAGAACTAACAGTGACTAATCATATTTAACTAATACATAAACACACAATACAAGTTACATAATAAATTTAAATAAGAAATTAAAAAGGGAAAGTGATTACCTTGTGTTGAGGCAACCTAGGATCGAAGGGTGAGCTTGTTCTTCACTCCGGGACCTCGTGGACTCGCAAAGACACCAAAAAAAATAAATAGAAGCTTTTAGTAGTGACAGACTAATTATACAAAGTATGGGTTCCACCAAACGACTTAGATCCCAAGTTAAGCGCAATTAGTCAAAATTAAACTTGAAAATGGATCTCAACAAGTGTGAATGTCTAAAATCAAGTTTCGGCCCCTTAAATTGAAGGAGAAAGGTCAGTATTTATAGTATTCGAAGGAAATCCTGTGTCACGAACCAAATTATGGGCGTGGTGGTGGCACCTACACAATTCCCCGGTAGGCAAACTAAATGTTCAAAAATAGCTTTTAAGGGGTTTAAAGTAAATGCGGAAGAAAATAAGTTACAATCGTAAATAACTCTATTAAATCATAAGAATGAAAATTAGTAAAACAATCTTTCATTCCCAGAACTTGATCTGACTTATACAAGGACTCTAAAATATAATATCAGAATGCGGAAAAATACAACACTGTCTGAATAAAAGGAACAGTTACATAAGAGAGGAACCAAGGCCATGAATAAGATAGTTTGCCTCAGCTCCCGTACTCAAATTTGCAACCTGATAGACCGAATACCTGCACCTCAAAAAGATGCAGCAAGTGTAGTATGAGTACACGACGTACCTAGAGATGGCAGTCGATCCTGGACCCGGTCCGGATCTGGTGGATCCAGATCCATTTTATAGGATATGGATCTTCAAAATTTGGACCCGACGGATCCGGATCCGTTTCTGACGGATCGGATCTGGATCTGGATCTTGTATTTGAGATCCGTATCCGGTCCAGATTCTACCCGTGGATCCATTTTTTAAAATATATTCATAACCTAGAATGTAATTTTATAAGTATTTTCTTAAAATTGCTAAGCACATCCTTGCAAGTTTAATTCTCAAAACAAGTTAAATGTTTCCCCACGTTAACTCAAAAACCAAAAAATAAAGAGGTAACTTCGATAATAAAATCAATGTTATATTAGTGAATAACTAACATCTCCATAGACAAGTACTTAAAATTATATTCATTTCATTTGTGAAGATTCCAAGCATGTGCAAGTTCTGCATTGTGGAAATACTAATCAGCATTTTCCATAACTATTGTCATTGTCCAACATTTTCAATTAATAACTCACAATCAAAATGAGACAACGAACAAAATATCTCATATGAACATTTCAAAATTGAAACACAGTAAACTGTTAGCTAAGTAAAAATCGTTTGTCAATTCAAAAAAAAAATCTTAGAAAGGTTATATTCTTAGCAAGGCAATTTTTTTTACAAGTGGATCCAGATCCGACCTGTGGACCCGGTGGATCCGATGGATCCGGATTTGGATATGATTTTTATGGACCCAACGGATCTGGATCCGCATCTGGATTCAGGTATGAAAATGGATCTGGATCTGGATCTAGTAGGATACGATCTATACCCGATCCGTTGCCATCCCTAGACGTACCCCCGTAGACATAATAGGCCAACAATGACAGAAATACATAATCAGAAATAAATATCAAGTTGACACCACATAACCTACCACTAGCAACTTAATAAATATTATAAGTCGCATTGAATACACTTTGGTTTATACAATTACCAAGACATCTTAGTGACGCAAGGTCTATGCACATAGAAGATTACTCACTTAAGAGTCCCAATCCATCCTTATTGACAAGGACACACCAATTGTTTAAGGCACAAAAGCACCACACAGGCACGTCAAGAACACCAATCACATACATAGATAACATTCTGCAAGTTCCCCAGACTCACGCCAAGACACAGTAATATTGGACATAAGCTAGACCTCAATATAACAATTAACGTTGCAAGCAAATCGCATCACAATTCTTCACCCTACTAATGACCGACCTCTTCCATAACTCTTAGGTAGGAAAATACATTGTTTGCAAGTATTACCTCTAACCTCGGACTTAAGTGGATCCATGAACAAATAACAACAACCCCCTTTCATAGACTAGACTCTTCATTCAATGACACAGTTGCCATCAACACATCACCCTTACCACTAATGCAATAGGACTAACAATGGTTACCAACTAACAGAATCTAGTCACATAGCAAATTTACAAGAAAACACAATTCATTCCATCACGTAGGCACCATAATCAACAAGAATCACAAGTCATGCATACTCAATTAATTTCCAAGATCTAGCCAAGTTATCAAGAATTACTCATTTACTATACAACTAGCATTACAAATGAAATGGCATTAGTATGTATGATATGAATGTGGGGATGAAAATTCAATGCATATTCAAGGTACCTTTCTCAAACTGTTGTACTGTACGTCAAGGTTTAATTATGATCTTACACCCATGGGAGACCCGCGAAGTCCATATACCGCTCCTAGCCAGCCAGAATTCCACACACGAATCTGACTAAAGCCCATGACTCATTTGTCCAGTCTTAATCATGTTGTAGGTGTGCAACTTCGCTCCCCGCGTGTCAATATCATCTCAAGTGCCATAATCTCATATTACTCTTACCTTTCCGGTCTCTTAGACCACAACATATCCATATGACTCTCACATCAAGTCATAGAACCATGAGTGTGTGAATGCAATGAAAATACAAGGTAAGATATCATGATATAATAAGATCCAATCAAGTATATCGATGATATACATATGCTTTCAAAAATTCAACAACATAGAAGCAATTCCAGTCAATCAGGATATTAATCAAAATTATATGTGATGAGTAACCAAATAATAACAAACATGGCCACAAGCCCACATATGGCGACGAGCTCAAATAAACATTAGTCGGAACTAACATAAGGTTGATTCCCCAAATCATCCCATCATCAAAGTTCAACACTGGTACCCACTCAACCGTTCATCACAACTGGTTGAGTGGGACCTCTAAACACACCTAATACCCCTCAATATTTATAACTGATTATGCACTTCTATCGGAGTGTCTAAAAGCTAAACCGTATCCTACCTCATTACCAAATAGGAGCCATGAACGGACGATCATTAACACGCATGCCTAAATCCTCGGAACTCTTCGTTGCAGACTTAATCTAACATACAAGTTCTATATATTAAAATCACAACAACCACACCAAGACTTAGTCCTCAAACAACATAAGACCCCTAACCTCTATCCCAAGCCCATGATGTCAAAATCCATATTTTATTATTCAGAAAGGCTTTAAAATTATTACTACATATAACCGAAAGTTAATTTGAAAATAACTTGATTTAGTCCTTCAATTTCATCATATCAAAGAAACCCTAATTTACAACCAAGGTGTGTTACCCCCAAAATATCTTATTTAGAAGAAATCATTCTTTACCTATTCAATTTATCACAAAATCATCACTACAAGATGCTCACCATTTTTATGAGTTTTACTATAATTATTCATTCCAAACTATTTCCAACAAATACTAAAACATTAAAGAAACATATAATGGGAAATAATATATCACCTTCCATAGAAGATCATTAGGCTAAGATTGCAGAAAACTCATTTAGGCCGGCCCCCAACTTGAGAATTTATAATTTGAGAAAGTGTGCTATCATTAATATATTATAAACACAAGACTGCCAGCGTTTCCGTCGTGGCAGATTTGATTTTGTTGGGGTGGATGTGTTGTTGCGAAGGAGGAGTTCGCTGGGGCGAAGCCACTTGACACGTTGCCCCTGCACCGGGGCAGACAGAACCACGCTGGAGTGGGATACATTGGGGCGGAAACGAGTTCGCTGAGGCGGAATTGACTAATTTTAGAAACTTTGCATTTTAAATAAATATTCTTTTTCATTCATGGAAATCACTCGACTCATGATTTGTAATAGAAATGTCATCAGTGAATGCAGGGAGAAGAGTTATAACAAAAAGTCAGCGGGAAGGTCATAACAAGCAACTAACACCCTAGTTAGGACCCTCAGTCGATGTGGGAGAACCAAATTGGGGGGGGGGGGGGGGGAATTCCCTCCAATTCTATTCTCAACCAATGAAAATCCAGAATTTGAAATGGAATCAGACAAGAGTGATAAATGCTAGCAGCAAAGAAAAGTACCATGGAGGGGCGACCTCACCTAGGGTATGAGGTATTAGTGGCATACTGGATGATAGGGGTAAGGGTCATTAATGCCCTTACTGCATTTGGGCGAGAAAACAACTACAAAAGGGACCGTGCAACCTGCCATTGCCATATTTGGCAAATCAAGAGATACGACTAGGGTTTTCCTCTCGTTTGAAATCATAAAAGAGAGGACTGAATAGTGCTTTGCTCTTTTATGCTTAGTTTTTCCGCATCTGGGCAGAGTCTTGGGCCTTATGGCCTTGGGCTCGACCAACTTGAATTAAAAGGGAGGGGTCCAAATGAGTTTTAAATGAATTTAAACAAATATGGCCACATTTTGCAAATATGGTCATTTTTAACGTTACAAGCAAATCGCATCACCAATTGTATAAGGCATAAAATCACCACACAAGCATGTCAAGAACACCCAATCACATACATAGATAACATTCTGCAAGTTCCCCAGACTTACGCCAAAACACAGTAATATCGGACATAAGCTAGACCTCAATATAACAACTAACGTTACAAGCAAATCGCATCACAATTCTTCACCCTACTAATGACCGACCTCTTCCATAACTCTTAGGTAGGAAAATACGTTGTTTGCAAATATTACCACTAACCTCGAACTTAAGTGGATCTATGAACAAATAACAACAACCCCCTTTCGTAGACTAGACTCTTCATTCAATGACACAGTTACCATCAACACATCACCCTTACCACTAATGCAATAGGACTAACAATGGTTACCAACTAATAGAATCTAGTCACATAGCAAATTTACAAGAAAATCCATCACGTAGGCACCATAATCAACAAGAATCACAAGTCATGCATACTCAATTAATTTCCAAGATCCATCCAATTTATCAAGAATTACTCAACTACAATATAACCACCATTACAAATGAAATGAAATAAGTATGTATGATATAAATGTGGGGATGAAAATTCAATGCATATGTAAGGTACCTTTCTCAACCTGGTATATAATACATCAAGGTTTAATTATGATCGTACACACATGGGGGATCCTTGAAGTCCATATACCACTCCTAGCTATCCGGAATTCCATACATGAATCTGACTAAAGCCTATGACTCATTTGTCGAGTCTCAATCATATTGCAGGCATGCAACTCAGCTCCCCATAAGTCAATATCATCTCAAGTGTCATAATCTCATATTACTCTTACCTTTCTAGTCTCTTGGATCACAGCATATCCATACCACTCTTACAAATGAAATGACATAAGTATGTATGATATGAAAATGTGGGGATGAAAATTTAATACATATGCAAGGTACCTTTCTCAAACTGCTATACTGTACGTAAAGGTTTAATTATGATCTTACACCCATGGGAGATCTGCGAAGTCCATATACAGCTCCTAGCCAACCGAAATTCCACACACGAATCTGACTAAATCCCATGACTCATTTGTCGAGTCTTAATCATGTTGTAGGTGTGCAACTTCGCTCCCCGCATGTCAGTATCATCTCAAGTGCCATAATCTCATATTACTCTTACCTTTCTGGTCTCTTAGATCACAATATATCCATATGACTCTCACATAAAATCACAGAACCATGAGTGTATGAATGCAATTACAATACAAGGCAAGATAATATAATAAGATTCAATCAAGTATAAAGATGATATACACATGCTTTGAATAACTTAACAACATAGAAGAAATTATAGTCAATCATGATATCATTCAGAAGTAAGTGTGATGAGTAACCAAACAATAACAAACATGGAGACAAGTTCACATACGACTACGAGCCCAAATAAATAGAAGTCGGAACCATCATAAGGCTGATTCTCCAAATCATCCATCATTACAGTTCAACACTGGTACCCACTCAACCGTTCATCACAACCAGCTGAGTGGAACCCACAAACACGCCCAATACCCCTCAATATTTATAATTAATTATGCACTCTCAAAAAGCTAAACCATGGCCTACCCCATTGCCGAATAGGAGCCACGAACGGTCGATCCTTAATACACATGCTTGACTCCTCGAAACTCTTCATAGCAGACTTAATCTAACATACAAGGTCAACATATTAAAATCATAACAACCACACAAAGACTTAATCCTCAACATAATACCCCTATACCTCCATCCCGGGCCCACAGTGTCAAAATCCATACTTTATTATTCAAAAAGGCTATAAACATGATTACTAGATATAATCCAAAGTTAATTTAAAAGCAACTTCATTTAGTCCTTCAATTTCATCATATCAAAGAAACCCTAATTTATAACCCTATATTCTTCCCTAATTTAAGAAAGAGTTCATATAACCAATTTCATCATACAACCAAGTTGTGTACCCCCAAAATAGTTTATTTAGAAGAAATCATTCTTTACCCATTCAATTTATTACAAAATCATCACTTCAAGAGGCTTACCATTTTTAAGAGTTCTTACTATTACTCTTTATTCCAAACTATTTCCCCAATTACCATAACATTAAGGAAATATACAAGGGGAAAAATATATCACCTTCCATAGAGGATCATTAGGCCAAGATTGCAGAAAACCCATTTAGGTCAGCCCCTAGCTCGAGAGTTTCTTATTTGGGAAAATGTGTTATCATTAACTATTATACACAGAAGATTGCCAGCATTTCCGCAGCAGCATATTTGATTCCACTAGGGCAGATGTGCTACGATGAATAAGGGGTCCACTGGGGTGAAGTCACTTGACACGTCCCCCCTGCGCCGGGGTGGATAGAACCACACTGGAGCGGGATACACTGGGGCGGAAATGAGTTCGCTGAGGCAGAATTGACTATTTCCAGAAACTTTGCATTTCAAATAAATCTTATTTTACTTATGCATAAATTACTCAACTTATGATTTGTAATAGATATGTCATCGGTGAATGCCGGGAGAAGAGTTATAACAAGAAGTCTGGAGGGAAGGTCATAATGACCAAATGGGTCATTACATCAGATACCAATTAAATAAACATTTTGACCTCGAATGGAGACAGTGTAAAAGTAATGGTGCAATAGATGGGCTCAGAATCTGGTCTCACAAGCGCTCTTATCAATTTTGTACATGCAGAGAAAAACACCATCACACATCACCAAGCCTATGATACCTATAGTGTAACAGATTAATAAGAAAATACTAATATCACTTGTATTATAGAAAGAATATTTGCGCGGAAAAATTTTACTTCAAACCTTCGTGGTATAGCGCCACGCCCTAGGCCACACTACCGTACGTCACAATACTTCATCAAAACTTAGTAGTACTAAATTCATAACATCATCTGTCATTATAGGTCTGTTCATTTAGCCTGGTCAAGGATTACACGCATTAAAATAATAACAGAAACTGACACTTCACAAGAGCTACATAAGGTCTGAGATGGTAATTATTAAGCAAACAGATAGCATCAATACTCGCGAAGAGAAATATCACTTCCAAATAATATCGCATAGACCAAATTCTAAATTGGGGACTCCGTTGCGATGGAATATTCATTCACTGAGGCACTTCTACGCCCGCGGAAAATTGGTTCGCTGAAACGGACGATAGGAAAAGACAAACTTCGCTAGAGCAGTACACAGGCCCGCTCCAACGGAATCGCTGGGGCATAGAAGAGGCTCATCAGGGCGGAAGACACAGAGTTCGAATAACTACCCTTAAAACCGATAGGTCCCTCACCCTCTTTATACTTCCTTATCTTCCAAAATTTCCAAACTCACCTTAACTCCCTCTCTCCCACCATCTTTCTTGTATACCCACTAACCCTACCTTCACTCCTCACCCTCTCACTCACACCATCACCCTCTCCCTACTCACTACCTTGCCCCTCTATCTACTTGTCGGAATCACCGATGGTGACATATTAACTAGGACCTCTGGAATCCTCTCGCTCTTGCACTACTCAATTTTTGCTCTTTTATAAGTCTCTAAACTTCGTATTACCTACCTAAGGCTTTATATACTAGGGTATAAGTATGGTGGTGTAGATATTTAGGTAGACCATGGAAATGTTTTTGAGGTGGGGTTTGTCATGACAAAATATTTACAGATGGGGTTTAATATTATTATTATAGGACTTTACATAACACGTACACACACACGTGTAAAAATAAAGGACTTTTCCAGCCAAAAATAGGTAATATCACTGAAATTTTCTGATGGTCTTCCTGGAACGATGATCTCGCTCTGGCGCAACATGAAATAGGTAATTCGGTGAGGCACAACATGCCTCGTTGAAAAGGAATGAAGGGGGACATATTGTTTCCACCGAAGCGGACTCACTCCTCATTAGAGCGGATTCGCTCTAGAGAAAATAAAAAATTGACAGTGTCTAAAATAGTAGTTTTTCACAGACTACTCGGGTCAAATTTTATCGATTTCTTAGGCTCATTAGAGACGTAATAACATGGTACATATACTCCTACTACTGAACTGACATAAACTTGATAATTATAGTTGTAACGGATCAAAACAATGGAAAATCTCGCTCAACAACATGGACTTCTTGATGAGGAGCCCCTGGGTAACTACGATGCACACCGGTTCATGTCCACAGACTGCCGGGATAGTTACTTTAAGGATTTGAGGAGCAAGAAATTACTATTGGAGCTAGGTGTCAACATGACCGGGGTATAGGTGTTATCCTGACTTTTACACTCGACTCAGGGAGACGGGTTGGATGTGCTTTACTCCACCCCCTTGTAAGGCTAATGAATACTGGGTAAGTGAGTTTGATGCCAATTTAAAAAGGGTGAGGTTATCTGAACCAAATATTCAAATAAGGATTCGGGGCCAGTGGGTAAAATTTGGGGCGGAGGTAATTAATTATTTTTATGGGTTGCCTGACCACCCTCTTGAGCTCATGAGGGATAAAGAAGAGTATGGCAATGAAGAGTGGTTAGTATCGCAACTAGTAGCTGAGGAGCACAGGAACATGATTACTTGGACCCACAAGAAATCAGGAATCATGAATTAGTACTTCATAGAAGAGGCCAAAATGTGGCAAAGCATCATTGTTAGTTAGGTCAGACCTTCTAGCAACAAATTAAATTGTGCTTACATCCGCACTCTCATAGTAGCTTGCATTCTTGATGGGGTTCTGGTGAATGTGGGCTATTATTTCATTTAATAGTGGAAGGATTATTTGTCCAAGAGTGTGTCAACTCTAAAATTTCCTTCTCTGATTACTGGGCTATGCTAGAGGGAAGGTGTGGAAGATAAGCCCGATGATGGCTGGAGAAAACCGGGGGGTGTATTCCACCCTATAAAAGTGTCTAGAATGGGCACACCGTTGAAGAGTAAGAAGAGGAGGGTAGACCTGAATGTAAGAGGTGAGGGTACTGATGATGGGTCGCATTCGTAGACGCAACCACAGGGAGACAAATGGCTCTTGATGTTGTTACATTAATTATGTTAACCGGTTAATTATTTGGAATACAATTTATCGTAAGTTCTATCCCAACATTGGAAATGGTAACATACCATAGATTTTCCCATTAAAGGGTTAATGTTGAGAGAATTAACAAGAGTCAAAGTTAGTTAGTAAGTTAGAAGTTAGTTAGTTGGTTAATGACTTAGTTAGAGAAGTAGTTAACATAATGAAGGTTTAACTCACTAAAATAAGTCTATAAATACAATCTAATACACTTTGCATAATTCAGATTTTCAATGAATAATAACAATACTACTCAATTCACTACATTGCTCTTACTTTACATTCTTCTTCTTCTTCTTCCTTCTGTTACTGCTACTGCTTATGCTGCTTCGATTCTATATGGTGTTAGATTCATCTATCAGATGATGAAGAGTTCAACATGGTATCAGAGCACGATCGATGGCTCGATAATTGTCTTTCTTTCGCAACATCAATGAAGACAATCCACTGATTAAGTAGTTAAGTTGCAGTTTTTTCTTCTTCTGCAATTCTGTTTCTGCAGTTCATCTGTCCGTCTATTTTCTGTTCTTCTAGTTTCTATATTTGATTTCTGCAAAATATTATACACATCTTGGTATTCATATTACTTCTCATTTTGATCATGAATATCAGACTCTTCTTAAATTCTGATAACTTCTTGACATGGAGACTTAAAATTATTGTCACACAAAAATTGTCTTAAGTTTACCTGGAACAAAACACATTTGTATACTAGCCTTGAGAGTTCATTCTTCTTCAATTTGGATTGTGGATCTGAACATTTAAATCTATCATCCTTTTAATTCTTGCCATCTGACAAAGTCATATTCTACCACAACTTGAAATATGATTCTATTAATACATAATTATTAACATCTTCTGAACATATCTTGAGACATTCTGATATACTACCTATATTCAATGGATATAAATTCACCTTCAACAGAAAACAACAATCCAACAGTAAGGAGAACTACTGAAATCACTGCAACAATAGACCACAATCATCCACTATTTCTTCAATCTTCATATGTGAGTGGAGTGTCCCTCATATCCTTTCAATTACTTGGGTTCTAAAAATTATGCATTATGGAGAAAATCTATAAAGATTGCACTGCTTGGTAAAAAAATTGGGGTTTGTAAATGGAAATGCAAGAAAGAAAACTATGAAGAAGAGTGGTGGGATCAGTAGGATAGAGTTAATGCAGTAGTTTAGGCTTGGTTGATGAACTCAGTGTCAAATGGATTACTTAGTGGTGTTCTGTATGCAGACATAGCCAATGAAGTATGGGAAGATTTAAGAGAAAGATTTGACAAAGTGGATGGGTCAAGAACTTATGACTTACACAAGGAAATAGCCATTTTAACTTAAGGAAGTTCAAGTGTGGCTGAATATTTCTCCAAACTCAAGACATTGTGGATAGAATTTCAATTTGTAGTACCTACCCCTAGTTGTGGATGTCCTAAATCTAAAGAGTTTGTAGAATATCACCAGAGATAGAAGTTGTATCAGTTTCTAATGGGTTTAAATGAGAACTACATGCAAGCAAGAAGCCAAATCTTGTTAATGTCTCCACTGCCTACTGTGAATAAGACATATTGTATGATTACTAGTGATGAGAATCAGAAATCTATCACTGCTAAGTCTGTTGTATTGTTAGGTGCTGGTCCTAGTGGATTTGGTCATAATGTTAGTCATGACCCTACTGTAATGTACTCTAGGACTGGTACAAGCATACAAAAGTTCAAGAAAATTTTTAATATGTATTGTGAAATCTGCAAAATGAAGGGGCATACCAAGGAATTCTGCTATAAAGTGGTTGGTTATCCTCCAAATTTTAAGTAAAAAGGAAAGAACATGCTGCTCACAATGTGTATGCAGATGGTTATGAGGATAGAAGTGAAAAAATATGTAAAATCAGTGGAATGAATGATAAATTTATTGCAGTTACCAACTCAGACCAGTGCCATATAAGAGGAGCACCTATGTTTTCTAGAGATCAATATGAATAAATTGTACAGTTGCTGAGGCACAATGGAAATGCACAATCCAACATGATTCAGCCTACAACTACCTTGCCACATGGATCAAATAATACTCAATCATCTGCAAATGTAGCAGGTATGAATAGACATAAATCTTTTCTGGTAGCTAATATACTCAGACAATAGATTATAGATACTGGAGCCACTAATCACATGGTTTTTTATATACAAATGTTAAATAAAGCTACTAGAGTTATAAACACAACTGACTCTAAGAATGTACATTTACCTAATGGAGAGAAAGTGAGTATAACTCATACAGGGTCAAGTATTATATCTAACTGAAGTACTCTTAACAATGTATTCTATTTACCATAATTCAAATTCAACTTAATGTCTGTATCAGAACTCACCAGAGAATTACAGTGTGCAGCCACCTTCTACCCTAATTTCTGCTTATTTCAGGATCTCTACAATGGGAGGGTGAATGAGATTGGTAGGCTGCAAGATGTTTTATACATGTTAGTAAATCAAACACAAGAAAAAGATCTAAATGAACATTTGAAGCTAGGACTAAATGTGAGAAAGACTAATGAACCTGCTGCAATGACTGAGGAAGAAATAAAATGGTGACACAGAAGACTTGGACATACATCTAATACTGTTTTAAGCAAAATAATTAGAACACAATCTGATGTTATAGCTGGTACTATAAAGAATGGTAATGTGTGTCCATGTGTCAAACAGTGTAGAACTCATTTTCCTGTTAGTAATAATAAAAGTACTTCTAGCTTTGATCTTGTTCATATGGATGTTTGGGGACCCTACAAGATACAAACTCATAATGGTCATAAATATTTTCTGACTATTGTAGATGACTTTACCATAATGACTTGGATATACTTGCTCAAATTTAAGACATATGTCTATGTTGTAATTAAACAGTTCAATCAAACAGTGAAAATAATAAAAACTGATAATGGAATATAATTTGTTAATGATATATGCAACAACTTATTCTTAACACTAGGTATCATACATCAAAAATCATGTGCTTATACACCTCAACAAAATGGTGTGGCTGAAAGAAAACACAAACACATACTAGAAATAACAAGATCAATGAGATTCCAGGATAACATTCTTTTAAAATTCTGGGGGTTATGTGTACAAACGGATGTATACCTAATAAACAGACTACCCTCATCTACCTCTGGAATAACTCCTTATGAAAAACTATACAAGAGAAAACCTTCTATTAGTCACCTAAAAGTGTTAGGTTGTTTATGTTATGCTAAAGATCTGACAGTAAGTGATAAACTACAATCAAGAGAAAAAATTTGTGTTATGATGGGATATTCAGAATTACAAAAGGGTTATATTCTGTATGATATACAAAACAAAATGTTTTTGTGAATACAGATATGAGTTTCAGGGAAACTGAGTTCCCTTTCAAAGAAGAACAACCAAAATAACAACTTTTTCTGCAAAATCAGTGGAGTAAGGCTGATGATGACTCTCTTATTTCAAATATATATATATGTCTAAACCTATACATGATTCTAAGACTAATACAGATGAAGAGTCAAACCAAATACATTATCTACCAGAAAATCTCCAACTTGAAGACTCAGGCCAAATACAGTATACACCAGAAAATGTGCAACACAATACTTCACCAGACACAAACCACAATGACAATATATAGATACAAATCACACAGAACCAGCCTTCTAACACAGCCTTCATCAGAAAATCCACAAGGTCTAAAAAACCTCCAATATGGCTTAAAGAATTCATTACAAATAAGCCTAATACAACCACTCCATACTCTATAGCTAACTACATATCTTATGAAACAATCTCACCCAAGTATAAAGCCTTCCTCACTGCTTTTTCAGAAATAACTATGCCTAAATATTATACCGAGGCATCCAAAGATCCAAAGTGGGTGGATGCCATGAAGGCAGAAATTGTAGCACTACAGGATAACATAGGATGTGGTGTCATTACCTGAAGGCAAGGTACCAATAGGGTGTAAATGGATCTACAAGATAAAGTATAAATAAACAGGAGAAATTGAAAGATTAAAAGCTAGACTAGTGGCAAAAGGATACAGCCAAAAAGAAGGGATTGACTATTAAAAAACCTTCTCTCCAGTTGTAAAGATGGTAACTGTAAGATCAATTCTATCTATTGCTGCATCCAGACACTGCATAAACATCAAATGGATGTATATAATGCCTTCTTACAGGGATATCTATATGATGAAATATATATGGAACTTCCTCAAGGATTTATCAGCTAGGGGGATAGACAAGTATGTAGACTAATTAAATCATTATATAGACTGAAACAAGCTCCAAGATAGTGGAATTTTAAGCTTACAGAGGCATTATTACAAATGAAGTTCAAACAATCACAATATGATCAATCTCTGTTCATAAGGGAAGCTGATAAAGGGATAACTCTAGTATTATTCTCTGTGGATGACATGCTGATAACTGGAGATCAATTGGAACAAATAGAAGAAATAAAACAAGCCTAACAACAAGCCTTCAAATGAAATATTTGGGAGAATTAAAATACTTTCTGGGAATAGGATTTGCAAGATCAGAAAAGGGAATTCTTATGCACTAGAGGAAATATGCTTTAGAACTCATATTTGAGCTTAGGTTGGCTGCTGCTAAACCTATCAACACACCAATTGACTGCAGTTTAAAACTGGCTACTAAAGAATATGAATATCAAATTCAAAAAAGTCAGGAAACAGGAAGAAACAAGACCAAGACAGAAGACATATTACTAAAAGACATTAGCTCATATCAAAGGCTGATAGGAAAACTTTTTTATCTCGCAGTTACAAGAACAGATATAGCATACAATGTACAGACACTCAGTCAGTTTTTACAACAACCAAAGAAGTCACACTTTGATGCTGCTCTCAGAATTGTCAGATGTATCAAAAATCAACCTGGACAAGGTATACTACTGTCCAGCAAATCACATGAGACAGTAACAACATATTGTGATGCTGACTGGGTTGCATGTCCTCAAACAAGGAAATTAGTTACTGGATATATTGTCAAGTTTGGAGACTCACTAATCTCATGGAAGTCCAAGAAATAATCTACAATATCTAGAAGCTCAACAGAATCGTAATACAGGAGCCTAGCAGGAACATTTTTGAATTAACATGGATACTTGGCATGTTAAAGGAAATTGAGATCAAAATAAACTTACCAGTGACAATATTCACTGACAACAAATCAGCCATCCAAATAGCTGCAAATCCTATGTTTTATGAGAGAACTAAACACATAGAAATAGACCTACATTCATAAGAGAAAAAAATCAGAAAGGAACTGTGAAACCAGAATACGTCAACACAGCCAATCAACCAGCTGATCTTCTTACCAAAGGACTGAACAAAATTAAACACCAATATTTGTATTCCAAGCTTGGATTACTGAACATCTTCACAACATCCAGCTTGAGGGGGGCTATTGAGAGAATTAACAAGAGTCAAAGTTAGTTAGTAAATTAGTTAGAAGTTAGTTAGTTGCTTAATAACTTTGTTAGAAAAGTAGTTAACATAATCAAGGTTTAACTCACTAAAACAAGTCTATAAATACAATCTAATAAACTTTGTATAATTCAGATTTTCAATGAATAATAACAATACTACTCAATTCACTACATTGCTCTTACTTTACATTCTTCTTCTTCTTCTTCTTCTTCTTCTTCCTTCTTCCTTCTTCCTTCTTCCTTCTTCCTTCTTCCTTCTTCCTTCTTCCTTCTTCCTTCTTCCTTCTGTTACTTCTGGTTCTATATGGTGTTAGATTCATCTACCAGATGATGAAGAGTTCAACAGTTAATTATTTAGAATATAATTTAATTTCTCTACTGTAGACAACATAAACTTTTTCACCATAAGATCACGTGGATTTTTTACTATAAAAATATTTGAATTATCACTTTTTCGCATGTTTAAAAATTCACATGATTTTTTTGAGTAACACCCTGATGTTATTGTCCTTTGTAATTGAACCTATACTTAGGTCTTTGCCTATTCAAAGACTCAAAAGGAACACATTGTTTGTTGATGTTTTGTTTGTTAAGGAGTTTCCAAAGAACATTTTTTTACAAGTTTTGCCTACCCATTTTGATATGCTTTGTACTCATCCTATGTTTGGACCTGAAAGTGGTAAATATTAGAACAGACTACTGCTAGTTATTATCTTCACTCTTCTTTCGATTTCTCTTCTCTTTTTCCCCCTCTTCTAACATAAAGAAGCTATCAAACATACCATGTGTAAGTAAAGGGAGGCTCTTGATGTTGAAAAAAATACATCTCAAAAATTTCTTGTTCAAACATTTAAAAATATATATGAGCTATTTTGTTCAAACATTTAGAATTATATATAAAATCGACATGATCAAACATGCTTGCAAAAAATATATGCTAAAATCAAATTAATAAATCTCAATGATACAATTAGATATAGTCCAAAAGATCAGAAAGAATTTGAAACCCAGACAAAAGAATTATTAGAGTTTAAAATGATAAAAGAAAGTAAAATCTCACACAGTAGCCCAACCTTTTTAGTAAGAAAACATAGTGAATAAAAAAGAGAAAAAGCTAGGATGGTAATTGATTATAGAGAATTAAATAAAAAGACAATATTTGATGGATATTTTTTACCATATAAAAGAAACCTTATTAACAGATTAGGAAGAAATAAATGATTTAGTAAATTTGATTGTAAAATTGGATTTTGACAAATTAAATTAACAAATGAATAAAAACATTTAACAGCCTTCAGTGCCCCTCAACGACACTATGAATGGAAAGTACTACCATTTGGATTAAAAAATGCACCACAAATATTTCAAAGAAGAATGGACCAAGTGTTCAGAATATTAACATATTTTTGTATAGTATATGTGGATGACATATTAATATATAGTGACAATCTGGAAAACCAAATAAAACATCTAGAAGAATTTATAAAAATTGTGAAACAACATGAAATATTATTATCTGAAAATTTTAAAAATCGTATCGAATATTTAGGATATAATATAGATAAAGAAGGATTATAATTTCAAGAACATGTTGTAACAAAAAAAAAATTAAAGATAAATTAGAAAATAAAAAAAGTACAATAATTTCTAGGAATAGTAAATTATGATTCAGACCATATAAAAGATTACCACTCTTAAGAAAACCATTGCAGGAATTAACTAAGAAAATATAACATTTGAATGGACAAAAGAACATACTAAAGTTATAAACAAAATCAAGGAGAAAGTAAAAGTCTTGCCAAAACATAGAATACCAACGGAACAAGATCAACTAGAACTTTTTACTGATACTAGTGATATAGGATAGGGAGTCGTCCTCATAGCTTATGATAAAGATGATATAGATAAAGAAAAATCATTGATATGTGGATATGGAGGTGGAACATGGAAGCCAAATGAGAAAAAGTTATCATATTAATGAAAAAGAATTAGTAGTTGTAAAATTTGAAATTAAAAAATTCCATTACCACCTATTACCAGTAAAATTTGTTGTTAGAACTGATAACACTCAAGTAAGATCTTTTATTACAAATAAAATAGACCCTTTACCAGAATTAAATAAAAGAAATGTCAATCATTCTTTTGTTGTTATGATTTTATTGTTAAAAATATATCTGGAACTAAGAATATTTTAGCTGATTTTCTTAGCAGGTACAACGATGTCAGTCAATAGTGACAATTTTGAAGACTATATTACTAAGGTTGTAGAAATTATCAACCAAAACCATGAGATCATCATAACCAAATTACAAGAAAATACACATCTGGTAAACCAGCTTAAAGAAGCTTTATAAGACTTTCAAAACCTAAAATCCTTGAAACCACCTAACCCTACCATAGAAAAAACAAATATTCCTACTACACTTCCAAAAACCTTTGCATCCAAACTTGCAACCATGCCATCTTCAAATAGTAGCGCCAAGGTGAAGCTCCTGGATCCGTAGCTCGGTAAAGGAATGAAAGAAAGAACTTAGCTTTGGTAGATCAACTCTAAGGTACTGACAAAGCGAGTAACAACGCGGATTTAAATGAACAAGAAGAACCACAGAGAAGGCCCATATTACAAACTGAAATGTAAGATTATACGATACCTTGATCAGGCCCGATGTAGTAAAACTACAGAAAGGCCCATATTACAAATCATACTACTATCATATTATTCATACTATCCAACAAAAACAAAGAGAATGAAGATACCAAGAAACAAGACATATCAAGAAAGCTAAACAAAAAAGATGACACCAATGAAGATAGCAGGAAAAGACAGTAGCAGTTGGCCTCAACAAAAGCAGCCAGACCAATGACAAAATGGAAAAGATGTCAAATCCATCATAGCAGACAAATACTATAGCCTTTTAGACTTTTGATAAAAGTTTTTTGTCATTTTGCAATTATGTAATCAAATTACTGTTTACTTTACGACTTTTGAAAAAGTGTTGTCATTTCGTAATAATGTAATCAGCCGAGGTTATCTATATAAGGAGCATTAGTGTAACATTGGAAATCAACTTGGAAATACAATACTTTCTATCTTCTGAAAATCTTTCTCCCACGCTTAGCTAAACACTCTCTTAGTCTATAATCCATAACAATAACAATATCATAATACCAGAGAAAAATACTTTGAAAGTTTATACTTAAAATCAAATTAGTCTAAAAATCATACCTCTTGTAGATTTTCAGGTCACTGGAATGCTCACTAACCCTGGCACTTGACTCCCTTCTTTCTTCACTAAACTTTAAAGGGATAAATGTCCTAGGAGCTAGGAGACTCAACAGACTCTTCCTAAAAGTCTTTTAGAGATGAGGGTTTTTTGGACACACATCACTTCTATCTCCCATGAAGTAACCATTCGTTTATGGATCATATCAACGACATTTTTACGTCAGATAAATCTTTACATTCTTTTATCAGTTACTGATAGCACGCTCAAGAGTCTTCCTAATAGTAATTGCTTCAACAATCATTGTTTTCCCAACATATTGGACTGGGATCCATGGGCTTGAAGCAATTTTCCAAGACTATCCAAAGCCGCAAAATCAATACTTACCCTTCGATCATCAATCTGCAATCGTGCATCTGTAAATAATAATATATCATTTTGCAGATTTGTTAGTTTAAGCACAGGATGATTTCTAGTTGAGGAACAAGAAGATAGACTTTTAGTTACTAAATCTTTATACTCTTCATACTCAAAAAAACCAAATATTCTTACCTTTTCAAATTTGCCACATAATATTAACGCTCAAATATAATAATTCTATATGTTCAGAAAAAGACTTGGAATTTAGTGGGTGCTCTAACCACTAATAACAATAGCTTACTAAAACAAATTGCGATGGAATTTCATTATCATGAATGGTTGAGATTAAAAAAAGAAGACAGTTAAGAATACAAACCACTGAAAAAGACTAGAAGATGCAGGGGATCAAACCATGTACATCTCGCATGCAAAACAAGTGCTCTACCATTTAAGCTACATTCCTATTTAGCAAAGGTAAAACATTATCTTACATACCCAATGAAATCCCACAATGTGTAGTCTGAAGGTAAAACATTATCTTATAAGTAATAATTAAAATGTTGGCTCACGCAAGAGCTTAGGCCACAGTAAAAATCTTCAAACATTTGTGGCTAAAGGACAAGAAAGCAACCACATTTCCTGCACTAGAGAATGAAGTAAACAACATGTTTAGCTGTTAATTGTTCAAAACAAAGATTGTTTATTTTAGAAAATGTCCGCATCCAAAATATAATCTTCCTATATACAGAGCCGTACCTGAGGCGGTCGATGTGGCGCCGCCGCACAGGCCCCCGACTGGCAGGGCCTCCACCCCAATGTTTTCATTTTTCTTTTATTGGTTTCAAATATTAAGATATGTATTAAAAATGTCTCCAATCTTATCAGTGAGAGTTATAGCCTAGGGGTTTATGGCTTCTTTCAAAAGTCCTTCCATAGTGAGAGGTTGTGTGTTCAAATTCAATGAGCAATGAAAGATTTTTTTTAAAATACAAAATCAGATTTGGCCCCAAGTCCCAAACGGCCGCCCCCCCCCCCCCCCCCATACAAAATCAGATTTGGCCCCAAGTCCCAAACAGTCGCCCCCCCCCTCTTTAATCGGAAAAGGTCCAAAAGATGTATCAAAAAAATGTTTCTCTTTAGAATTCTATACCTTAATTTATTTTTTTAATATTGATTAATTAGTTAATTTTAATTTTTCATGTGAATAAAAAATAGTTTCTTTTTTTTTTTCACACCAAACCCTTAAAAGTATAGGAACAGACCTGCCTATATATATATATATATATATATATATATGAAGTCAAAGAGCAAAATTAAAGAAGTAGTAAGGTAGTCTCCAAAAAGAAGAGAGTCCCAAGGGCATTGTCTAAGATTGATGATTTATAGAATCTTATAAGCCTAGTTTCAATTCCAGATGGATTGGGACCAGAAGATTATAGAATAGACCTTAAGCACTAACAGAAGCAGCTTGCTAAGTCTTGTTAGAATGTTTTTTTTAAAATATAAGTAATAAATAAAATAATTTTGAATTAGAAGTTGTGTCTTAATAACTACTCATAGCCATTGATTGAGGTTTCTTTCCTAGAAATTGATGTTTTTTTCAATAAAATAACTATCTTCTATTTTTGCCGCTATTATCATAATACTTTCTCTCTTCTCCTAAAAAACATTATCTTTCTTCTTCAAGTTCTGCATGTAAAAGCCAGGAAATACATCTTGCTTTCTTAACTAGAATTTCTCTAGTTATTTTCTTAGGGTAGAAATTCATGTGGGAACTTGTAACATAATATATTTTAAAAAAAGGATGTAATAGATAGTAGTATAATCTCTCCGTCTCAATTTATGTGATGGTTGAGTGACACAAAGTTCAAGAAAGAAAGAAAGATTTTAAAATTTGTGGTCTAAAATAAGCTATAGATATTTGTGTAGCCGTAGATCATCTCATTAAGGGTAAATTGAGTATTTTAAAGTTAAATTGTTAGTACTAAATATAGAAAGATGTTATTCTTGTTTGTGAAAGATGGAATAATTTCCCTTAGGGATTCCTTTCATTATTCACAATATATATAGCTGTACAAGGTTGATTCCTAATATGGTACGAATCCTAACTTACCTTACAAAGGTTGATTCCTAATACATTTAGAATCCTAAGTTACCTTAATTATACATCTACCATTATTACAAAATATACGGAGAATATTCTGAGAATATTCGCTAATACTCCCCCTCAGACGGAGCGGGAGGAGGCCGAATGCTAAGGCTGGATCGGAAGTCGCTGAAGAGCTGTCACGGTAGTCCCTTTGTGAAAATGTCTGCATACTGATAAGAGGAAGGCACGTGTAAAATTTTGACCTGACCACGGGCAACCTTCTCTCGCACAAAGTGGATATCCATCTCAATATGCTTAGTCCGCTGATGTTGGACTGGATTATGAGACATATAGATAGCAGATATGTTGTCACAATAGACTATAGACGCCTTGCGCAATGGACACTGGAGCTCCAAAAGAAGATTTCGGAGCCAACAAATCTCAGCGACAACATTAGCAACTCCGCGATATTCTGCTTCAGCACTCGAACGGGATAGCGTGGCCTACCGCTTGGCGGACCATGAGATAAGATTATCCCCTAGAAATACACAGTACCCTGAGGTGGAGCGACGTGTGTCGGGGCATCCCGCCCAACGCATCCGTGTAGGCTAGCAACTTGGTTGGGGCGAGAGGTGTATAGATGTAAACCAAAGTCTAGTGTGCCCTTAACATATCCGATAATACGTTTGAGGGCGGCAAAATGGGACTCTCGGGGGTCGTGCATGAACGAGACACACCGCCGAACGGCATATGCAATATCGTGCCTAGTGAATATAAGATGCGAAGAGCACACCTGCTAGACTCCGATATAGAGTGGGATCGAAAGCGGTGCACCGTCATTAGCACTAAGCTTGGATTTTGAGTCCACCGGAGTTGGCATAATTTTACAATTTGCCATCTTGGCCCCGTACACTATCTCTTCGCATACTTACGCCGACACAGAACATAGTGGTCGCAGATCTTGTCACCGATATACCCAAAAAATAACTTAGCTTGCCCAAGTCGGTCATAGCAAATTCGGTTTTGAGTAGAGCAATGATTTCATTCTTCAACCCGTCGATGAGGCAAGTAAGAACAATGTCATCGACATATAATAGCAAATAAAGGTTGCTACCTCGGTGAAGTGTGAAGAGAGATGTATCACACCGCTACATACAAAACCAATCACGAGAAGATACCGGCGAACCGATCATACCAAGCGCGGGGTGCCTGTTTCAATCCATACAATGATTTCCTGAGACGACACACAAACTGCGGAGCTACCGGATGAACAAAGCCAGGAGGCTGATGCATGTACACAGTCTCTTTCAAATCCCCATGAAGAAACGCATTCTTGACATCAAGCTGATGAATCAGCCAATGCATGCCCATAGCAATACTGAAAATAGTCCGAATAGTGGCCGGTTTAACAACCGGACTGAATGTCTCACCACAATCAATACCCTCCTGTTGATTAGTGACATTGGCAACTAGTCTTGCCTTATACCTCTCTAAGTCACCACCTGTCTCTCGAACTTGTGACGAAATAGCCACATACACCGGATAACATTCACACCAAACTGGTCTAGGTACCAAATCCCAAGTGTTCGCTTGGTTAAAGCGTTAAATTCCTCGCACATGGCCGCATTCCAATTTGGGTCCGGTTTTGCTAGTTTTGGATTTTTTGGAATGGGTGATAAGGTTTGTGTGGAGAGATTGAATTGAACCTTGGGTTTGAAGATCCCGTGTTGTGCACGAGTCTCCATGCGATGTGAGGGCGGTGGTGGTGGGTCGGGGGCCGTGAGGTTGCTAGTCCACCGGTTCTGGACCGGTGGGCGCGATGTCGCCGGTGGCGCAGTGACTCGACCGGGGGCCGTAGGGGTGAGCAGGGAGTGG
Source organism: Anisodus tanguticus (assembly GCA_034509755.1). Classification (NCBI taxonomy): domain Eukaryota; kingdom Viridiplantae; phylum Streptophyta; class Magnoliopsida; order Solanales; family Solanaceae; genus Anisodus; species Anisodus tanguticus. The sequence goes on along the minus strand of CM067545.1, from coordinate 38,278,786 downwards.
TGGGGTGGTGCCGGACAGTGGGACTGTCGGAACGGTGGGTCGTCTTGTTGGTATAGATTTTGGATGACCGGGGACAGACTTGGTTCATCGAGAAAGATGTAATCGGTGGTCCGAAATTTACGGAGATTTGAAAAAGGAAAGGTTGTCTCGTCAAAGGTGACGTGACGAGAGACGATGATTTTGCGAGTAGCAATGTCATAGCACAAGTAGCCCCGATGATTAGGAAATAGACCAAGGAAGACACATGGAAGAGTGCGAGGGGCAAGTTTTGTGGGGTGCGATGGAGGCTATGTTGGGGTAGCATAAGCATCCAAAAATACGTAGGTGATCATATGATGGCCGCCTACGGTATAAGATTTCGTAGGAGTTTTGTTTTGGAGTGTGCTAGTTGGTAAAATATTTAGAAGGGATTCTACCATTTTGACAAAGATAGACCCAAAAAGGCGGTGGTAGGCGGGCATGAAATGAAGTGTGCGGACCATGTTATTGATGGTACGTATAATTCTTTCACCTTTCCGTTTTGGGAAGAAGTATAGGGACAAGAAAAACGGAAAACCATGCCTTATTTAGAACAGAAATTGTGAAATGCCGAGTTATTAAATTCACGTCCATTATCACATTGGAATGATTTAATAGGTTTTTCAAATTGTGTCTTAATGAATTTTTGAAACTCGAGGAATTTTGCAAAAACTTCGATTTGAATTTCAAGTGGGTAAATCCAGACAAAATGTGAAAAATCATCCAAGAATACTAGATAGAATTTATGACCCAAAGAGCTAGCAATCGGAGATGTCCACAAATCAAGCATGAACAATATCAAATGGAGAAAAAGTAACACCTTTGTTTGATGAAATAAAGGGAAGACGAGTATGTTTGCCTAGTGGACAAGAAAAACAAGTGTTGGGCAATTTTCCCATTATTACTTTGAATACGCTTAGAAGTCCTAAGAAAAGTAAAAGCGGGTCTCCGGGTGTCCGAGTCTGTTGTGCCAAGTTGAGGGAGAGATCGCCGCAAGGGATAGAGGTGCTTGCGGTCGTCGTCGGCGGAAGATTGAGTGAATGGGTAGAGATCTCCCACACTATTGCAGCGTGTAAGAATTTTCCCCGTATTGAGTTCCTTCACGAGAAAAGCCAAAAGGGTCAAATTCGACGGACACACAATTATTGCTAGTGAATTTTCTAACGAGAGATTAAGTTTTTAATGATGTTAGGTGTGTATAAGACGTGGTTTAGGGAGAAAGGTGGGTGTGGATGTTTGGTGTGTGTGTTACCGTAACCTTCAATTGGAATGCGATGACCATTGCCGACAACGGTAATAAATTGAGGACACTTTAGCCGACGTAGTTGAGATATGTTACCCGACGACCGGGTGAGGTGAGATGTGGCTCGGTGTCCATGTACCAATTTTTGTTGGGCTGTTGAAGGTTCACGGTGGTGTATGCCGGCCCAAATCGGTCGGGGCTAGTCGTCGCCGGACCGCCGCAGTCTTCGGGATCGCTGCAGTCTGCTTGCGCAGTGCCGCTTCTTTGGATTCGTGGGCCTGATGGCCGCCGTAGCTACCGCCGCCGGACTGCCATCAGTGGGCTATTTGCGTCGCTTTGGTGGGCTCGCTCGGTGGCCGGGGCATGGCCCAAGAGGCCGATCGACCAAGGCCGCCGGAACCGGGCCCCTACGGTCGGGTACGTGCATGCGGGCGAGGCCCGGTTCGCTGGTTGGGCCGCCGCTTTGCGAGTCTTCGCTGCAGTGCTTCTTCTTGTTGTCCGATGGTTGGTTGGCCGCGTCCGGTCCACCGGGTGCGTTGGCCCTTTCGCGGCCCTTGCCTTTATTGCTGCGACCTCTCGCCGCCACGACCTCCGCCTCTGCGCCGGAATGGCCGGTTGCCGCCGGTCGCAGTGTTGCCATCCCGTCAACGGCTAACGCCTTTTGATTATGTTCCTCTTGTTTAGCACGTCTAGTTTCTTCCAACAATAGTTGTGAACGTGCCTTATTGAAACTTGGGAGAGGGTCGGCTTGTTGAATCATTGTTGCGAGTGTGTCATATTCACCTTTTGGTAAACCCGCAACAAGTTGAAGCACCATCTTGGTTTTCGAAACAGAAGTCCCGACGTTGGATAGTTGATCGGTTATGAGTTTCGATTGCTTACAATATTCGGACATGTTGTTAAAATTCTCGAGGCGGGTATTATTGAATTGCTCTTCCAAATATACGGCCCGAGTATTTTTATTGTCCTGAAAGATTTCTTCTAGCCGGACCCAAAGTTCACGTGCCGTAGCACTGTTTTCATGATAGTGCACAACAGGTCTTTGGAGATGGTGCCGTAGATCCATTGTTTGACGATGGCGTCAAGACGACGCCAGATTGAGTCTGTAACATCGGTGGGACGAGGAGCAGATTCGTCAATATGATCGAGCACGTTGTATGCACTTGCATGAATGTAGAATAGTTCCATCCACATGGAATATTGACAGTCTTCTTGGTCAAGAATTATAGGGATAAAATTCTTGATGTTGTTAACGGCGAATGCCGGATGAAAAGAAGATACTGAACGTTGAGAGGGGTTGTCAATTGTGCCAGTGGATGAACCGGAATTTGGGGGGGAAGACATGGTTGCCGCCTGCCGAGGGAAGGGAATTTTCTGGTTTGGCCGAGAAAGAGAGGAAGAAAGCAGGAAAAAAAAATTCTGCGAAATCAGAAAAAAATTGCTAATTTCGGCCAAGAATAAGGAAGAGGAGGGATTTAGGTTTTAGGCTCTTGATACCATGAAAGATGGAATAATTTCCCTTAGGGATTCCTTTCATTATTCACAATATATATAGCTGTACAAGGTTGATTCCTAATATGGTATGAATCCTAACTTACCTTACAAAGGTTGATTCCTAATACAGTTAGAATCCTAAGTTACCTTAATTATACATCTACCATTATTACAAAATATACGGAGAATATTCTGAGAATATTCGCTAATAGTTTGGACGGACAAAAACACAAAAAATATCATATAAATTAGAATAAAGAAATTATGTTATAGGTATAACATGTTTTGGAAATCGATTACCTAGGTTTCTGTTGGTGGCAAATTTCCACTATAAAAGGCACTAAGTTCCTTCATTCCAATTACACCAAAACGAGAGAAGTTGTGAAGAAAAAATAAAGAATGGGGGTGATATTATAGTGAGCTGTGTAAAATAAAACATATTGTTTTCTTTGAGTGTGGTGTAGTATTTTGAGACTATTAAGTTGTAATTAATTTCATTATAGTGATATTACCTACTCCTCAAGTATTATATTTTCCATGTTAGAAAAAATTGATATCCTTGTTATTCTCTTGTTCTTGTGTGGGAATTACTTTTCAATAATTTAAAAGTCTTGTTATATTTATTAAAATTATACTTTGTTCTTCCCAATGTATGTGAAAGTGTTTGATTGTGCGATAAAAAGAAGACTTTTGAAACTTTTGGTTTAAAATGAGTATAGATATTTATGTGGCTCTAAATTATTTCATTAAGGGTAAAATGAGAAGTTTAAAGTTAAATTCTTACTAAATATAGAAAGATGTCATTCTTTTGAATTGATTTTAAAAATAAAAGTGTTAGATAAATTGATACGAAGGGAGTGTGCATTTAGTCGCATAGCAATCTCAAGAAGGAGAGGGAATGTCATGACCGGATTTCCAGTAGAGTCGAGACCGGCACCCGATGCCTTTTGCTTGACTGGGCGCACCAACTAATATATATTTCCTTTCTTATCTTAACATGCAAACTAAAGCATCAAAATACTAGAAATAATTCTTCTTGTGTCTCAAAAATTTTAGTCTTAAAATACTTCACATATTTCAACTTCTAAAAAATCAAATATCTACTAAAAATCATACAAATTATCATGAGCTAATTAAGTTATGACATTAAATTATCCATGAAACCTCTAAAGAGTACACGGATTGCTCAGGACACAGATCCTCGTCCAATCCTTAGATGAAAGTAAATGTAAAAGACGAAAGCAAAAAGAACTCAAGAAGTCCATGATCTTATACAGAGCTCACCAAAATCAGTTGGAAGGGAGGAGATCCTAACTCATAGCTTGATCGTCATTAGTCAAGGAACTGTTTTCTTCTTCTTCTTCATTAGCCGATATCCTTGTGGTGCTACACAATTTAAGATTCTTCCGTACAAGTGTTTTCTTATAGCGGCCGAACCAACGGTTAAAGTCTTAGTAGGGCTTACTTGTAGTGTCCGAACAAACAGTTCACTTATAAACCTACTAGCACAAGTAGTTTCAAAAACCACCAAGGTTTCACGACCCAAATCTGACATCTAGGCAGCAACAGGGCACTGGACAAGCTACTACTCATATGGTGAATCCTGTTGGAAATTTACTAATGTACAATTAAGTTTATCCCATTATTTATGACTCGAACAATTGAGGCCCCGCACGTCGGAAACGTCGTTTCCACAAACGTGTACTCATAGTGCCAAGTATCGTAAATTTCGTTAGTGTAAGAGATATTGGTACATACGTAATACGTTTGAGACATAGAATGATGGATGTTTATTGGCAAAATGACAAGTATTCCACGTTGGTAAACGAATGAAAAAGTGTACGAAATGTAAGATGAAACAAGTCGGAAATCGCCACGGAGCCGCGAAGGGCCGTGGCGCAACACCGTCGGAGCTGCGGCACCCCCATGGCAGCGCCGCGGCGCTAAATGGTGGTTTGGGCTACTGGAGCCGAGGCGCTAATTCGCAGAGCCGCGGCGCTTCTGAGGCAGAATGTTGTGACGGGAAATGGAAAGTTTTGACTTTTGGGCTGGTTTTGGAGCATTGAATCTCCATTATTTGGCACATGAATTCAGCCATTATTTGGCTGAATGTAACCCCTCAATAAGTGTCATTACATGGCTATTGAAGGCCATTAGTTGACTAGTTGAGGGGTCATTTCCTTACACTATAAATTGAGGCATTTGGCTCAATTGTTCAACACTTAGAAACTCTCTGAAATCTTCTTCTTCCTCTCTTGCAAGTTTTCTATATTCAAAGTTCTTCAAGAGTAACACTTGAGTTTTCTTTGCTCATTTGTTAAGTTGTTGTTGTATCTTGGGAGACTATTGTCCGACAACGTAAAAGGATATATACGGGGAAATCTTGTCTTAAAGACAGAGTGTCATCACTCGTCTCAGCAAATCACAAGGAGTTTGTAATCGTTCTTATTTCCAGTTTGTTATAATCTTGAGTAGTTTATTCTTTCTAGCATTTTTAATATTTACTTACTTTTTGTTTCCTGCAATTGTTGTAACCCACAATTTTAAGACAAGATTGTTGTAAGTGGTTAGAAAGATGACTGGAAGAGAACAACTCACTTCCGATACTGCTGCTGCTACTCAAGGCAACCCCTCTGCCTTCCCCACTGCTGCTCAAGGCACATCCAATGCCTTCACTGCTGCTCAAGGCACACCCAACGCCTTTCCTGCTGCTCAAGGGAATGTTACAGTTCCTCCACTCTCTGGATTCCACCATGAACGCCCAGAAAAGTTCATGGGCTCCAACTTCAAGAGATGGAAGCAGAAGATGTTGTTTTATCTGACTGTTATGGGAATGGCTCATTTCCTAACAGAAGATCCTCCATAAGCTGGAGATGAAGTGGACCCTCAGCCTAATGAAATGGCTGAAGGGGGCCAAAGTATCCATGTCATTAATGGCATGAAGATGGTTCTTTATGCATGGAGTCATAGAAACTTCATGTGTAAGAACTATATTTTGAACTGTATATCATACCCACTCTACACGGTGTATTGCACTGTAAGCACCTTTAAAGAGTTATGGAAAAAACTGCAGATGAAGTACAACACACAAGATGCTGGTACGAAGAAATTTATCGTTGGGAAATTCCTGAAATTTCAAATGGTGGATAGCAAAACTGTGATGTCCCAAGTCCAGGAATTCCAAATGATTCTACATCACCTGGATTTGGAAGATATGAAACCAAATGAGCAGTTTTTTATTGCATCACTAATTGAGAAGTTACCTCCCTCGTGGAATGAGTTTATAAGTTACTTAAAACTCAAGATATAAATGACCTTTGAGGAACTTATTGTCAAACTCCATATTCAGGAAGATAATAAGAGGGTCTTGCCTAGTGGAAAACAACCCGCTGAGGCAAAGGCAAATCTGGCTGAGGCCAAAGGGAACCCAAGCAAGAAGCGCAAGTTTCAGAAAAACGTTAAGATCCAGGTGGCGGAGAAGTTCAAGGAGAACTGTCACCACTGTGGGAAACCTGGTCACATGATCAAGGACTTCCGCAAGCTCAAGACTGAGCAATAAGAGAAGGCCAAGGCCAAAGGCAAGGCGCATGCTAACGTCATCAAAGACACTCTTCTTGACGACATGATTGAGGAGTTCTAGGCGGTGGTGCTTGAAGCAAACCTTGTTGAGAATCCCATGCAATGGTGGATGGACACGGGTCCTACCAGACACATTTGTTCCAATAGAGATGTCTTCTCCACATATACACCAGTTATAGACAAGATGTTGTTCATGGGTAACAACACTTCCTCTGACGTGCTGGGGGTAGGAAAGGTAGTCCTGAAGATGACTTCTGGAAAGGAGCTCACTCTGAATGAGGTGATGCATGTCCCTGAGATTAGGAGGAATTTAATTTCAGGTCATTTATTGGTTAATGTTGGTTTTAGGCTAGTATTTGAGTCCAATAAATTTGTAATCACCAAGAATGGAACTTCTGTGGGAAGAGGCTTCATCTGTGAAGGCCTCTTCAAAGTTAATGCCATATCTGTAATGCGTCCAAGAAATAAAATTGAAGATTCTTCTTACTTGCTTAAGTCTTCTAATTTATGGCATCATAGATTAGGACATATTAACTACAAGTACATCCAAAGGTTGGTGAAGTTGGAGTTGTTGCTGTCTATCGACGTAAACCCTCAACATAAGTGTGACGTGTGCGTAGAGGCAAAACTCACAATGATTCATTTCCGATCCGTCGAAAGGAATACCGCTCCTCTAGAACTTATTCACACATATATATGTTATTTGAAATTTTCACAAACTAGGGGGAACAAGTACTTTGTGACATTCATTGATGATAGCACACGGGATTGTTACCTTTACTTGTTGAAAAGTAAAGATGAAGCCTTTGAAGCGTTCCGACGTTACAAAGCAGAAGTTGAAAAGCAACTAAACATGCGGATTAAATCCATTCGTAGCGATAGAGGGGGAGAATACGTAGCGCCATTTGAGGAATATTATGTTGAATCGGCCATTGTTCATCAAATGACGGCTCCATACACACCTCAGTTGAACGGTGTTGCTGAACGCAAGAACCGTACGTTGAAGGAAATGATGAATGTCTTGCTCATAAATTCCGGTCTTCCCCAAAATATGTGGGGAGAAGCCGTCCTTACCGCTAATACGATTCTTAGTAGAGTCCCACATAAGGGTAAGGACAAAACTCCATATGAATTATGGAAGGGAAAGAAACCCACCTATAAATATTTAAAGGTGTGGGGTTATTTGGCAAATGTCGAAGTGACCAAGCCAAAGCAGGTCAAGATTGGGCCTAAGACTGTAGATTGCATTTTCATTGGATATTCAAATAACAGTAGTGCTTACCACTTTTTAGTGCATAAGTCAGATATTCCAGATATCCACGGGGGTACAATCATGGAATCAAGGAATGCTCAATTCTTTGAGGATACTTTTCCTATAAAGGATAAGGACATAACCTCTCGCAAATGAAGTTATGAAAACAAAGCTCTCAGGAACCATGAGTTGTTGACTGCCCGGATCTAGATGGTTCAGATCTAGTGGACTTCGTAGTGGTCGAATATCCGGAATCTAGTGTTCTAGATTCTCAGAACTTGGAGACTCCAGAGATGGAACCGAGGTGAAGTAAAAGGGCCAAGAATGATAAATCCTTCGGTCATGTCTTTGTAGCTTATATGGTTGATGACGAACCAAGGATAATTGCTGAAGCATGGTCAACTCCAGAGGCACCGCTCTGGAAAGAAGCTATTGAGAGTGAAATAGACTCCATCCTGCATAACCATACTTAGGAGTTGGTTGATCTTCCTCCGGGAAATAAACTGTTGGGTTGTAAATGGATACTTAAACGGAAGTATAAAGCAGATGGGTCTATAAACAAGTACAAAGCCAGGTTGGAAGTCAAGGGCTATCGACAGAAAGAAGGCCTTGACTATTCTGACACGTACTCCCCGGTGTCGAGAATGACGTCCATACGAGTATTCATTGCGATCGCAGCATTGCGTGACCTTGAGATACATCACATGGATGTCAAGACAGCTTTCCTAAATGGTGATTTGGAAGCAAAAAATTATATAGAACAACCCGAGGGGTATGTGGTTCCAGGGTAAGAGAAGAAAATCTGTCGACTTGTCACATCTTTGTACGGGGTGAAACAGGCTCCGAAGCAATGCCATGAAAATTTTGATAGTACTCTACTATCGAAGGGTTTCTCCATTAATGAGTGTGACAAATGTGTCTACACGAAAGATAACTCTGACTCGTTCATCATGATATGTCTGTACGTAGATGACATGTTGATCACAGAGAGTAGTCCTAGCTTGATACTAGAGACTAAGAACATGTTGAAAAATGCTTCGACATAAAGGATATGGGTATCACATATGTCATCTTAGGGATAAAGATCTCTAAGACGTCTGACGGACTGGTGTTGAGAAAGTTTGAGATGCTTGACAGTTCCCCTATGGCGAGGATGTGTTGAGAAAGTTTGAGATGCTTGACAGTTCCCCTATGAAGTCACCACTGGATAGAAATCAAAAGCTTGATAAAAATCATAGTGCACCAGTATGCCAGAAGCAATATGCACAAGTGATTGGGAGTTTGGTGTACATAACAAACTGCACCCGACCTGATATTGCTTATGCAGTCAATAAGTTGGCTAGGTTTACCCGTAATCCGAGTAATGATCATTGGAAGGCGTTGAATAGGGTACTATGATACCTGAAATACACGCTAACTTACGGGTTGCATTATTCGAGATATCCAGTTGTACTAGAGGGGTACAATGATGCAAACTGGATATCTGATATATAGAACACCAAGTCCACCAGTGGGTATATATTTACAATTGGTGGTGGGGCTGTGTCTTGGAAATCCTCTAAGCAAATTTGCATCGCCCGATCCACGATGGAATCAGAGTTTATACCTTTAGACAAAGCAGGAGAGATGAAGTTGAGTGGCTTCACGACTTCTTAGAGGATGTCCCTTGTTGGGATAAACCCGTACCTTCTGTAATGATCCACTGCGATAGTTAGTCGGCTCTAGGAAAGGCATAGAGTTCTATGTACAATGGAATGTCTCGCCATATTTGACGAAGACATAAGACCGTTAGGCAGCTGATCACCACGGGTATAATATCTTTTGATTACATAAATCAAAGGATAACATAGCGGACCCACTGACAAAGGGCTTACCCAAAGATCAGATATTCTGCTTGTCTAGGGGAATGGGCTTAAAACCCAAGCTTTAAGGACCAATACGGTGGTAACCCAACCTTACTGACTGGAGATCCCAGGAATTTGGTTCAATGGGAAAACTAAGCTGTAAAGATTGAGTTGAGCGCTTCGGTGGAAGCAAGAGCACTTCGGATTATGATCCCTGTAAGGAACATAAACCCAAAGTCGTTCCCGCGATAGACGTTAAGTGTTATCTGCAGTGTGGGTAAAGGTTAAGTTTCCAAAACCTTTAATGATCCTCAACGATTGAGGTTAGGTTTGGGGAAACTTTTGATGGTTCCTAACACTTGTAAAGTGAGGTATAGCAGGATACCTTGTAGGAGACCACCTATTTAAGTGCAAGGACAGGCCGCCTCAAATGAACGCACTTAAGAATCCAAGAAGTGTCCACAGCCACAATGGACAAAACATTATGAAGAACAGAGTAAGGGAAGTTGTGTTGGTACAGTTGACTTGGCTTACCCTAAACACTGACGGTTCAAGACATCACGTTCACTGCACAGTAATTAAGCCGATGGTATTCAACTATGGAAGGTTCAAAGCAGAAGCTACCTATCCAGATGCAACATCTGTCCGCTGAAAGATTGTTGGAAATAGGCACATTGTGAGTGTGCCAAAATCTCTTTCAGGAGGGGATTGTTGGAAATTTACTAATGTGGAATTAAGTTTATCCCATTATTTATGACTCGAACAATTGGGGCCCCGCACGTCAGAAACGTCATTTCCACAAACGTATACTCATAGTGCTAAGTATCATAAATTTTGTTAGTGAAAGAGATATTTGTACATACGTAATACGTTTGAGACATAGAATGATGGATGTTTATTGGCCAAATGAAAAGTATTCCACGTTGGTAAATGAAGTAAGAAGTGTACGAAGTGTAAGATGAAACAAGTCGGAAATCATCGCGGAACCGTGAAGGGCCGCGGTGCAACACCGTCGGAGCCGTGGCGCTAAATGGTGGTTTGGGCTACTAGAGTCGAGGTGTCGTGGCACTAATTCGCAGAGCCGCATTGCTTCGGAGGCAGAATGCTTCGCCGGGAAGATGGAAAGTTCTGACTTTTGGGCTGGTTTTAGAGCATTGAATCTCCATTGTTTGGCACATAAATTCATTCATTATGTGACTGAATGTAACCCATCAATAAGTGCCATTACATGGCTATTGAAGGCCATTAGTTGTCTAGTTGAGGGGTCATTTCCTTACACTATAAATTGAGGCATTTGGCTCAATTGTTCAACACTTAGAAACTCTCTGAAATCTTCTTCTTCCTCTCTTGCAAGTTTTCTATATTCAAAGTTCTTCAAGAGTAACACTTGAGTTTTCTTTGCTCATTTGTTAAGTTGTTGTTGTATCTTGGGAGACTATTGCCCGACAACGTAAAAGGATATATACGGGGAAATCTTGTCTTAAAGACAGAGTGTCATCACTCGTCTCAGCAAATCACAAGGAGTTTGTAATCGTTCTTATTTCCAGTTTGTTATAATCTTGAGTAGTTTATTCTTTCTAGCATTTTTAATATTTACTTACTTTTTGTTTCCTGCAATTGTTGTAACCCATAAATCCTTTTAAGCCAATATGCGAATTAAGCGGATAAAGAGAAAAATTGTACTAATAGCCTCACTATATTGATAAGTGCACAAACATTGTTGAAATAACAAATCTGCCTATATAACCCATAAATTGACTAAGTCATGGAGCTACTATATCTGAATACAAGATACGAGTCGCAACTGAAAAATAAGATACTAAGTTTGCTAAAGATGAAGAAGCATATGTGATCTAATGATATCTTACTTCAAGTGAAATGGACTGATGATAGTTGGTTGTCAAGGATTGGCTACCTGGTCACTACCTATATCCCCTGCACATGCCCAAAAAACAAGTGTGAGTCTAAAGACCCATCGACTCGCCTTCTAAACTTACTCCTAGGGCAAGTCTTAAAAATCACTGGCGATGTATAAAGACATAATAAAGTTGTACATGTATATGAATAATATATGTATATTGTGCTGAATCTGAAATCATAAATACAAACAAGTAAAGAATGATGATATTGAATCTCAAAATATACTCACGAGACATGGAACATAAAATTTCATGTCTTATCCTATTTTCTGGAGCGAGGTTGATGTACCCGCATTTTACTAGGGCCTCTATAACTCTAGCATCTTTGGACAGAGTATGCTCAAATGATATTGAAAATATACAAGGGTATACACGGTATACACATACCTTATGTATATCGTGTATATCACGGAATCCCATAACAAATGGGAAACTGTGATATACACTGTATACACAACCGTGTATATCCTTTTTATGGTAACATATTATTTGTATATTTTGTATATAATTATCATTGTACACGTACCATAATTGTAGAATTCTTGTACAACTAGAATCGGATTTTGAGAGTAGAATAGGAATAGGATTTTCCATATTATGGAAATTGTAAATTTTATATATACTCTTTCGTTAATGAAAATAATCAAGGGATTATTTCTTTCATGGTATCAGAAGTCTAGGTTTCACATACCTCAGCCTCCAACACCTTCCGCTCGTCTCGGCCTCCTCGAAATCCGAGTCCTTCATTGGTTTCCATGCTGAGTTTTTTCCTTCTCTCTTCCCAAATTTTCTTCCAAATCCCTCAAATCCCCAATTGTTCTTTCGTTATGTCTACATCAAAGAACGTATTTCATCCTACCATTACTATTTCCAACATCAAGAACCACATCCCTATTGTTCTTGAGATGGAAATATCCAATACGCGACGTGGGCGGTGTTATTCAAAATTCACGCCATCTCACATCAAGTTCTCTATCACATAATTCCTCCCGCTACCCCTACTCCCACAGAGGATCCTCAATTATAGATTACACTTGATGCTACCGTCCTTCAGTATATTTATTCCACGATTTCTACCGACCTATTACAGACGATTATTGAGTCGGACACTATGGCTATGGCTACATGGAATAGATTGCATGATATATTTCAGGATAAAAACATTCTCGTACTATCACCCTTGAGCATGAATTTTCCCAAGTCAGCATGGAAGATTTCTCGAATGTTTCATCTTATTGTAAATGGCTCAAGGAATTAGCAGACCAACTCCGAAATGTCAGAGCTCCTGTTACCAATAATCGTCTTGTTCTACAGATTGTTGCAGGCCTATCTGAGGCATATAATGGCATTGGGACTCTCCTTCGACAAAGCAATCCGCTTCCCCCTTTTTATCAAGCTCGTTCAATGCTCACTTTGGAAGAGGTCGTCTTGGCAAAAAAGGCGGCTACTGACACCAGTTCCATAGCAATGATGACGTCTTCCGATAATTCTCATGGGTTTATTAAAAATTCGGGCCAAAACCGCAATACGGGTCAGAACCGTAAAAACAATGGCAAAAATCATTGCGGCAACAAAGGTGGCAACCGGAACAGTGGCACTACTGGCGGAAATAGTAACCACGATAGAAGTGGGCCTCGGTACAATGGCAGTGGGCCGCAGTCTTCTTGGTCCCAACCTTAGGCTCCTTGGCCGTGGAACTGGGTCAGTGGCCCTAGGCCCAACAGCCCCTACTACCAGCCCACTGCCTAACCAAACTAGGCCCAGTTTCCATATACCATCAGGCCCAGTTTTTCAGTCCAACAGGGATAACTGAGACACAGTTCTGGGCTGGGGCAACAAGAATGTGTGCTTGGGCCTCGGCCTCCACAGGCCCATCATGTTGTGGGCCCCACTCCGATCGATATTGAAGCCACAATACACACGCTTGGATTAAATCCCATAGACCCAAATTGGTACATGGACATTGGTGACACTTCACATATGACGTTCAAACAAGGTACTCTCTCGTCTTATTCCAATTTGAGCAACAATCATGGCACAATTGTTGGTAATGGCAACTCGATTCCAATTCGTGATTACGGTCATAAAACTGTCTCCCCACATCAACCTCTTGTCTTGAAAAATGCCCTTCATGCCCCTAACTTAATGAAAAATTTGGTGTATGTTCGTAAATTCACCACTGATAATTGGGTTTCTGTTGATTTTAATCCTTTTGGGTTTTTTGTGAAGGATTTCAAGACGGGGATACCTCTCATGAGATGTGATAGTAGGGGAGATCTTTATCCTATCATGCCCGCATCCAGTCTCTCGAGTCAAGCCTTGTCATCTACTTTTGCAGCTCTAACTCCTTCCTTGTGGCATGCACGTTTGGGTCACCCTGGGTCTTTCATTATTTCTTTCTTGCGTAACAATAAATTTATTTCTTGTAAGGGTACGCATCGTACTCTAATTTGTCAATCATGTCCTTTAGGAAAACATGTTAGATTACCATTTGTAGCCTCTACTTCTCGTACGTTAATGCCATTTGATATTATTCATAGCTATTTTTAGACATCTCCATTTTAAGTTCTGTGGGCCATCGTTATTATGTTCTATTTTTGGATGATTATTCTAATTTTTGTGGACCTTTCCGTTAGCGAAAAAATATCAAGTTTTTTCCACTTTCTTAAAATTTTGAGTATTCATCCGTACCCAATTCGATCGGGAAATCAAAAATATTCAATGTGATAATGACAAAGAATATGATAATGGGTTGTTTCGGGAATTTTGTGAAAATAATGGCATCATTTTTCGTTTCTCTTGTCCTCATACGTCCTCAAAAAATGGGAAAGCCGAACGAAAAAATTGTACCATTAATAATATTGTCCGAACCTTATTGGTCCATGCTTCCGTACCCCCCTTCATTTTGGAATCACGCTCTACAAATGGCTACGTATCTTCTTAACATACTTCCTACTAAAGGTTTGACATATTCATCCCCTCTTCAATGTATATATAATAAGACTCATTCGTATTCACATCTTAGGGACTTTGGGTGCTTATGTTATCCGCTATTTCCGTCAACTACAATTAACAAACTTCAAACCCGTTCTACCCCTTATGTATTTTTGGGTTATCCATCCAATCATCGTGGTTACAAATATTTTGATTTATCGTCTAATAAAATCATAATTAGTCGCCATGTTATTTTTTATTAATCCCAATTTCCGTTTGCTAAGGTAATTAGTCCCGTGCCTAGTTCGTATAATTTTTTAGATGACTATGTCTCCCCATATATTATTCAACATTTATCGGACTTCTCCCGCACCCAAAATCTGCCAGTGGGCCCACTGCCCGCTGGACCTCCTACACCGTCAACTCTACCTAGTGGGCTAGTCCCCTAAGTCTCGGGTCCAGCAACTAGGTTGACTGTCCAGTCCAGTTCTGCACCTGCTACTGTTTCCAGTCCCGATCCATCATCCCATGTTGGGCCAGCAGGCCCACTGCCTGCTGGTCAGTCCGTCACCCATCCGAATTTTCCCCAAAATCCACACAATTCTCCCCCGAGTCACATACCGGTCACTCATAGTCAACGGAGTATTTTTTAACCAAAAATACTTTTTAATCTAAATTCTAATATTCTTAAATCCGCCCTTCCCCGTAACCCAGTGTCAACGTTAAATGACCCGAATAGGAAATTGGCTATGAACGACGAATATGATTCTCTTATTGCAAATAAGACGTGGGAGTTGGTGCCCCATCCTTCTGGTGTTAATATTATTCGGTCTATGTGGCTTTTTACTCATAAAGATAATTCTGATGGATCTATTGCGAGTCATAAGGCTCATATTGTAGGTGATGGTAAAACTCAATAGGTTGGCGTGGATTGTGGTGAGACATTTAGTCCGATGGTCAAATCGGCTACCATTCGCACTGTTCTCAATTTGGCTCTTTCGAAGGCATGGCACATTCATCAGTTGGATGTGAAGAATGCTTTCTTACATAGTGATCTTAAGGATATCATTTACATGCATCAGCCCTTGGGTTTTCGAGACCCCAAATATCCTCCATGCTTGGTATGAGAGGTTTGTGTTCTATGTTTCGTCTATTGGGTTTACTCACAGCATGTCTGATAATTCATTGTTCATATATCATCGTGGTACTTCCCTGGCTTATATTCTATTATATGTGGATGATATTATCTTGACTACCTTTTAATGCTTTGCGAAAGTCTATCATGACTATGCTCAGTTCTGAGTTTGCAATGAAAGACTTTGGGCCCTTGAGTTACTTATTGGGGATTGCTGCCACTCGTCATGTAGGTGGGTATTCTTGTCACAATGAAAGTATGCAGCTGAGATCATAGAGCGAGCTAGTATGTCCTCGTACAAGTCTACTTCCACTCCAGTTGATACTAAACCCAAGTTGGGTGCTGCGGCTGGTTCACCTTACGAGGATCCGACCCACTATCGCAGCCTTGCAGGGGCTCTTCAGGAACTTACTTTCACGAGGCCAGCTATTACGTATGTTGTACAACAGGTGTGTTTGTTTATGCATGATCCCAAGCTCAAACGCATTATTCGATACATCTATGGGACACTTGACTATGGCTTACATTTATATCCTTCATCGACGTCTACACTTGTCTCGTGTACAGATGTTGATTGGGGTGATTGTCCAGTTACTAGATTTTACACGTCTGATTATTGCATGTTTCTTGGTGATAACTTGGTCTCATGGTCTGCCAAACGACATGCTACCTTATCCCGCTCCAGTGTAGAGGCCGAGTATCGAGGGGTAGCCAATGTGGTTTCTGAATCATGTTGGTTACGTAATCTTCTCTTGGAGCTTCACTTTCCCATTCAGAAAGCTACCTTGGTATATTGTGATAATATTAATGTTGTATATCTTTCGAGGAATCCAGTTCAACACCAGCGCACTAAACATATTGAGATAGATATCTATTTTGTTCGTGAAAAGGTAGCTCGTGGACAAGTATATGTCTTACATGTCCCTTCCATGTACCAAATTGCAGACATCTTCACTAAGGGTCTTTCCTCGGTCCTATTTGAATATTTTAGGGACGTCTCAGCGTACGAAGATCTCCCACTATGAATGTGGGGGTGTGAAAATATACAAGGGTATACACGGTATACACATACCTTATGTATACCGTGTATATCACGAAATCCCATAACAAGTGGGAAATCGTGATATACACGGTATACACCACTGTGTATATCCTTTTTATGGTAACATATTATTTGTATATTTTGTATATAATTAGCATTGTACACTTACCATAATTGTAGGATTCTTGTACAACTAGAATAGAGTAGAATAAGAATAGGATTTTCCATATTATGGAAATTGTAAATTGTATATATACTCTTTCATTAATGAAAATCATCAAGGGATTATTTCTTTCAGATATGATAAAGCGAAAAAAACAACCAAACAGTATCATGTCGTAACTCTGACTCTGCTACAAGTATCTAATCATGTAAAAGTAAAATATAAGTCTCTCACGATCAATTATTAGACACTTGAAGCTAGACAATCTAGATCATGATTTCTCACTCACACGAACTAAATGATTTAATTCACATAACTTGTGCTTTAATAAAAAGCAAGCAAACATGGAGTTAAGCCTTACTTGCCTAATCTACGCTAGTCAAAAGGTTACTTGAATCACCAAAATCCAACTAAACGATCTCTATTGGTCTCAGTCTATTCAAAATTTATCAATAAGGGATCCCAATTAGTCTAGAATAACCATTTTCATAATTTTAGAACGTTTCAGGGTCAAAGTTAACTTTTGGTCAACTAAAACTTAGCCCTCGGGTCAACGGTCTAGATTTTGAAATTGAAATTTTGGACGTGTTATCCATAAGCTAAGAAACTCCCTGCAATAATTAAAATCTGATTTTGATATCAATTCTAACTAAATTTAAGGATTTCCTATTTTTGGGATTAGGGCTAAATTGGTCACTTCATTCCCTAATTTCTAAATTCTCCCATGGATCAAATCCGATGAAATTGAATTATATTAACCAAGTAGTGTTAGGAATTCATACCTTAATTTTAGGTTGAAATTTCACGTTTTGATCTCTCAAATTGCGAGCCAAAATCACCTCAAAAATCAAAAAATTGCGGATGAACAACTTTGAATTTTGAATAAAAATGATATTTTTAGGATATAGGGCCGTTGTCGTGATCACATATCCACCTGTCGCGGTAATGGGACCACCCTCTACTAACCCTTCGCAATTGTAGTCACTCTTCTCGTGACCACGGAAGAGAGTTGACTGGACTATGACATGGCCAAGCCTTTGCGATCGTAGTTGTCCCTCATGCGGTTGTGAAGCACACCTCGCTAGTGCATCATCACTGGTGCTTACACAATCGCCTAAGAGGCACCAGAACCCGTAAAAATCTGCCAACACCAATTCACATCATAAGGTGTCGAATCAACCTTGAGCCCCTTCGGTCCAAACTCCAATATGCCAAAAAGTTTAAAAACACATTATAGATCTATGTGAAGTCTCAAAACACCCAACGACACACTAATACTCAACAAGAGAGGTTGGGTTTCTAAATTTGGCTGAAGCCTTTCAAAATAAGATTGTGTTAAAGAATCTTTTCGAGCCCTTCGAGTTTCAACCCAGACTATTGATGTTAGGTGTATTTATACGTTTTTTCATCATACTTTACACATGTTTCTACCTTTTTTGAGAGCTAAATGCATTAAATACACCTAATATTTATTGACTTTGCGATGTCAAGCTAATATGTGCGTTATTATTGAATCTAGGCACTTTATGTTGAAAATGCTTCATTTCGAAGAAGAATAGGAGATCAAAAAGAGTTCAGTTGACGTGTTCTCGAGCTAATGAATAAATTTGGAGCTAAAATAGATACTTTGGTACTTTGAAGTTTGAGAAGAAGTCCAAGAAATTCATTCGGAATCAAGATCAGAGTTGGAGGACCGAAAATTTGAAGTTCTGGAATTTTGGCCTGGCGGGGCGTCCAACGTTGGACTTAGAGCCACGCGCTAGGCTTAATTTTCAGGAATTTTTTCTATTTCGTATTTTTAAGGGTATTAATGTCCGGACTTGTTTCTACATGTTATAAATACATTATAACTCGGTTTTGAGAAGGGAGTTGATAACTTTTGACCTAGGGAGAATTTGGAGCTGCCTTGGAGGCCGAAGATTATTTAGTTTTACTTTTTCTTCTCCTTACTACTAGTTTTTATGTTTCTTTGTATGAATTGTTATTTTTCATCCATGTCTATGTGGAGCTAAACTTCGCGTTCTAGGGTTGTGGTAAACCATGAATATTGATGTTTGATGATTATTTATATCTTAATACAAGTTATTGATTTTGAGTATTTCTTTAATTCTTTGCATAATTGCTTGATTGTTTGGCCAACAGTTAGGTTCTATCGACTATCTAATATACATGCTTGGGAAAGATGTTAGATTAGAGAAGGGTTAAAGAGAGCGTGATCAGATTATCTCTAAAGTAGGCTAGGATTTGTGGCTAGGATTGGAATATACCTAGACACCGCGTTTAATAAATATCGTGCACGAATTGTGTTCTTAATATGTCTATTCCATAGGAATATAGGCGGCGAACTGTTTTGAATAGATGAGTAGTAGTTCGGGAGAATATTGAGAGTTAATAGTTCAGTTAATTAGCAATCGTTGATAATTCGGATTAAGGAGAAATAGTTTGATAGCTCAATAGGATTGGTGAACCAATCGCAACCCAAGAACATTCATATCATTGATAACATAAAAATCCGCTCTTTCTTAGTTAAAGTTCATTACTTATTTTCTTTTATTCTTAGATAGTTTATAATTAAAACTTGTTAATGTTGGATTTGGTGTTGTGACATTTGACCCAACATATCTCCTCAAGTATTGATATGAATGTGTAAGTATGTTGGGACAAATGTTGCACAACATTCGGACCAACATTTTCTGAACAGATTTTGCCTTACTTCACGCGATGCAGTAATATTTGTGTAAATATTACAATGAGGTAAAAACGACTTGGCAAGGTAAAAACGGGCTAGTAAAAAATGAGTGAGGACTAAGTCAAAAGTTGTTGCTTATCGTGAGGATCAAGCGAAAGCAGTTGAGATTATTACTCCATAATATTCTCCAACCAATCCCACTAGCAGTCCACCTTTCTCTCAACTTCCACAACTGATCGATGAGCTTTTCAAGGAATACTTTCTACTATAAATAGAGAGGCTACTACAGAGTATCGATATCCAGAAACAGAAAGTAAAAATATCAAGAGAGCTCTCGGGAATTCATCTCAGAAATCTGGATCACCGGTGTTGCCTGAGTGTGTTGACAACATTTTGTCCAACATTACAATTTTTGTTTAGATTCTAGATTAGTTTTGTATGGAACGATTTTAATGATACGTTGTCTATGTCTACTTAGTTAGATTTTTCAGGCAGAAGTCATCTACGACTTCAACTTTTAATTCCTTTCCGTTTTATCTTGTAAATCTGTAAAGAAAGGAATTTGTTTATTTGTATATAATATATATACAATACATTTGGTCATTGACCATCATAAGTTATATTATATATATATATATAACTTACAAAAAATTAAAACCTTTTTGTTCTTTAAATTTCCGCTGCATTTACTCTTCAAAGTTTCATATTTTGCTAAAGTGTTGTAACTGGTGTCGGACGACATAATTTCCGACATTCAAAAATAGAATTGGCATTCGAGTTTATTTCCATTTTATTTTTATTGTTCCATAGTCCCCTTTCAAGTGGTATCAGAGCCGACACTTAACATAATAAGTGTTTGGTACCGTTGTCATAAGCTATGTATCCGGCAAATCCAACTATTGGGAGGCTTCCTGTTTTAGATGGATCAAATTATGCCTATTGGAAGATTCGCCTACATTCTCATATCAAATCAATTGATGTTAGGGCATGGAGATCTATAACCAATGGGTATGTTTTTTCAATATTGTCATTGGATGAGGAAGGTGACATTCTTATTAAACTTGAATTCAAATGGACAACTGAAGAAATCAATAATTCTAGCTTTAACGAAAAAGCCTTAACAGTAATTTTTGGATGGGTTGATATGTATATGTTCAAACTTATTCAAAACTGCCAGACGGCTAAGGATGCATGGAATACTTTACAAATTCATTGTGAAGGTATCTCAAGTGTTCGGTGAACAAAGCTACGCATGCTCATGAGTAAATATAAATGTTTAAGGATGGAAGAAGCAGATGATATTAAATCTTATTTTGAAAAGTTGATTGATATCTCAAATTAATGTCAAGTGCTTGGTGAACCATTAACCAACACTCAAGTTGTTGAAAAGGCTCTCTGTTCTCTTCCTGAAAAGTTCAATTTAAAGATTTGTGCTATTGAAGAAGCTCACAATCTTGCTACAATGGACCTTCATACCTTGATGAGCATTCTCAAAACTTCTGAGATGAACATTGAGAATCAAAAGGAATTGTATAAAATCAAGAATGTGGCACTTCAAGTTCAATCCTCGAAGAGTCAAATCGAAGAGGAGGATGAGAATCTTGAAGAAATTGGTGATGGTGCAAATGTTGCCTTACTAACTCGATGATACAATTCGATGGTGAGGAAGTTCACAATGAGAGAAATCAATCTAAATCTAAAGAGCACAAAAACCAAGTCTTCAACCAAAAGCCTGCTAGATTCCTTCCAAATGTGCAAAAAGGAAATCAACTAAGAAGAACTAACTCAGATTGTACCAAATTTGATCCCAAATAACTTGAGTACGTGCAGTGTCATGCATGCTCGGGTTGGGGTCACTATGCTAACGAATGTGCAAACACTCATAGAAAATTTGGTAAGAACCTATGGGTTTCTCTTAGTGATGATAAAGGAGAAGAGGAAGGAGATCATAAAATTGAAACACAAGCAATTCTGGCTACTGTTTTCAAACATTCTCTATCGGATAATGAAGATGTCGTATACAATGTTGTCTCAGATGCCACGACATTTGCTCCAACATCAGCAACGACATCAACATCCGAACGGTATGAATTCTTTAACTACTCTTATGTTAATTGCTTTAGTGGTTCTATTTCTGTTAGTGATGTTGATTGTATGGATCAAGTTGAATGCAAAGATGATATGATTAATGAATTACAAAGTATTTGTAAAGCCTTAATCATAGAATCCAAGCAACTTGAAAAAAAATGTAAAAGCTTTAACTCGTGAGAATTTAGTATTAAAAAACACTATAACCCAACTTGAGGTTGCACTTACCAAAAATGATATTGAATTTGGTAAGATCCATGCAAAATTGGATTTAGCTGAAGCAATCCTCCGTAAGCTCAACACGGGGATTTCAAAATTGAATGAGATACTCAACTTTAGTAAACCTTCACATGCAGGAATTGAGTACGAAAACTCACTTAAAAACATATGTTCTAATATCTTTGATGAAAATGAGAAAATATGCTTTGTAAAAGAAAAAAAGTTGAATAATAAGTTCTCATTTATGTCAAAGAATATAAAGTTTGTGTGTCATCATTGTAACTCCCCTGAACACTTAAAATCATATTGTTTCAAACTTCAAAATTCTGTGAGCAAATTGTTGCTTAAAATGTTGTCCAACATTCCGGATAGCAATCGAAGCAATATTTCTGAGCCAAAAGGTAAAAAAAATATTTTAAGAGAGTTTGGGTTCCTAAAAAGGATGTAACATGTAATGTTGCTGTAACTACATAAAGAACTAACATTTCAGGTTCTTGGTACTTTGATAATTGATGTTCTCGCCACATGACAAGTACAAAAGGTTTTCTAAAGAACTATGAGTCATTCAATGGAGGAAACATGACTTATGGAGGTGGCAGTAAAAGAAAAATAATTGGAAAATGGATCTTGGATGTTCCTGGATTTCCAGCCTTAAGAAATGTCTTACACGTTCAGGGCTTAATGGCTAATTTAATTAGTATTAGTCAACTGTGCGATGAAGATCTTGAGGTAAAATTTAATAAGAATGCCTGTAAAGTTACGAATGAAGCAAATATATGTGTCATGACAGGTACAAGAACATGTGACAATTGCTATCTTGTTTTAAGATAAGAAACATGCAATAATGCTAAGGTCGATGACACAACACTACGGCATCAAAAGTTGGGGAATGTCAACTACCGCAATTTAGAAAATTTTGTCTCATATGAAACAGTTAGAGGCATACCTAAACTTAGTCATAAAGGTAAAACTATCTGTGAAGATTGTTTGAAAGGTAAGCAAACCCGTGTCTCTCATAATGTTGTCCAACACGACGGACAACATTCAAGTACGTCTCACTGTTTTCAATTGCTACATATGGATTTAATGGGTCCAATTGAAGTAGACAGTATATGAGGCATGAGGTATTCCTTTGTGATAGTAGATGATTTTTCTATATATCCTTGGATATATTTTTTGAAAGAAAAATCACAAACGTTTGACATGTTTAAAATCTTGCACTCTAGAATTCAAAATTTATTCTATTATCCCATTTTTCGGATTAGATCCGACCATGGAAAAGAATTTGAAAATAGTTCATTCACAAATTTTTGTGAGAAAAAGGGAATTTTCCATGAGTTTTCTGCCCCCAAAACTCCTCAACAGAATGGGGTTGTAGAACGGAAGAATAGGACATTGCAAGAAATGGTTAGAGTGATGCTTAGTTCTAAAAATTTGTAAAAATGTTAATGGGTAGAAGCCTTGAATACTGCTAATCACATCGCTAATAGAGTCTACTTGAGGTCAGGAACAAAGATGACACCCTATGAGATTATAAATGGAAAGTAACCAAACTTGCGTTACTTTCATTTTTTTGGTGTATTTGTTATATTTTAAATGACATGGATTATTTGGAAAAATTTGACTCTAAGAGTGATAAAGGAATTTTTGTTGGCTATTCACAACATAGTCATGCTTGTCTAGTATACAATCTGAGATCCAGAACTGTACAAGAGTCTGTAAATATTATCTTTGATGATCTTTCTGATGTTTCAGGAAAAACTATTGAAAATAACATTATAGATACAGTGGAAAGTCCATAGAGTGTAGAAGAATCGAATGTTCCCACAAATGTTGCCACACCTGAAGCAACATCTGAAACAACAATATAGACCACAAAGGCCGCAGATGGGGAGTCAAGTGTTGAATTGTTAGTCCAAGTTCGTAGGGACCCCTCATCAAGGATTAGGAAGAATCATCCAATGGGCCAAGTGATAGGGGGAGTTTTTTTAAATTAGAACAAGAGGAAAAGAACCACTCAACTATAGAGAAATGGTAAGATATGTGTATATGTCAACCATATACCAAGAGGTTAGTCTTTCTTGTTTTATATCTACATTAGAACCAAAGAATGTTGTAGAAGCACTTAAAGATAATTTCTAGATACAAGCAATGCAAGAAGAGCTTGAATAATTTTCTCGAAATGAAGTCTGGAACTTAGTTCCACGTCCAAATAATACAAATGTAATTGGAACTAAGTGAATTTTTAAAAATAAATCAGATGAATTAGGAACAGTTGTTAAAAACAAAGCATGTCTAGTTGCACAAGGTTATACTCAAGTTGAAGGAATTGATTTTGATGAAACCTTCGCACCTGTAGCTAGAATCGAATCAATTAGACTTTTACTGGTTATTGCTTGTTGTCTGAAAATTACTTTACACCAAATGGATGTAAAATGTGCTTTCTTAAATGGTTATCTAGACAATGAGGTATATGTTGAATAACCAAAAGGATTTGAAGATCCTTACCATCCACACTATGTGTACAGGCTTAAAAATGCCTTGTATGGGTTGAAACAAGCCCCTCGTGCATCGTATGGTCGTTTAACTAACTTTCTTCTTGAATTTTGTTTTAACCGTGGCGAAGCTGATCATACTTTGTTTATTAAACGACACGGTGTAGATATTATAATTGCTCAAATCTATGTGGACGACATAGTCTTTGGATTGACTTCACAGTCGTACCTAAACTCATTTGTTGAAGCTATATCATCGACATTTGAAATGAGCATGATTGGAGAATTAACTTTTTTCTTAGGCTTACAGATAAAGCAAAGTGAAGATGGAATTTTCATCTCACAGAGTAAATATGCCAAGAATCTAGTCAAAATATTTGGTTTGAAGAATGCTAAACAGATTAAAACACCAATGGGTTCATCGCGGAAGGTATGTAAGGATAATGTTGGTGAAAATGTCGATCCAACATTATACGATCTATGTAAGGTAGCCTTCTTTATCTTACTGCTAGTTGCCCAGATATTATGTTTAGTGTTTGTGTTTGTGCATATTTTCAAGCCTGTCCCAAAATGTCCCACTTAAATGCCATGAAATGTATTATTCGATATGTTGCTAGCACATGTGATTTGGGAATCTGGTATTCCAAAGACGCTAATCCTAACTTAATAGGATTTAGTGACTCGGATTGGGCTGGAGATGTGGATGATAGAAAAAGTACAAATGGAGGATGTTTTTATCTTGGAAATAACCTTGTTTCATGGTATAGTCGTAAACAAAATTGTGTCTCACTTTCAACTGCTGAATCTGAATATGTAGCAGCTGGAAGTTGTTGCTCTCAATTAATATGGCTACACACATGTTAGACGACTATGGATTTACTAGCAACATTTTGATTTTGTACTGTGATAACTTGAGTGGTATAAATATTTTCAAAAATCCAGTTCAACACTCACGTACAAAATATATTGATATTAGACATCACTTTTTAAGAGATTTAGTTGAAAAACAACTAGTTCAAATTGAACATGTTGACACTCTTCATCAACTAGCTGATATTTTTACAAAAGCTTTGGACCATGAGAGATTTTCTAGTTTAAAGAAATCTCTTAATCTTTGTAATCTCTAAAAAAGCATTTTTGGTGAATGTCGGTAGAAATGTTATCTAACATTTCAGGTGACATTTACCTATGTTATATCACTAACTAATTATTTTTGTTGTATGGTGCATAACTTTTGGTCACACAAGCATGATCCTTCAATAAGAATATGTTATCAAAGTGATACCGTTCTCTACAATGATATATATATATATATATATATATATATATATATCATAAAAAGGGAGTATCAAAATAAGGCAAAGACTTTACAAATATTTGGCAACTATGAAAAAAAAGGGCAAAGCCCGTGAAAAGATACCGTTCATATTCTATAGGAGTATCGAGTGCTTCAAAAGAGATTTGAGAATACCATAAAAGTATTCTTATTTTTGACACAAAAAATTCTTTTATATGTGTTATATGATTAGGCCAAAGACACGATGGTAAAATATTACATTGGTCCAATGGTCAAACTCATAAAGTGCATATAAAACGTGTCTTGTTTTGTTGCCAAATCTGAAAATTCTTGTGGGATCAAAATATGTGTGTCGTCCAAAATGTTCTAACATTGTTGTTGACATTTTCAGAATGTGATATGTGTTGTGATGTTATTCTTATCTGATTTTTGAAATATCAAATTTTACTCCCAATTATATGCCTTGTTTAATGGATTTTCAGAATTTAAAATGATAAGATTAAATTCTATTCCTACCATGATGTTTATCACAATATTTTATGTGTAAGTTATTGTGTAAAATTGAAAACCTAAAAATAAGAGATTGTTTTTGCTAAGAAAAGGTTTGTCGTGTATATAAACATTCCTCTCATTTGCTATTATTTATCATTTCCGATTTCCATAAAAAACAAAAAAAAAGGAAAATCACATCGGGTATACATCTACCTACCTAACTGATGTAATCACCAAACCAAACTCCAATATATATCAGAAACCCTAACTTCTAAAAACCCTCTCCCAAATTTTCACCAATGGAAACATCACCAATGTCAGAACAAATGTCATCCAACATCCACTCCAACACTCCAATGAGCAAAAGCCCTCTAATGAATACGGAGCCTTCCGAACACAATGATCCCCAGCAAACAGAATAGCCATCCTCTTCCTCCAATCTCCTAGAAAACCCATGTACAACAATAATGTTTAAAGGTTTTGATGAACCTTTAGTTATTAGCTATCCTGGAGATGATAATAATCCTATAGATGTTGATGAAACTGCTGATTTTTCATCTTTGGGTAAAAGGCCAAGGTCCTCTACCTTCCTTACTCGTCGATCGAGTAGAGTTTTTGAGAAAACAGTCCAAGAAGGACAGAGTAACAAAAGATCTAGTTATGGAACATTTATACCCTTTTACTCAAGCAGTGCAAGTGAATATACAAACTGTGTGCTTACAACAGAGGAGAGTGAAGAAGAACCATTTGCTTCAGGGCAGCCAAATGTGTCTCACGAAAGGGAAATCCCAGATGACACTCCTTTAAAACAATTCTTTCGAAAGGGAGTTCCCAGACCTGCAAAGTCGAGTATTGCTCCAAATGTTGTCACTGATGCCACAACATCGCAGGCTACATTTCAGCCAATATCTGCAGAGACACATACAACAAGATCCTCCATCAGTATCGAATCCACCGATTCAGACTTTGAGGTATCTGCTTACTCAGATAAATTATATTCTAAAACTAACTATGATATGTGGAACTGTTACAAGAATAGAGTAATCAGGCCTGAGAAAGTAATTGATATTGTCTCTTGTACTGAATATAGACTAGTAGAATTCTTAAAGGACATACATCTCCTTGGATCTGTCACTGAAAAAGGATTGTATGTTGATAATGTAGTAAGGTTGTTTTATGCTAATCTGAGCCCTGTTATATAGAAGACCTCCTCGAAGAAATTTGGGAAGGTATATCTCTACATGAAGGTCTATCTGTTTAAGCCCTCTATTATAAATCAATGTATGGGACTAGATGCTTGAGATAATGTTAGAGAAGCAGAACATGCCATAGACAATAGCGATGAAGTGATTGAATATCTCACTGGAGGTATGATGAAGAAGTGGACCCCTAGATGTCCAGCTTCCAAACTAACAACCATGTTTTCCACCCTCCACAAAATTGCTATTCACAATTGGCTTCCTTCAATAAATGAGTCAATTGTGACATATGAATAAGTCACCTTGTTGTATAAAATTGGGAATGGTTTGAAAGATGATTTGAGAAAATGATATTTCATCAAATTGCCAACTTGACTGAGAAAGAATCAACTTCAATCCTTCATTTTCCCTCTATGATCTACAAAGTATTAATCACTCAAGGCTTTGAGCCTAAGAGAGAAGACACTTTAGGGAAAGCTCCTGAGCTTTACACTGTAAACAAAGCAATTTTGAAGAACAAGGACAGAGTCATCGACTTGCCTTGGAAGGACGCTGAAAGTGAAAATGTTGCCAGAAATGTCACCAACATTCTAGGCAACACTGGTCCAGGACATTCTACACTGTCTACAGAATGTCTTGTGGAACAAATTAGAAAAATCAACCAACAGATTTCTGAGGTTGATGCTGCAAGAAATGTCTTGATACAAACTAGAGACCATTTCATGATGCTACTTTCTTCACAAAAAGGGGGAGATGATGCTGATGCAGGGGGAGGAAGCTAAAGGCTGCTATGATGCTGATGCAGGGGGAAAAAGCTAAAGGCTGTTGTGCAGAGGACGTTGAAGTTGTTATGCAGGAATAAAAAGCTGTTGGAAGCTGCTGCTGTTGTATGATGAGCAAAGAGAGAGTTGTTGTTGTTGTCGGTGTTGTATGAGGATCTTTAGTCGATTGATATTGATGTTTGTTGACAATGAATATTTCTATTTGTGGTTTGTATATATTGGATGATTTGTGATATGTGTGCTTATATTTTTTTTTCTTTTCTAATCCTATAAATCGGTATACACATGTCTGCTTGTATGCTATCACATGTTAAGGGGAAGCATGACCTTGAAAGTATTGATCACAAATGTCAGACAACATTTGTGACAACATCCTAAGTCAATTTTACATTTTAATGAGTTTTGTGAAGAAAGGCAAAAAAGGGTAGATTGTTAATATTGGATTTGGTGTTGTGACATTTGACCCAACATATCTCCTCAAGTATTGATATGAATGTGTAAGTATGTTGGCACAAATGTTGCACAACATTCGGACCAACATTTTCTGAACACATTTTGCTTTACTTCACGCGATGCAGTAATATTTGTGTAAATATTACAATGAGGTAAGAATGACTTGACAAGGTAAAAAGGAGCTGGTAAAAACCGAGTGAGGACTAAGTCAAAAGTTGTTGCTTGTCGTGAGGATCAAGCCAAAGCGGTTGAGATTATTACTCCTTAATCTTCTCCAACCACTCTCACCAGCAATCCACATTTCCCTTAACTTCCACAAATGATCGATGAGCTTTTCAAGGAAGTCTTTCTACTATAAATAGAGAGGCTACTACAGAGTATCGATATCCATAAACAGAAAGTAAAAATACCAAGAGAGCTCTCGGGAATTCATCTCAGAAATCTGGATCATCATTGTTGCCTGAGTGTGTTGACAACATTCTATCCAACATTACAATTTCTATTTAGATTCTATATTATTCTGTATGGAACGATTTTAATGAGAGGTTGTCTATGTCTACTTAGTTGGATTTTTAAGGCAGAAGTCATCTGCGACTTCAACTTTTAATTCCTTTCCATTTTATCTTGTAAATTTGTAAAGAAAGAAATTTGTTTATTTGTATATAATATATATACAATACATTTGGTCATTGACCATCATATGTTATATCTTATATATATAACTTATGAAAATTTAAAATCTTTGTGTTCTTTAAATTTGCGCTGCATTTACTCTTCAAAGTTTCCTGTTTTGCTAAAGTGTTGTCACTGGTGTCGGACGACATAATTTCCGTCATTCTAAAAAAGAATTGGCATTCTAATTTATTTCATTTTGGTTTTTATTGTTCCATAGCCCCCCCCCCCCCCCCCTTCAAAACCTTTGTATATCATCATCTCTTGTTAAGATAATTAGAATCGTTTGATTTAGTAAATAGTTAATCACAAGTCTCTATGTGTTCGACATTCGATTTCTAAAATCGCTATATTACTTATACTTGCGTGTGCGTTTGGAAGCAACAACTATCTCACTGTTCAAAAACACGATACAAAGCTAACTGAAGCATCAAATTACTGAAAAGAGTACTCTTGCTCAAAAAGGGGGTTCGGGTTGTTACACAAGTGCTGCTAACTTCTGTCAGAGATCGCGGGAGTCCAAAAAACAAGTATAAGCAGTTCTTGAATGATAAAACCAAAATAACATGCTTTCTTTAGGATTCTCATCAAAATAATCTCAAAACAAAAATAATTCTTGCTCATGTAATTTGAAATCTTACAATAAAGAACTATACCTTGTTGTATTGTCCGATACAAAATCATTTTAAGATGCTAACTAAAAGATTTCAAGGTGTTATGAAGAGGATTGTTAGAAATAGTGAGGCTGTTTTGTGCCAGGAAGAATTATAACAGATAGTTAATATAATGATCTGGCCACTAAAACTTGGAGAATGCTATCCAGTCTATTGGGTGTCAACTTCAGCAATTACAACATAAACAACACTTTACATACTTGGTGGAATCACAATCCAAAAATGCTCTTCATAGAATATACTTGAATATCACCCAAGTATTGTATGTTGGGAGATTTGGAAAGCTAGATGTGCCAAAAGTTTGGCATAAGACAATTTCTATGAGCAGAGTTTGGCATCAAACTTTATTCCAAGTCATTGGCAAGAAATTCAGCTACCTGGATACTAGATGTAGATGGAATTAGGACAAAATCAGTAGGATTATCATGAAATATAAGACTAGGCTAACTAGTAAAATGGTTTGCTGGAAACTCACAGTTTCTCCAATCAAACCTCTCTATAACAGCATCCGCAGACACCTTTCTATAACAGTTAAGTTTTTTTAGAACCGATTTTTTAGCTATAACAACAACAACCAACTTTATAACAGTATACTCTTTGTAAAATTACCCCTATTTAACAGCTATTTTTTTTGGTAATATAATAATTAGTCATCTTTATAAAAGTACAATATCTATGATTACCAATAATAAGTGTAGAAATCTTGATCAAATATTTAATTTGATACTTTAATATACTATATTTATGCCAGAATATTACATGTGAATACATATTTGTAATTTAAAAATATCATTGTCTTCTATTTTTATTTATAAATAACTTTCAAAAAGGAAAACAATGTGAATAAGGAGTACGAAGCATATTCTTTAGAGCAAGCAAAGAGACAATTTTTTTATTCAAGTGTTATATCACCACTAAGATATTGGAATCTATGAAATAAGCTATAATTATAAATTTCTTCTATCAATCTTGAATGAATTTAATTTTCAAGTAGATTTAAAGTGTGTGCATTAGAGCTTAAAACTTTATACATTCAGTTATAAATTTATTAAAGTTGTATTAACTTTCTTTAATGTTTAGTTAGTGAAGTATGCATATCTTTGAGATTTAAAATTTAAATAATTCTGTTATTTTTATAACATTAAAAAATAAAAAAAATATAAGATTTTATGCATATTTTTTGTCTATAACAGTCAACTATTATTTAAACGTCAAATGTCGTTATAGGTATATAAGAACCATCAATTCTCTATAACAACCAAAAAATTGTGAAACCAACAATACTGTTATAGAGTGATTTGACTGTATTTCTTCGTATGGATAAGAGCTATATGGCTAGTAAGGAAAAGGCAGGTGCTGGAGCAGTTGTTAGAAGAGAAAATGGTGAAATGGTTATGGTTATGGACCTCAACTAACAATTTTAATGAGGTACATGCTATTGGGGTCAACTGGTGCACTGAAAAGCAAATATCCAACTTCAACTTAATGCTTAACTCCGTGATCCTGGTTAGGGGGGCAAAATTGACCATCCAAATGACCCACTCAACCCGTCCAAGGTTTCATGGGTTTGGACAAGAGTGATTTTGATAATGGGTTGGTTTGGCCTAGTCTAAGTTGACCCATCTTAAATCTACATTCCAAATAAACTCATGATGATGTCCAAACTTTACCCATGAAAATGTTCAATCTTAACGATTAGAGCCCCACTCTAGATTAAGATTTTTGTTTATAAATAATTATTTTAAAAATTTCTTTATTATTCCGGAACAATAAAAATACACCAACGCACCCCAACCACCCACCACACTATCCATCCACCCTACACCAACCCCCACCCAAGCACTGAACCACCCTCACATCTTTGCCCCTACCTTGCCTACTCCACCCCTACCCACCTCTACCCCACCTACACCCCCACCTCCCGCCTTACCCCATTCTCAACTTTCTATTTTTTTTTTACTTTTATAAATAATTTATAAAAAATATGAATTTTTTTCTTACCTCCCCCTCTTCAAATTTCTATTTCATATTATTTTTTATTTTTATAAAAAATATGAATTTTTTTATTACCTCCCCCCTACCGCCCTAACCTCCACCTACCCCTCCACCCCCACCCACCCCCACCCCATCCTCAAATTGCTATTTCATATTTTTTGTTACTTTTATAAAAAAAAAAATTAAAAATATGAATTTTTCTCTTACCTCCCCCTACCCCCTCCACCCCCACCCCATGCCCTACCCACATCCTCAAATTTCAATTTCATATTCTTTTTACTTTTATAAAAAAATTATAAAAAATATGATTTTTTTTACCTACCCCACCCCCCACCCCATGCCCTACCCTCATCTTCAAATTTCTATTTCATATTTTTTTTTTTATATAAAAAAATTATTTAAAATATAAAAAAATCGTACCCTATCACCCACCACCACCACCCCACTACCCCCTCCCTCCCACCCCACCCATAAATTTTCTATTTTATATATTTATTTTACTTTTATAAACTTTTTATAAAAAATGAAAAAAAATTGCTTACCTCATCCCCACCGGAAATTTTTACTTTATATATTTATTTTACTTATATAGTTCTTTTATAAAAAATGAGAAACTTTTCTTACCCCACAACCCAGCCCCTCCGCCCCACTACCCTACCCTCCCATACATTATTTTATATATTTATTTTTCTTTTATAAAAATAAAAAATTCTTTAAAATATTATTCTTATTTTAAAAATAAAGATATGGAAAAATCAAATATCATATAAAATAATATCATAGAAGGTAAGTTGAAAATTTGTAAAAGTAATGGGTCAAGTTGGGCAAGTTGGGTTATGACTCATCATTTAGCCCGTCTTGACCCACTCAAGTTAGCCCATGTAAGCTTTGGATGGGTTGGGCATTGGCTCATCTATTGATTCAGTCCATCTTGACCCACACAACTTCAGCCCAAACGACCCATATGTCACCCTAATCCTGGTTTAGAACGAATTCAATAATTTTCGGGCGACTAGATTAGGGCATAGTAAATTTTTATTGATCAATTAAATAAATACTCCCTCTATATAAATTTATGTGGTACTTTTTTATTTTTTAAGAGTTAATTTGACTAATATGTGAGGTTAATTGAATTAGATCAACTTAATATTTTAAAATTAAAATTTAGGTATTAAAAAACTATAGAAAACTACTATAAGTAGCAATTCTTTTCATGTCAATATGATAAAAAGTATATTTTAAAATATTAATCAAAATTACATAGCTTGAATCTCGAAAAACAAAAAGTGTTACATAAATTAGTACAGAGGAAATATTAGTATTATGATCTCCTATATATGATTTTGATTTGACTTCCACCAAAAAAAAAAAAGGCAAAGGGTCAGATTTGCCCTTGTACTCTCATATATAAGTTATTTTTTTCCTTCGTTCTACTTTTTTTTGATATATTTATTCTTATCATCTAACTTCATGTTCACATTTGCCCATGTACCCTATTATGGGGTCATATTTACCCTTCAGTCCGTGAGACGGGTAAGAAAGGTTGATGCAATTTGTTGATGATAGATGGTAATTGAAGAAGTTGAACAGTAACGTAAGAATTATTATTTTTTTGGCTGGGTTTTGTGAAAATAGAGAGAGTGAATCGTAAGAGCAATTTCATATCAAATGCAAGAGAATTAAAATAGCCTCAAAAGAGTGTTTTGGTGCTAAACTTTAACGGTCATAACGCATAAAAAAATGTAAGAAGAAGAAATGGATGAAGGGAATCTTTGGATTGCATTAGTAAGAAAGTTACATAGTAAATAATGGAATACAGAGAAAATTAACAGCAAAAGAACGGAAGGATTGGATTAATCCTGAGCTTCAAATTGTCCAAAGCAACTTGTATTTACTAAGCTAGACTAGTGTATCCTAAATTCGAGTTTGGGTTTGGAATTAATTTTGGGTGTGGGGGTTTAATTTTTATCAAATTTAAATTGGGAGAAAAAAATGTCACATTGGAAAATAAAGGTGGAGAAAGGGGATTTAATGAAAGAAAGATAAATATGACCGGAAAATAGAGTACATGGATAAATATAATTTTAAAGTTGGATGATAAGTGTAAATATATCAAAACATTATAACCAGGGAAAATATAATTTATTTATGAAAGTATAGAGGTAAATCTGATCCCTTTCCGGAAAAAAAAAAAAGAAAAAAACGAATTGACACAGTATTAAGCAAAAGCCAATAGTCATCCTACTTGAGTTGGAAAATTACATTTATCAAAAAACTCATTTGTGCAATAAGTTGGCTTTACTTTAAATATATCGATAATTGTCGATCCAAGATAATATAACCATAATAAAATATTATTAATATAAAAAAAAACACTCTAAATATCCAAAATACTAAATGTTAATTGTAGTGCGGAATCAATAATTATAAATATATTTAACTATTATTGTTTATTGAAGAGTAAATACATAAAATTTCCCTTTGACTTGTTCTCAAATTCACTTTAGCAATTTAATTTGAAGGGCGTTTAAGTATCCACTCCTAAATAACTTTTAAGTGACATTTTGTTCAAGCCGCCCTTACCCAAATCAGGTCAAAGATGGATGTTGTTGAGCCATTAGCGTTGTAATGAGGCCACATCATTAATGAATTTTTAAAAAAATATATAATTTGTTCCAAACTTAAGAAAATAAATATAAAATGAACAAAACCCGACCCGTTCCCAAACAAAGGACCCTAATTCCTAAACCAAATAGCCGCCTTCACCATATTATCAGTTTAATGCTCAAAGACTTCATCTTCCACTTCTATAATTTTTGGTACGGTTTTTTATTAACTTTGGTGCACAAGTTGTTCTTGAATTTCTCTTGTGCACCAAAGTTCTGGCTTTTAATTTTCGGATTGTGATAGCAAATAACCCATGAATTTTGTCTTCCTCAGATCCGAAAATAGTAACTCAGATGGGTTTTCAGTTTTTTTTCTTGTCGTAACCTACAACGACTATAAAAGGTAGCAATACTTCTCGAACTTGGAAAGCATGATACGAAGCAACAGCAATCCAGAGCCAGGGCACCAGTACTTAGATGTTAAACAAAACAACATATACTACCAAGTCAGAGTGACAAATTTTCAAAGGTCTTTCAATGGAGTGTAAGAATTAGTGGCCTTCATGGCCACATTAAAGAAGCATACCAATAATCTCTACGTTACTCCATTTTTTATCATGCTCTTTGAATAAATTATCAACTCGTATATATACACTAAAAGTTCTAGCTTGTAAGTCTCTATCATCTTGCAAGCATAAGTGCTCGAGAAAGAAAATGGAAGATCAAGGCGCTAGTATTTGATTACATATTTCATGACCCAAGATAATCTTTTTATATCTTGAATTATATGTAGTAGCATCACTTGAGGCTATTTCTTATGTAATTTAAGGTACAACAATGTTCGCTAATTATAAATTTTCTTTCTGCATTTATGTATACTGAATATATTTTGTTCAAGTGAATTATAGCAAAGTCAAAATCCTTTGTATGATTTTTTCTAACAGTTGTCGGAGCATACGGGTTATGGCTATTGTTACAATTTCATAAGAATTTACAACTTGTACAAAAGTATTTGCTTAAAATGTTTGATCGATTAGTTTTCACTAAGGTTGTCCAGTGGGCCGGATCGACCCGATCCTGATCCGTCCTGATTACCGCCCCGCCCCCCGCCCCAGGAAAAATGGAACGGAAATGTAGGTAGCAGGGTTCGAACTCGGGACGGGACTAGGGCTCGTCCCGCCTATCCCGATCCTGCCTGTCTCGCCCCCCATCCCTACCCGTCCCCCCTATGTTAGTATATTTACACTTTAACCATATTTCTTAACTATAAATACCTTATTTTCCTCTTCATTTTTCTCATAAATCTTCCTACCATCTCAGAAGCTGTAAATTGTGAATAATGAACTTGTCAATTCTTTTGAGTTAAATTATTGACTCCAGTATTGCTATCAATTATATAATGTAGATAATTTTCGTAGAGATTACGAGGACTCGGAAAACTTGAATAGCGTGTATTAATTGTTTACAGAACACCATGCAATAATCATATTATGAACAAATAAAGTAGCAACATGAGATGTGTTATGAAAACCAATTTATGAAGTCTTATTGACATTTAATGGTACATTTGTCTTTGAGTTGATAGATTGAAGCCAATCTATGAAGCTTTTATGGAAGTCGAATGCGACATGAACTTAATTAACATATCACGGAAGCATTGAGTTGTTAAAAATCTAATTCAATTGGCATTTAGTTGTAAATTGATTCAACTTTAAATGGTCATAAATCTGCGCTCGGATGTCTATTTTATCCGATTTATTTTTGATTTTGCATATTTTTTCGAGACGTAACCGGTCAAACTGTCGCAAAGCGGTTTGGCGTGGCCAATCAATTTGAATCTTCTCCCAAATTGGTTTCTAATTTTCCCTTTTCTTTAGTAAAGATCTGACGATATACAATAAATTTCAACGTCGAAATTTCATGGTAATGTAAGTATGAATGTCAATTTAAGTGTTGAAAATTCAATTTAAAAACAAATCCCGCAACCGACCCGCCCCGCTCCCCAAATCCCGACCCCCTTCCGGCGGGATATGGAATGGGACGAGACATATTCCAGTCCAGCTAATCCGCCGGAGCCCGTGTCCCGACCCTCCCCCCGTCCCGCCGGACCCATCCCGCCGGGATAGGTCCCGGCCCACTAGCCACCCCTAGTTTTCACCAAAGGGATTCATATCATATAGCGTATTAAAAAAAATTACGCAAACAATAAAGTATTAACTATTATATAATTTATTATCCAAAAATATATATTTTCTAGTCATATTTAAAAAATATGATATTGCTTAATACCCAAAGGTAACACCTTTTGGTGAAAGTACTAAGAGTGGGTTTTAGTATTATTTTCTCACTTATAAAGGTACAAAGTGAACAAAAGAATAGCATCACTTTTAGATTAATGACAACACATTTCAAACCCAAATGACATATATGATAATGCCTTTTATTTTATATGGTTATCACAATTTATTGACTTGTAGTGTTTTTGGCTCAAGTTATTACTTCAGGTTTTCTTTCAGGGAATGTGTCCAATATTCTTGAGTTGAATAGTTCCAACTTTAGTAAATGGAAGGAACAATTGGAAATTACTTTGGGATATTTGGATTTGGATTTATATTTCAGAACTGATAAATCATCAGAGGATAGTGATGAGTATGTTGTTTGGGAACGCTCCAACCGCTTAAGCCTTATGATTATGAAAAGTAAGATTGCTAAGAACATTCGCAAATCAATACCAGAATCAACTCAAGTAAAAGAGTTCTTGACATCTGTTGAACAATAATTCAAAGCTTCTAATAAGGCATCTTATGGGAGTTTTAATTACTAAAAAGTATGATGGGACTGGTGGTGTGCGTGAGCACATTATAGAAATGACTAATATGACTAAACAACTTAAATCACCGGATATGACTATTTCAAAAACCTTTGGTGCAATTTGTTATCAATTCACTTCCTCCTCAATTCAGTCCATTCAAAATTAGCTATAAGAACAAGTGATTATGTTTCAAATTCTTGGGGGTTAGATTTTGGTGCCATGATATATGTTTCAAATTCTTTGCAGGGATTCCTTACAACCAGGAAATCAAATGATAGTGAAAAGTCTATTGTCATAGAGAATGAAATCCAAAGCTACATGGACCTATAAACTTATTTTAAGTAGTGGTTATTTACTAGAGTTGAAAAATACCTATTATGTTCCATTTATATCTAGAAATTTGATTTCTGTTTCTTGCCTTGATGATCAAGGATATCATGTTAAGTTTGAATATAAAACTTTTGAGCTATATAAAAATAATCTTTTTATTGGGACTAGTTTCTTATTTCATCATTTATATAAAATAAATAATGATCCTTCCCTAACTTTCCGTCAAACATTTTCCACCTTACATGTGGCAACAAATAATGACGCCAAAAGAACTCGTCAAAATGAAACTTCATCTATGGTGTGGCATAAAAGATTAGGACACATCTCTAAAGAAAGGCTAGAAAGACTAGTCAAAGATGGAGTCCTACAAAGTCTTGATTTTTCAGATTTTGGTACTTGTATTGATTGCATCAAAGGAAAGCAAACTAAAAGTATCAAGAAAGGTGCCACAAGAAGTCCATCCCTACAAAGTGATACATACAGATATATGTGGACCATTTTTTTCTTGTATAGGTGGTGAAAAATATTTTATCACCTTTATCGATGACTTCTCAGGTAATAGATACATTTATCTTATTAAGGAAAAATCTTTTGCTTTAGAAGTCTTTAAGATTTTCAAAACAGAGATAGAAAATCAATTATAGTAAAAGATAAATGTTGTGAGATCTGATAAAGAAGGTGAGTATTATGAAAAATACGATGAAATAAGTCATAATTTAGGATCATTCGCTAAGATTTGTTCAAGAAAATAGCATTGTAGCTTAGTATACTATGCCTGAAACACATCAACAAAATGGTGTTAATGAAAGGGACAACTGTACTTTGTTAGATATGATAAAGTGTATGATTATCTACACTTCTTTACCCTTGATTTTTATGGGGAGAAGCCATTAAGATGGCAATGTATATATAGGGGTGGGCAAAAACTCGGAGAATCGAAAAAAACCGAACCGATTCGGTTTTTCTTGGTTTTTTTTTTAAAAAAATCGAGTTTTTAAAAACTCGAACCGAATCAGGATTTAGTGATTCGGTTCGGTTTTTTAATTTTAGATACTAACCGAACCGAAAAACCAAATTAAATATATATTTTTTATTTTATTTTTTATTTTTTATTTTAGGCTACTATTATCTCTTGAATCATAGTCATTAAAGCTACCGCTAATGTAGCGGCTTGTCGAGCATTTGACAAACTCACACCATCCATTTCAAATAGGATTTGTCCCCTGGACACACGAGCAATCCAACCCATAGGATTTAAATCTATGAAGCTTTTATGGAAGTCGCATGCGGCATGAACTTGATTAACATATCACGGAAGCATTGACATAAAATGTAGGGAGACAAAGTAGTTGTAAATTGATAAAACTTTAAATGGTCATAACTCTGCGCTCGGATGTCCGTTTTACCCGATTTTTTTTTTGATTTTGCGTATTTTTTCGAGATGGGGCCGGTCAAACCGCCAAAGCGCAGACAATTTTTAGAAAAATGTCCGTTTTCCCAATCAATTTGTGTTTTCCCCCAAATCGATTTCTAATTTTCCTTTTTCTTTAGTAAACATCTCACGATACTCAATAGATTTCAACGTCGAAATTTCATGATAGTCTAGGTGTGAATGTCAATTTCAGTTTTGGAAATTCAATTTTTTTTTTAAAAAAATCCCCGACCCAAACCGGCCCACTAGAAAAAACCGATATAATCCGATACGTTCGGCATATAAACCGAACATATCGTTTTTTAAAAAAAAAAAAGTTATATTCGTTTTTTTTTTAAAAAAATGATTTTTATTCGGTTCATATTTTTCTGATACAAAACCGAACCGAACCGATATACGCTCACCCCTATGTATATATTAAATCGAGTTCCTACGAAGGCAGTCCCAAAAACTCCTTTTGAGTTGTGGGTGGGTAGGAAATCAAGTTTGAATCATATGCATATCTGGAGTTGTCCATCTGAAGCAAGACTTTATAATCCTCATGAAAAAAATTGGATTCATTAACTATAAGTTGTTACTTCATTGGTTATCCAGAAAGGTTAAAGGGGTATAAATTTTATTATCCTAATTTATACACTAGAATAATAGAAACAGGTACAACAAAGTTCCTTCAAGATAAAAATTAATAGTGGGAGTCATGAGCCAAAAAATATTGAATTGTCTTCAAATGGAGATTCAGCTTGTAATCCACATATAAAAGATCAAAATAAAATTGTGGAGAATCAAACTAGTATGGAGATTCACATCATAATGATGATACCACTATTGAATCCATAAAAGAAAGTGCACATAATGATAAAGATATAGTTAATTTGGAATTATTAAGATGTTCTCAAAGAACTAAAAGTCAGCAATTTCGAATGACTATATAGTGTACTTGGAGGAACATAATTCAATTGTTGGAATTGGGAATGATTCAACAACGTTTTCACAAGTCATAAAAGTAAAAAATCTGATAAATGGATGAAAGCTATGAAAGATGAAATGATATCCATGAAATCCAATCAAGTTTCCGAATTGGTAAATATACCCGATGGAGTTGTTCCAATCTAATGTAGATGGATATTTAAAAGAAAAAGAAACTTGACAAGAAATATTCATTGATATAAGGTCAGACTTGTAGCAAAAGGTGTAACATCTCAGGTCTTCAGACTTATGATTGACTCGTTCTAAGAGAGTAAAACGAAATTGAAAAGGCTTCACGTTTTTGCGAAAGTGCCCGAGGGGCCTACTTCAAGCAACTATAAACCCTTGGGAATTTGGAAAACCTTTCTTTATGAAAGTTGTAATACGTTGAAATACCTCTTCATCCATATACGGATCAGACCAAGCAGATCGGTACAAGAAGTTATGTGTGTTACGAAAATGCTACAGAAAGCAAGCCATCCGTGATGGCCAAGCATCGCGCATCCGTGTTGGCCACGCGTCTTGGGACCGAGGCACAAAAAGTGCATCTATGAAGTCTGCTCTGTAGAGGGCCGCGCTTTACACGTGTGATGCGGGGCCAGCGCACGGGTCGGTTTTTTTGCCTAATTTTTCAAATTTCGTATTGTAACGCATACTTAAGCTTGAAGTTCATTTCCCTAACACCCCTAATCACGAAAATTACTCTAGAACAAGAGAGAACTCGTCTCAAAGCTTTAAGAAACCTCCAAGATAATTTTAATGATGATTTCTAGTTAATTCCAATTTCCCAACACCTCATTAACATGATTTAACCCTTCAAAATCTCTATATATCAATTGAGTCTTCTTCGTTGGAGAGAAAGTCCTAGAATTAAAATTCAAGAAGCTTGAACATTAAAAAAGTATCATCTTTCCCCTTAAATTAATCATAATATTGGATTAATAATTATAAATCATAGGTTCTTGAGGTATTATGGGTTTGATAAAAGAAATCATATGAACTATGATAGGATTTTGGATTGTTGACTCAGTATTTTTATAATCACATAGGTGATGAAGAATGATATTAATTATATTTATTTGACATTGTAGAAGCATCCAGAAGCAAGAGAATGGGTTATTGGGTTTAGAAACACCATTAATAAGGGTTATGAAGTTCTATACCCATAAGGTGTTTGATAAAATGCCTAAGCGACCAACAATATGAGCAAGAGTGCTAATATTGATTCGCCTTGACTCATATTTCTATAGTTTAACGTTGACAGAGGTGGCGAACGTTGTATTACGCTAAAATGCAGGAACTGAGATCTGTAGAGCTTCTATCCACGTGTGGGAACATCATTATTCTTTCTCACGCCACATTCATCCATGAAACACGAAAATTCCACAATCTTAGGGTTTTATTCTAAGATCATGATAACCCTAACTACATGTATTATTATATGTCATGTCTATATTATCAATTCGTTAATTGTATTCTTGATATTTCATTTGGATTATCATGAATCAGTCTGTAATCCATGAATGCCCATAACTTGAATTCCATGAGTTCTTAAATGCATGTCATGAACCAATATCATTCCATTATATGAACTTTACATGTTTTCGGGTCTCTTGTAAATTATATACTACTATATATGTTATAATATATTTTTAAATCATATTTACAAGTTAAGATTATGAAATCCGTGGGTTGTTAAGCCATTTATATTCATGTTCATATTTTGAAAGTTGCACAAATTACCGGGAAGGTTTAATACCTGAAACTAAGTATGCCAACATAGGATAGGAATCGCTCTACCCAGTTAGGATGATTACTTCATGCTACCCATTGAGGGCTATTGGATCCATTCATGTTCATGTTTCGTACTTAGGCAAGGTATGAGATAGCTTAGCTAATAGGCAGATATCAGCCACCACGTTCCTGCATAATAGTTTCATGTCAGTTAGACTAAAGCTCTCCCACTTAAAACAATTTACCATGCTTTATTTTATTCATGTCAGATATTATACATGATCATGCTCAGGTTGCAGGTTCAGTTCCATGTGCCTACTTATTCATTCAGTTGTTTTACATACGAGTACAATTCAAATGTACTTACGTCTTTTTTTCCGAGGGTTGCATTTCACGATGCAGGTACTGAGTTTTAGGACGATAGACCAGTTTGCTAAAATTCCCACAGTATCAGCTATTGGTGAGTCCCATTTCATTCAGGGTGTTAGTTTATTTATTTTGCATGTCATACTATGTAGTAAAGATATGACAGGTCCTTGACCAGGTAAACATGTTTTGGCAGTCATACTTATGTTCAGAGGTTTCATAGACTAGTCTAATATGTCATGCTAGTTATCTAGACTCATTACATTTTTCAATTATTTTCGTAATTATATTTTCATACTATAATTACAGTATTCAGTTTTACATATTTGAAATTATTATTTTATGATTTTAATGCCCATGTTGATTCAGCAAGCCATGTGGTTTGCTCGATCACATATAGTCAGACATCGAGTGTCGTGTTACGCCTAGGACATGGTTCAGAGCGTGATAAAGCTTAGTATCAGAGCCTCAAATTAAAGTGTCCTAGGGAGTCTATGAAATAATGTCCAGTAGGGTCACTTTTATGTATGTGTGCGCGCCAAACATGGAAATAGTTGGCCAGCAAGACATTTAGGATTGTTTCACTTCTTTCATACTCTAGATCTTCCAGTTAGAGTAGTACCTTTAGGAATTCTTCTAACTCGTGTGAATTACGTATTTCAGAAAATGCCTGCATAAAGAAAGCACACCAAGAGGACTTCAGCTACTAGCCAGAGAGATACTGCTAATGCTGCTCAGGAGGAGGACACTTAGGCTCAGAAAGCCGCATCAGGTACAATACCTCCACCTACTACTAGAGGGCCTGTGGAAGTCCATACTTTAGTCCCACTGCCCAGTTCTACTGACACGGATGTTAGGGGAGCTATTCAGCTGCTCTAATGACCCGTTC
Source organism: Anisodus tanguticus (assembly GCA_034509755.1). Classification (NCBI taxonomy): domain Eukaryota; kingdom Viridiplantae; phylum Streptophyta; class Magnoliopsida; order Solanales; family Solanaceae; genus Anisodus; species Anisodus tanguticus. The sequence continues at coordinate 38,235,973 of CM067545.1, read as the reverse complement.
GATTGTTTTTAGCTAAAGACTCTTATTTTCTTATTTTACCCTTCCCGTAGACTCTATGTGGGGTTTGTGATGCGCGGGGATGTGTGGCATGGATCTCGAGGTCCATTTATATAAGTTTTGGATGAAAATCCCAAAACTAGAAATTTAGAGTTGGATAGTTTGACTCAAAGTTGACTTTTGACTAGATGGGTTTATTTCCATTTTTTTCACTTCATATAGTTCCGGAGGGTCATGTATGACTTAGTCGAGTCATTGATTTGCTTATCTTGGCAATCGGTTGTGTTTTGTGGCTCTATTTTTAAAGTTTGGATATTTGATTATTCCGAATGATTCTGTAAAAAAAATATGACGTGGCTCAGTTAAATGAGAAATCTGAGCGTACAAGTGAGTTCGTAGTACAATTTATCTTAGATGGGCATGTCTAGTTTGTGTTTGGAGGGTCTCGGGAGTGTTTTAGGTATTTGATGACATTTAAGGTTGTTTTCCACATTCTGGTGTCTGTTGTCCACCTCGGTGACACCTGTTCTCGCATCGGCATGTCCGCCTTGGTAGGAGTTTGGCTCGCCGAAGTGGGGATTATGGATTGTCAAGTTTTCGCCTTGGCGGATAGGATTTCTGCAGGGGTGTCCTCTGCGGGATCGGGTATGTTGTGGCGCTGAGGTGAGGTGTCAAGTAACATCGCCTCAGCGAGGTTTATGTTCACGACAGCAAATCTGCTCTAGCGAGGTCGATTTCACTGGGGCGGAATCACTGTATCAAGTGTCCTATTTAATTTCCTAGGTCAGATTTTATTTCTCAAAATAGTATATCTCAAACCTAGAGTCGCCAATTAGAGATTTCAGAGGTTTAGAAGAGAAATTCATCTTTTAGGTAACAATCCCATCCTTTATGATTTGATTCTATATTTCTAAGTCCTTTAATGGTGGTTTAGTATGTTTATAAGTTGGGTAAAATGAAGTATGATCCCATTTGAGAATAAGAGAGTTGAGTCTTGATTTACATGATGGTTATGGGCTAGTTTACTTGTATTATAGTGAATTAGTGATGGATATTGTTAGTTAATCATGCTGTAAGGCTTAATTTGAGTATAGAAACCCATTCCAATTGGGGTGGGGGGGGGGAATTCTAGGGTTTCCAAATTGGGGCTTTTGTATATTGATTCAATTGAAGGTTCAAATGTGTATAGTTTCTCAATTAACTTAAGGATATGACTACCTAGTATGTGTTCTTGGTATTTGAGTATTAAAGTTCGAGTCTTGGTAGCATGTGACCGGAGTTGGTATTTAGAGTCTTGTTTTATAAAGGCTATGTCCTTGTATATTGTGTAAGCTTTATATTAATGACTAGAATATGTTTGATTAGACTTTGATTATCATAAGGCTCAAAGGAAAAGCAAGACTATCACTAAGGCTTGATTGGTTAGCGCTCATGTTCTGCCCATAAGTAGGCTATGATTTACTTTCACAAGTCTTCAATAGAAGTACGTTTATTAGTTATAAATATTGAGGGGTATTGGGTGTGTTTGGGGGTCCTTATCAAATGGTTGTGATAAACATTTGATGAGGTACCGGTGTTGAACTGTGATGATGGGTGATTTGCGGAATCAACCTTATGTTGGTCTCGACTACCGATTGATTGGGCTTGTCACCATATATGTAGGATTGTCGCCATAGTTGCTATTGATATGTTTAGTCATCACACATGCTTTCGATATGATATCTTAATTTATACTTGGATTGTATATGTGTTATTGAATTCTTGAAAGCATGTGATATTCATCTCTATACTTGATTGCATCTCATTATATCATGATTCTTGCCTTGAAATGTCATTTGCATTCATACCCTCATGGTTTCTATGAGATTGATATTGGAGTTATATGATTTATGTTGTGGGTCCAAGAGACCCGGAAGGTAATAACTATATGAGATTATGGAAATATTGAGATGATGATGATACACTGGGTACGAGTTGCACGCCTGCAACATGATATTATTCAGTCAAAGGCTAGGCTCCAATGGGACATTCCGAAGGGGTATATGGACTTCGAGGGTCCCCCATGGGTGGTTTATCATAATATAAACTTGACAACCTACATAATGGATGGTAAAGGTACTTGGCATATACTTGAGTTATGGGTTTGGTTGTTAAACATATGAACCATGATACTGAACTCTATTGAATTGGTTAAATCTTATGGAAATGAAGTCTTATATGAACAAGGTGACATGTTGATTCTGTGAACCATTCCATGATTTATGTGACAGTAATTGGGTGATTAAACTGCTAGTATATGGTTATTTGGTGTCAATTCGGTATTTATCTCTTTTTGCGTATCTTCTGTCATTGTCGACCTATGATACCTACGAGGGTATGATGTGTACTCATGCTACACTTGCTGCATTCTTTTTGGATGCAAATTCAGTTCCTTCTACCTTTGCGGGACAACGTGGCTGAGTCCGGGGTTGATTTCCTAGCATTCAGGGCGAGGTTGCTATCTCCACTATACCCTTGGTTGTTTATTCTCTATTTCAGTCTTTTACTTGCATTTGAGATACATGCCAGACTTCTTTAGCTTATGTATTGGTTTTGGCACTATGTTGCCCTCAGTTTCAGACTTATATCATTTTTATAGTGCTCTTGTATATACAAACTAGATCACTTGGGGGATGTTGTTGATGTATCAGACTTATATCTCTCCCGCGCTTATATTATGAGATGGCTTATGTAGTATATTGTTATCTTCTGCTTTTACTTATGTTATATCATGTGAATGATTTGGGAGTAGTTTGTCTACTGATGGAATTGTGTAGGTGCCACCATGAGTCCTAAAAATATATCATGACAACTGCTCACCTAAATTGTTGCCACACAAGCTCAACATCAAGGAACGACTCCAAGTTCAGGTGCTAGTGAAGAGTCATCTAGTTCCAGGACCTAGGAATTTCTATGTATGAAGCCTCTAGTGTTCATAGGGTCTATTAAGGTGGAGGATCCGCAAAATTTCATTGATGGACTTCAGAAGATTTTTTGTGTTATGCATGCTACTAAGATAGAGGCAGTAGAGTTAGGAGCTTATCAGTTACATGATGTTGCTAACATTTTGTATGAGTCATGGGAACAGTCTCAAGGGGAAAGTGTGTCTCCTGTGACTTGGGATGAATTTGCAGATGCTTTCATTGACCACTTCTAACCGCTAGAGGTCAGGGAGACAAAGGCTTTTGAATTCGAGAGGCTGAAGCAGAATAATAAGAGTGTGAATGAGTACTACCTCAACTTTTTTTCTTTAGCTAAGTATGATCTACACATGATTCCAGATATGAGGGCCAGAGTTAGGCGCTTTATATTGGGCCTTGACCCCTATTTGTTCGATGATACTAACATTGATGCTCAGAATAAAAAATGACTATTACCAAGATGGTTGCTTTTGTACAGGCTAACGAGAGCATAATAAAGGAAGAAGAGGCACAACTGAAGGAGAAAGACAGGGAATTAAATAAGAGAGCTAAGTCTTCAGGTCACTTCAATCATGGAGGATCACATGGAGGTGGAAATAGATAGTTCTTGAAGAATAGGTCGTCAGAAAAAGACAGTAAATTTAATAAAAGAGCTAAGTATTGTGTTGATTGTTGGGTTGTTTGATGAAACTAGGTGTTATTGTTGGATTGTTGAACTTTGTAGATGAATGGAACAAGAAGAAGAAGCCAAAAAATAAATAGGGAGGTTGTTCTAAGGTTAAAATATCATAAGTAAAAGGTATGGAGTGCTACGAATGCAAAGTGCTTGATAGAATGTCATAATGAATCAACCTTCTGGTCATCTATCTAAACTAGGCTCGTCTCATCTTTATTGCGTAGGTTGACGTTTATAGAATGTGCGAGGCTTCACAAGCTAATGGTTGGTCAAATAATAAGGTATGTAAGGCTTACCCTCTCTTTTCTTTTGGCATGATCATAATAGAATGACAAATACGGGATGTCCCTCAAATAAAGGTTCTATTCTTGGCTGTTAAGATGTGCCCATTATTCATTCTATTAATTGGATTATCGAATCTTGATCTGTCTCTTGTTGGGAGTACTTATCGCACCTTATGATATTCCTTATGATTAGTGTCGAGTTCCTTGTTGGATTGTAATGATTGTTGTATAAATAGTTTCATAATGATAGGCGGAGGTTAACAACCTTATGTCACTTCACCTTGTTCATGCTGGTTTTTCTAAGGTCATTCATGCATTATATATATGTCTTTATTTTATACTAAGTCACGCTATAGTCATCCGGGTATGACACTTATATATGCACACCACTGAAGTTAGGTATGATATTACTGAGTCCCATTAGGGTCGAGTACCATATTACCAAGTCCCATTAGGGTCGGGTACGATATAATGATGACACTGCCCACATAGGCCTACGACGTTATATACGTGATTATATTACACTTATGCATATCATGGTCTTTAGTGGCATTTAGAGTTATAGATTATTTCTTCCTTGTTCTCATTTTGCTTCCTATATTTATTTACATTTTCTTGCCTTACATATTCAGTATATTATTCGCACTGACATCCCCTTTTTGGGGTGCTATGTTTCATGCCCGCAGGTACAGGTCGACGGAGCAACGCTATCTCAAGTAGGACGTCAGCTCAGCGGTGATGTCAAAGCTCTCCACTTGTTTCGGAGGTGCTAGTCAGAGTCGATATAATTTTATACATATATTGCTATAGGTATGGTGGGGCCCTATGCCAACCTGATGATGTGTATGTACTCTTAGAGGCTTGTAGATAGTTGTCATGTGTGTCAAAGTCATATGGTCTTGTCGGCTTTATCCATATTATACATGTTGGGTTTTCTGCTTTCATAGGTTAATGTGTCTTAATGATCTTGTCAGCGTTATTCTGAGGCCTTGTTGTCCCAAATACATATGTAACCATGGTACGAATGAGTCATGGTACGCTCGGGCTGTAAGACACCGAGTGCCGGCCATACCTCTCAAGGTTGGGGTGTGACATGTAGCATCTCCTGGATCATATCATACCATGGGCGACTGCAACCTGTATGACAAATTCTTTCTAGGAACTCGTATCATCTCTTGAGATACTTGTGCTATAACTAGCGCCGGGATCAATACTTTGAACTGAGGTCGCTCCTAGATTATGATAGAGGCCATTGTTTGCTCTATACTTTCAATAGATTCCTTGACTAATGGCTTACATACGGTCCAGTCTTCTTCCCGCTCCATCATATGGATGTGATTATTACCATGATTAGGCAAAGGATTGGTGTTTACATTTTGTGTCGATGTCTGTAAGGTAACTTATCTTTTGTCAATCAAATCATATATCTTGTGCTTCAAGTTGATACAGTCCTCCATGCTATGGCCGTTCCTACCAAAATAATATGCACATGTCTGATCGGATCGGTAAAAGCGACTCCCAGGACTAGCGGGTTTAGGTGGAACAGTCTGGATAAGTCCTTCGATGCTCAACCTTTCGAACAGCTTGGTCTAATTTCCAATTAGTGGGGTGAATACCCGAGGTGGCTTCTTCTCGAAGTTAGGATGTGGCAAATCATATATGGCTGGGGCGGTTTTTTTTTGTGATTTTGTGGAGCTCGATAAATAGGTGCAGGTATTTGATAATTTGGTTGTGGAGCTGGGTAAGTAGGAGCAGGCGTTTGAAAATTTCATTGTGGAGCTTGGTAGGCGGGAGCGGGTGTTTGAAAGTTTAATTATGCATAAAAAACAGACACAAGGTTGTATGGTGCAGGTAGGTAGCCGCTTGGATGTGTTGATTGATACATATCGAGGGAAGAGTGCGGTCCTTCTCGCTTTTTGGATTTGGGGCTAGGTGTATAGGAGATGTTTGCCACGTCTTTTTTCTTTTTCCTCATGGGCCTGCAGTGCTCTGGTGAGCGGCTTTGTTCATTACACTGATGATCCGTCAAGACCTTTGATAATCCAATTTGCATTAAGTGTGGTAAGAGGCACCCAGGGGAATTTCGCATGGGCATGGATGTATGCTTTGGGTGTGGCCAGCAGGGACATTTTCAAAAGGATCGTCCATCAATAAGACAGAATACCAGAGGTAACGTGGCTTAGTCCTCAAATTCAGCAGTTCCTCATAATTCTCAAGTCCAATCAGTGTAATACTGGTAATACAGGCGGAGGACCGAATCACTTATATGCACTAGCAGGTCATCTGGATACAAAGGCACGTGAAAATGTTGTCACAAGTATATTAACGGTCTTCACTTTTGATGTTTATGCCTTTATGGATCATGGATCCACCTTATCTTATGTAACCCCGTTTATTGCTAAGAAATTTGAGATAGAGCCAGAATAGTTGCACGAACCCTTTGAAGTGTCCACTCCAGTTGGAAAGTCAGTCATAGCTAGACATATGTATAAGGGTTGTCCAGTTAGAGTCTATCATGCAATATTGTAGCCGACTTGGTATAGTTGGACATGGTAGACTTCAATGTAATCATGGGCATATATTGTTTGTCTTCATGTTATGCGACAGTGGGTTGTAGGACCAAAATTGTATGTTTCGAATTTCCTAATGAACCAGTCATAAAATGGAAGGGTGATGCAGTAGCGCACAAGAGTAGGTTTATTTCCTATCTTAAATACGGGAAGCTGCTCTCCAAGGAATATATCTATCATTCAGTCCGGGTCAGAAATGCAGATACCCAGACCCCAACTCTTCAATACATACCAGTTGTCAATGAGCTTCAAGAAGATCTTTCCGGAGTTCCTCCCGATAGGGAGATTGACTTTAGAATTGATTTACTTCCCGACACTAAGCCAATATCCATTCCACCATACAGAATGGCTCCATTAGAGTTACAACAACAACATACCCAGTGAAGTCCCACAACGAGGGGTCTGGGGAGGGTAGAGTGTACGCA